>JALBCR010001159.1:0-307881 GCA_030710515.1 Abscondita cerata
TCGGTATTACTTCGTTCGGTTACGTATTGCTGTTAGAAAATATTCAAATGTATGTCTCGATTCCTTAATAATTTACGTAACATGTGCGGAAACAGATTCTTTCGGGAATGAGTGCTCGTTTGCATTTGGCTCAATTCCCGAATACTGTTTTACCGCACCAAGTTAGCGCGCGCGCATATCTTATTTTTCACGATTTTTGTATAATTATCTCTATTGTTAGTGATAATGATCATAAAATTTAATTAGTAAACTGTGTCTCTGCATGTAGCAAATATAATTTGTAATCAACATCGGAATTATTCTTTCATTGTTAAACTTTATTAGTTGACGTTTTGTTTGTTACAACAAACTAAATCACGCGTAATTAAATCGAATAACGAACAATGTGGTAATTAACGAGGTGTGAGAAAGACTTCATGCGTGATCTTTTGATAGTTTTGAAACATAATTTCGAATCCATAACGTTTCAATTTTCTTCCACATTGATCTTGGTTCATAAGGTGCATTAAAATCTTTGTCTTATATGAGGCAGATGTCAAAAGATTGCAGTTTACGATAATACAACATGTTTTGTGTTTATTCTATAGCTAGCTCGAAAACCCTTCTGCAAAACAATTGTACACGGTGGGTAACCATTATATACTAAAAGTTGCCTCAAAGTTGTCAACGATCTAACGACGCTAAACTTTTTGTGGAGATTTAAGAACTTTGGGGGAAAAATATTTTTCCGATCTCAAAACGAAATAGTTCTATATGTCCTTCAAAACTTATAAAATTTGCAACAGAAGCGTTCCAACACTTTTTCTTAAAATAAATAAAATAATTTTTCTTTGCGAGATACAGAAATTGAGTCTTCCAGAAGTGTTTTGGACTGAGTTTAAAGAATAAACACAAGTTGTTACGTTTAGAGGCTACTCTGTAAACTGCAACATTTTTGACATCTTACCTACATAAGTGTTGACAAATGTTTTTAAGCAATCCAGTGTATACATCTGAATTTTTCCAACCATCATTAATCAAAATCAAATCAAGCTTTATTCGTCTTTATAAATTAACAAATTGATTTGTTGAACTTTTCAAAAATTAACTAAAAAGTAAACCCATACTAATATTGCAACCTACTCCGCAAAATATCTACTTATTTTCTCCTTCTTTCCTCTACCCACACTGTTAGATGTTTTTATTATAAACCTCTTCCTTTCTTCTATCAATCTTCTTCTGTTTTCTACACTCTGTCATCCATTTTAGACCTTCTCCATTCTCTCCTAGCAGAACTTCCCTTCTGACTTCCTCTCTCCTTAATTTTCTACACTCATCTACCATGTGCTCTACTTCTCCCAATTTTCCCCACACACCTACACATTCTTTCTTTATCTTTTCTCCAATATTTATTTCTATTTTCCTCATTTCCTAACCTATCCTTCGCTACCATACGTTTTTCTTTTATATTCAATTCTTCTTAATATATTTTGGAACCTCTTCCACCATTATGTATTTGTATTTTTGTATTATACTTTGTTTCCTTTAATTTTCATCTCTCTTTCCTGTTTTTGGTTATTCTTGTCCCTTTGTGTTATCTCTTCTTCCATAATTTTCTCTTCGTCTCTCAATCTTTTTACCTCTTTTGTCGCGTAACCCCCTCTTCTATAATATGCTCTTCTCTCCTCTTGTCCATGCTGTGTTCTTTGCAATTCTACCTCCGTCCAACATTCATATGAAATTCAATTTTTTTTATCTTCCATCCTTTCCTTAAATCTGTTCTCCCTGTTTGTATTCTTATTTGTTCTACTTTCATTTCTCCCTCTATTAAATATTTTGGTGTTTTCCTCTCCAATCCTAGCGTCCATCTCCAAAATTTGTATCCTCCCAGTTCTTCCCATTCTTTCCATCCCCAAATCTATGCTCCGTACATCACCACACTCTTTACTATTTTCTCAAATAACCATTTTCTTCTCTCCACTTCTTTACCGAATAATTTTTCTCCTATACACCATGTTTGTCTCATTATATTATTTCCTTGTTCTTTGATTTTCTTATATGATCACTGTTTTTATTATCATACCTCATCATGTACCCTAAGTATTTGTATTTATCCCTCTTTCTATCTCTTTTTTCCCATGGTGGTGGGTCCTTTTTTCTCCTCCTTTTTTTCTTCTTAAATATCATTATTTTTGTTTTTCTACTATGTCATCTGCATATGCAAGCGTTATTATATTTTTCTTCCTATTTTTATTCTTCCACCTGATCTTTATTATTTCTTCTTCTAGATCTCTTAGGTATATTGAAAAAGCATCGGGCTCAATGGGCAACCCTGATCATTAGACACCTTAAAACTCGTTGTTAGATTAGCTGGTAGCAAGTTTAAAGAACTTTCAATTAAACATATATTTTGTGTAAAATCACTACTGATATGAGTCAAGGACACATTACGTTGAAGGCAAAATCACTTTCAACACTCTCGCCCTAAGGTGTGAAATTGAAATCGGTTATAAGTGTGCTGTTTTACCATATTACGCTCGATTACCAGATAATGTTAAATTTAGAGAAAAACCGACCCACCCATCTACTTCAAAATTGTTTACGCTACAAATTTATTAATGGCTATTCTTTTTGAAACCCCCATAGCTTGCGAGATAATCATCCAGGAGTAAGCTATTTCTGTACTGAAAGCAATTAGATACCGAGCAGAAAAATATATGAAATTCTATCAGCAAATGTTACGATCATCAATGATTAGTTAAAAAAATTGTACCGAAAAATGTACATCCCAGTTTATACCATACAGTCAACTTTTTAAAGTTATAATTACTTTACTAAAGAAGTTGTAATGCTTCAATTTTTCATTACACATATAATACGTACAATCTCTGCTTACAAAGTTTATTGTTTGGGATTTTTTAATGAATTTAACAATAACCAACGTGATACAACCCATTATTACTCAATTCTCATTAACCTCCGGTAAAATTATATGCATAATTAATTGAACATTTGTTTACCATTTGCTTCGAATGTCGTTGATTTTAATCTTTAATTTAAAAACTCTAAAATGCTACTGCTAGAAAGAAAATAGGGGATCGTTACCCTCTTTTGAATTACGACTTTGTATTAATATTTTATAAATGATCTTAAACGATAGCAGCACAATATTCTTTGCTTAAAGACTTGAATTGATTCATTCAAATGAAAAACATTGCATTACAATACGAGGGTGTTTGCGGTAAGTTCGCGGAACACATTTTTGAATTTGTATTGTAATTTTTAATTGTGAATTTTTCCTTATATATTTAACGAAGATTCAGTTAAAGTACTAATAACATTTGTCTAATAAAAAACATGCAACTGTTCCAAATATCTTTCAAATTAATCATTGAATCGATGATGCTGATCGAATCCGATTTCAATTGAAATATATCCCTTCATGCCATTATCTGGTAATAAAAAGGTTCTGAGATAAACCGATCTGACAATAAGTTAAAAATTTTAAACGAGATCGACGAAAAAATTATCTACAAGGATAGCTGCGTAAATACTTAATTTTTAACCGTTCCCTTTGTCAATGTGAATTCGTTACAAGTCAAAAATGGATTGTCCTCAATGAGGTTGAAGTTATTTAATAATTAATGTGTTGAACCTTATCTAAGTGCGTTATTTACAAATCCATATTTGAAGTAAAAGTTCCGTTACAGTGTAAACAAAATTTATGTAGTGAGAGGAATACGACACGTGTGTACTGTTCTGTACAGGTTGTAATTTAATAAATTAGTTACCATTTTCTAATTTCGAAACTATTTCTTTAACAAGAATGTATTGTGTTGTTTGGTCTTCTGGTTGTTCGATTACAAAATTTTGAATTCCTAAAACTTGATTTTCGGTCGTGAAACTTTTGTTTTTACCAAGAAAAACTCGAGCGATTAAAAAGTCAACTAAATAAACAGTGTGTATACGAATTTTGGAAATTAAGCTTAATTCTGATAACAAACTTCGTGCATTTAGAGATTTTTAAATGGCGTATTGTGGTGATTTCAATGTAGGTCATCGGTGCTTCATAATAATTAAATTGCAATGCTTAAAGTTAGGGTTGCGACAAAAGTGATATTTTTCCGACTACGTTTATCTGCTTAATTTCGCTGACGATCAAAACGTTGTGAAATAAACTTGCATAGTCCTTTTCCGGAAATGTTATTTGTAAACAGCAGCCCTCCTTATTTTGGACATCGGGCATCGATTAACCGCACCAAACAAGTGCAAGAGCGTTCCGCGATTCGGATTTGAAGAAGTGCATTTGTGTACTGACAGTCTTGTTATCTTTTTCTCTTTGACGACCCGTCTGCTTTTCTTGTTCAATAAAGAGAATCGCGATTAGCGAAATTCGCCTACTTACAAATAAATATGTATGTTTTAAATGTATAATTCAGGAGAAAATGAACGAGTAACGTCATTACGTTGTTCACCTCGAGCGATATGCCTATTTTACCCTTCGTACCTGGTCCAATACGCAGAGCTTTCTAATGTTATTACGAAACTGACTGATTCGTTCTGGTACGAAACAAAGGAGAGCTCGAATGAAGGGTTTCGGTTTTATTCTAAGGAGTGTATATAAATACAATTTTTGATGGCGTTATCATCGAGGGAAATAAGTTGCTTGTAAACTTTTTTACGATTTTTAGGTTATGAGAAAATGTAAGGTAGCAGTTAGGACGTTATTATGGAAGAAGTGTTACGCTAGGATGGCTGAGTATCGTATGGAGCGACGCTTTAGGGTGTGTGGAAGATAACTCGGACGTATTATCAGATTATCCTTTAAACGGAATAAATGACCACAGGGGACGCGACTGTGTCTACCTTATCTATTCCTTTAAATGTTTTATATACACGATTTGGAGTACCTAGTAAGTTTCTAACGATGATACAGACATTAGTATATAAATTATCAGATAACTATTAACGGACCTGTTTGTCGCGCATTCCTTTATTATCCGTAATAAAATGCGCGAGAGTATTATCTGACAGTTGCTATAATATCCAAGAGGTCCCGGTCGTAAAAGAAGACATCGGGCTAAGGATTGTAAATGCCTTCGAGGAGTTTATCCTAAATGGACGAGTGTCCGGAGACAGATAAAATCGAGCTAGGTGTTCTTGCCTGTTGGGATTCCGCAGCTTGTGCGTGTTTTTAGGCACCCATAAAGCTGTTTCAGATTTAGCAGAGGTTGCCTGTTTCAAAGGAGAATAATTGGCGTTCTATAAATCTCATCGCTATTACTTTTTACAGGATGATGGCATCATGGAGCACGACGTAGACGGAGATGTTGCCATCAACCTTTCTCTCCCTATCACAAAGGCCCTCGGCAGCCACCACTCCAAACGAGTGTTGAACCAGAAGACGGCAGAAATTGTAAGTATTTATACGTTAGAAACACCTAATGGGTAGTATTAGTAGTATACAGATCCAAAATTTTCAATAAGTAATTTGAAGTACTACGGGCTAGATTATTTCTTTATAAGAAGTAGGGTGGAAAGCAAAACCACACATTCTCACAAACTCAGTATAAGTAAATATTAAAAATCGTAGAGATTGAGTTTTAGAATGAGATAGATGGGAGGGGGTTTTATCGGGGCGCTGTCCTTTCTAATCAAGACCTGCGGGTTGTCCCCGCGGCCCCGGCATCGTGCTTAATGCGCTCCGGTTTTCATCTTAATTGAAAAGAGTTCAGGCCCAGATGTCTCCAGTATAAAGTGAGACACTCCATTTTGTGTTTAGATGCGGTGTATGGTGCGGCAGACGCGGAGGCAGCACTTTCCGACTTTCTTCTTAGTATAATTTAAGCGAGCTTTTCACTTGATAGATGTGTTCGATAAAGTTTTCACAGTTCGAAATTAAGATATTTGCGCCGTATAATTAGAAATGAAGCTAATTTTGCATTCTTTGTTTTCCGTTCGTACTTTAATTAAGGACTTTAACAAATGCCAGGTGCCTTCTGTTCATTTTGCACCTCCGCTTCTTAATGTCGAAATTAAAAAGCGGTTTTAAATATAATTGCATGAATTCTGTGAACTTCTTTTGCCGGTTAAGCGTTGCCTGTTTTAACTTAACAACATAAGTTTGCTGACGCGCAAATTACGAAAATTAATATTCCGGCATCAATTACATTTTTCACTTTTCGATTTCGCCCATTACGTCGTTTTATGTCCAAATCCGAGAAGCCATTTATAAACACGCTGTTATTCCGACGTGTGATAAAATTATAACATATAGTACACCAATTACAATCTCCATTAATTACAACTAAAACTTGGTAATTGCAGAAACGCTTTTATTCAGAAAACTCCCAACTTCGGCGGCCTGATCGGAGTTAGACACAACTGATACATTTTATAAAGGAAGATAATTTGGGTTTAATTTCAAATTTGTTTTTAAAATACTCACACTATCAAATAATTTCCCGTACTGTTTTAGAAACATTTATTTAGGAAGAACAAAATAATCAAAACCCACTCATTCAGATTGATCCTGTCCACGTATAAGTGCTTCACAAAACGATATCTGATTAACTATTGAAAATAATTAACTTTGTCATTACTAGACTCTTGAGGTGCTATGCAACTCCGTAGTAATTGATATTCAAAGTTAGACGTATGTAAAGCTAGTTGATTATCTTTAGAAAAACTAATTTGTTCTCGGTTTTGAGAGCACCTCGAAGATATCTAGACTTTTGTATTAACTTCAAAAACGGTTAACTATTGGAAAAAGTTACATCTACTCATTAGAGATACTTTTTAGAACTCTTGAGAGAACAAAATAAAAATCAAGCCCCAGTCATTCAGATTGATCCTATGTTCACGTATAAGAATTAATTTTTATTTCCTGTCTCTATTTTATTAAAATTAAAATAAAGTTCTTAGCGAAGGGGTTGGATAGAGAAGAAATGTGTGATCTTTTTTCCAACTTGTTAGTTGTTGAAATTTTGCCTCTACTCAAAGGTATGTAAAAATGACAGCTCATCGTTTGAAAAAGACCGCGAAAAGATCTTGACATCTGTATTAATGTTGGTAGCGCTAACTTCACAAAACGATATCTGATTAACTATTGAAAATAATTAACTTTGTCATTACTGAACTCTTGAGGTGCTATCGCAACTCCGTAGTACTTGATATTCAAAGTTAGACGTATGTAAATCTAGTTGATTATCTTTAGAAAAACTAATTTGTTCTCGGTTTTGAGAGCACCTCGAGATATCTAGACTTTTGTGCTTAAAAACGGTTAACTATTGGAAAAAGTTACATCTCTCATTAGAGATACTTTTTAGAACTCGAGATGGGCTTTCAACTAGAGATTTATATTATCGGACTCGTTTTTTAGTTTTGTATTTCGCTGTTCCCACCCATAATTGGCTTTAGCTGTGGTGCGGCTGTATTTAAATAAATAAACAACGATATCGACATTACCGTCAATTTTCCTTCATAGTTAGCTTCAGCGATCATAATTCTGCAACAATATTAATAATAATCATAATAATAATAAAGGCAGAGATTGCATGGCAGGTGATGCAAACATCTAGAATCTTGAGGTTGATGTACCAACCTCTTAAAGTGGCTAAAAATGGTTATTTGTATCCGGAACATAGGGCTTCCTTGTAGCTATACAAGACAGAATTCTGCCAACCAATAATTACCTAAAACACGTCCGGAAACAGCAGGTCGTAGACAAGTGCAGAAAATGTGGTAATACTGGCGAAACCATAGAGCACATTATAGATGAATGCCTCATTTTGTCTAATAATGCTTATCTGGGCAGACATAATCAACTGGCTAAAATAATACATCAGCAGATAGCCATGCAACATAACCTTTTAGATAATACGAGTCCACCTTACTATAAGTACACGCCCCCACCAGTGCTCGAATCGAAAGATTTTCCTTATACTGGGACCGTCCTATAATTACAGACCGCACGGTCGACTATAACAGACATTGTCTTGATCAACAAGGCATCGAAGCTAGGCTTTATAATAGATATAGCCATCCCACTCTCTCACAATGTGAAGACAACGAAGGTGGAAAAAATCACGAAGTATGAGAACTTGGCTATTGAAATTAATGCACATGTGGCAACTGAGTAATTTAACATCACTAAGCTTTGACGATGATATCTTCAAGAAGGTGTCGTTAGTGAAAACGTTCTAAGAAACCTGAGATAAACTTCAGCTTCCGCACTCCTTACGCAGATTATTAACTGCAGAAATATAGAGAAAAAAAAACAAAATAATAATAATAATCCATTGAACTTTATGTATAAATTTATTTAAAATTTGCTAAAAATGTTGTGTGGATCACTACCAAAAGAGTTTCCTCGTCCTAGATTGATTTTTCTCAAACTCAGCCCAAAAATGTAGGTACACTTTTTGGCCTTGATACACCAATAACTGTGGTATTTTTGTTTTATTTTGGTAGCATCCCTATGAGATCTAGAGTTGTGTATTCGTTTTAAAAACGATTCGAGGGTCTTAAACAAAAAATCGACTACTAATCTAATATCATATTGCACTATTACAAATAATTATTTTTGTATCTTTATCAACTTTCCAAATAATTTTCGAAATTTTGTTTACATATAAACAAAATTGACTCTTGAGATGATACTTCGTAAAAATGGGTACTCAACGATATTGCTGTAATGCTAGCACATCTTGGAAAAAAGATTATTTTCAGTTCTGAATTCACCATGAACAGTTCTGTATTAATTAAAGAATGGTTCCAAACGTAAGTCAATTTTTGTTAGAGTTTTTCGTGTGTGTTTTTAGGTGTTTTAGTTGCAAATATAAAATATGGAAGGTGATCAGTACCTTAGAGTACTCCATGGTCAACAAAAACATGTTGTTCCTGAGAATCACCACTTTGGTTTCCGGACCTGGTCATCAAGACCCTCCCGGATAATTAGGAAAAAATGTACAACACAATTTCACAAAACACAATCACATAGTAATATAGGGCACACAACAAATATTCTGGAAATTGGTGTTGAGGGTTGAGTAAGGACAAATCAGATTTCTTGTCTAATATTTGTTTCAGGAATAGGGTCGATATTTTACTTTTACAGGAAACACACTGTGGAGATGAACTTTTTGCTATTTCTTTAACCACTACTTTTTTTCCGTCATTGTCGTGACTGGCGGACTTGGACCGGTCTGTGTATGTGTCGTCATGCAATGGCTTGTGCTACTATATTTTATGTTCTTATATACCTTCTATAATGTTTACACACTTGGTTAATATTATTACATATGAATACTAGGGGTGGGTAAGGGTTGGCATGTTTAGGTTTTAGTGGTTTCCTAAACCTTGAAGCAAATGCTTTGCCAAGACGAACAGACAATTCACAATTGCACACGGTTTCGTCACCACACTGTACAGGTTTATACTGATCTTCTGGGGCACCATACATAACACTCACATCACAATACAATATTTAGAATGTATCGATTAAATAAATAAATAAAAGAATGGTTCTGAATAATTAAGCAAAAAATTTGACCAATGACTGTTTGGAGGTGATAACTTCACAAAACGTCATCCCTAAAACAGCGCTCTGCAGTTTCATATGAGGAATTATTATTATATTATTCATACTTATTGAAAATAATTAATTTTGTTATTAGAGTTATTGAGTACCACACGAAAAGGGTGTTCTATAAGAAAAGTAAACAAAAATATCAACTACAAATATACTCTATGAAACACAAATCAGATATATACACTATTGAAAATAATCAAAACTTATCATTAGACTTTTAACACCCAGAAATCTTGAGCTGACCGTAATTGAGTCATTTTGGAAATTTTTACGACTAAAAGACGTAGCCTGAACATTAGGAAAAACTTTTTTGTAGTTCGGGTACACCCCGTAGAGACCCAGAGTTCTCTATTAATTTCAAAAAATGGTTCTTGCCAATTAAAGCAAAAATCTAAAAACTAAATCTCGAAAGTGCTAACGTGATAAAATGATACCACAACACCAACTACTAAAATAAATAATTCGGTTATTAGGGTTACTTTTAAGACTCTATAAATATTCGATTGTGCGCTCCCATCATTATGAAAAGTAATTGATTTAGAAGTCTTGAGATGCTACCTAAAACTGTATTGAGATAGGATGAGACAGCGTGGGGGTTAGCCGGGGCGGTCTTTTGTGCACAACGAACCAGCTTTACTTGACAGCAAACAGCATGCAATTACACAGCGAACCGGGGCATGACAAAATTTGTGCTTAAGAATCTGACATTTGATGAAGTAACATTGAACAGAGGTATTGTTGTGGTTTACAACAAAAAAGTCGCAGACAGTGTTACCAGATAAATGAATTTCAAAGCCCAGTGGAAGATAGAGTCGGAAGTAAAACGACAAAGCAACAGATGCTTCTTTGAGAAAGAAAATTTGTTATAATGTCAATTTGAAATTGAACCAGATTGTCAACCTCATTCAGAAGCAGTATGTGTTCAGATAACATTGCATTTATATTTCGTACCTTTTGCAATTAAATGTCGACTCTATAAGGATCTTAGTTGAAATATTAACATACAAAAGATTGTGAACGGTTGTGTAATGAGCACTATTTTCTATTCGAAGACAACATATACCAAAAGTGCAAATCGCTAATCGCGATCTGTGGCACAGTCCTATACTACCCTAGGAATTTAGAAGATTTAAGAATGCGATCTTCAACAAAACTTGATCACCCTAACTCGTGCTGGTCTTTCAGTGATGATTGGCAGAATAAAAAGAAATTGTTGAGCAAGATGAAAAGTTGTCATCTGGCACTGTTCTGCCCACAGTACTGAACTGTGTATTGGAAATACCATGAAAAAAATAAATCAATAAAATCACTTCAAGTTGTTCACCGAAAAGTTTGCATTTTATGACGGGAGTTTTTAAAAATTCCTCATCGCACCGCACTCCAATTGAATTTGTTTGACAGCAAAATAACAAACTCTTAAACAAATTCAATTATAGTACGATACGCGGGTTTTAGAAACAGCGGTTACTACAAACCAAAGGAGTACAGCAGTGGAGCAACAGTGGAGTAGATAGTATATGTGCTGTTTTTCATGACATATGACAATTTACGATGAGACCATTTATTTAAAATAATCACAGACTCTGAAATACAAAAAATTGGAAGTTTATTACAATTTTATTATATGAAAACAATTACCCACAGTTACAACTAGCTTACAATCAAAGGAATGCTATTAGCCTTAGACTAAATATAAGTACCTAGACGAGTAACGCTATATTCGCTTTATGCCGAAAGATGAAACCGGAATACTAGAAAGAGAGCACTGAAGGACGACACTAAAAAATCACGTGACAAGTGTAAGTGGAAGGTATACAAGATATGTGTCATGTATTTTAGGTTACACTGACAGTTGTCATGCGTTTTAGGTTAACAATAACAAGCGCGAGCATGAATTCAACCTTTTCATATGCTGAATTGAAGTAGTTTTTGTTATTTTTGACAGTTGTAACTCCGTCCTTGCGTTTCTCTTTCTAATATGGCGATTTCAAAACAAAAGTGCGCGTTGCTTGTCTATAGGTACTTATATTTTATCTGAGATATTATCAATTCGAGACAAACGTATTTATATTCCTTGTCTTATACAAAATCAACACTCCCATAAAATAGTTACTTACTTGTTTATTGATTCATTGTGGCTATATGTTTCTGAAATAATCTTGCATCTTCAAGGCCAATCGATTTTTTAACAATTAAATAAACCAATTTAAAACACATTTCATCATTTTAGAATAATGGCTTGAAGATGTAACATGGTTACCAGGGCAATAGCCACAATATATCAATAAAACAAGTAACTATTATTTAATGGAAGTTTTAGTTTTGTCTGAAACCAATTTTAGAAAAACGGAAACATCATGAAACCTCTATTTCTTTATATTTCTTGTTGATATAGCACTTTAAAATATGTCACACAACTGTGCAAACTGCAACAGTTACCTTTTCAAATTATCCCAAATAAGTTTAACGCCACATCTAATGCCATAACATCGTACCAGTACGAATAGGAATCTACTAGCTTAAAAAATTTGCTGATATATACTGTAAGAAGTTTGTAAAACCGACTCTACGATCATTGATGCCAACTAAGCGCTGTACAGTTGCTATTACTACATTTCAAATAGAAAATGAATAGTACCAAATGCATCTTTTTGTTAATTCGACGAATTATAAATGTAGACAAATGTACAAAGACACTAATATATGTTACAAAATAATAATGGCAGCTTCTCAATACACTTATACCAGGAACCTTGTTTTAAATTTTGCAAAAAAATATATTAGTTACGAAGCTAAGAAAAATCTTCTCTACAGTGGTTTATACAGGAGTGTCCCAAATTTCAGTAAACAAGTAATATTTTCGTTATTTGATCAGATAGAAACATAAACTATAAAAGCAATGAAATGGCATTCAAGACGCCGTCTGATAACACCTCTGGAACCGCGTTGTCTATTTCCGCCTCTTAAAGCCACCACCAACTTTCTTCTTTCAAATAGCACCCTGTATAGCTAGAATCTAAAATTACATCTCCACTTCATTCTGAGCATAGTGGTATAGCACACTTGATATGTCGCTGTTTATTCACAGTTACAATTAAGACATGTTGTAAAAAGTCATAACACGATTTTATCTCATCAAGGTGTCTCTGAATTACGTTACCAGGCGATATCGCCTTTATTTGATCGAGAAGTCAAATTAAGGTGGGTGGATAAATAGTGTCATCTTTTGGAAAGCTCAAATCTAATCTTAGGTAATGTGTTTCTGTTCACTCCTGAGAGCAACCTGCGTAGTTTTGCTTGAGGCTGAGAGGTGACCAATTTGAACATTTGTTGTAAAACTGTCCTTACTGATTAATAAAATATCTTCAATGTTTCTAATAATTTTCACAACATTTCTTATTTGTAACTGTTAATAAACAACTGTGACATATCAAGTGTGCTATATTACTGTACTCAGAATGACAGGGAGATGCGATTTCAGAGTTTAGCTATACAGGGTGCTATTTGAAAAAAATAATGTTGGGCGTGGTTCTTCAGAGGTGGAAAAAGACAACGCGGTTCCAGGGATGTCATCAAACGCTGCCTTAGATGCTACTTTAATGTTTTTTTAGTTGGTTTTCTATCTCATGAAATAACGGAGACATTGCTTGTTTATGTAGATCTGGGACACCTCTGTATATATTTCAAATAACATTCATTAGTCGATTTTTGCCCATCTCGCTAAAGATATTTTATAAATTAATATACAACTCTAGAACTCTCTGGGATGTACGGGGTGGACCGATTTCGATGGGATTGCAGGGTATTTCGGTAACTATTACTGTTAGAGCAAAACTGTGTAAAGACGTTTCTTATGCAGTTTTTAGCGTAGAATCAAATGGAGTACTCAATTTTTAACTTTGGTCACCAATAGTCGAGATGCCACATAAACTTTTTTTTAATGGAAACCATAGTTGACTTTGACTTCATTAAAATCCTTATATTGTAAGCTTTTCAACAATATATAGTTTATAGAGGTTCTTTTAGAAAATTACGGAATTACAAGCGAATTTGTTAGTTTGCACTTCTGTAAGTAGACGATGCAATAATTTAAAACAATGAAACACAGCACATCTGTCAAAACAAAGCAAATTTTTGTTTTCGTTGTTTAATTTGTCTCAAAAAGTTGACCTAATGCTACGTGAATAGTTTTGCTCTAACATCAGTAATAGTTACCGAAATACCCTGCAATCCCATCGAAATCGGTCCACCCTGTACTCAGAACACAACAAATAGTACGTATATTTCAAAGATGGGGTGAGGTTATACACCCCCAAAGTTATTTTTTTTTATTTCTAACTTAATTAATTATTTAGCGCAAGGATCAGAAGAGAAAAACTAAAAGTTTGTTTACATTTTTAAAAAATATGCAGTGCATATGGAATACTTTCGCACTTACAATTACAAATTCTTGATTTGGATCTAATGTTTATGAATTATTCAGTGGTCATTATAATTAATTGGGTAAGTAGGACCATGTGCGATAAAATATATCGTACCAATTATTTTGAACACAATTTCATTAGGCTTTAACAAACTTAACGCGGCTTTAAAATTAATCTAAACGGTGCCAGTATTTTTCAGAAAAGGCCCTTTTAAAATGTAAATCCGTTCTTGAACAAGAAAAGTCTGTTTAGTTTTTGAAATATACGTTTAAAAAAATAATAGCGAACAAAAAAGGGGTTGGGGTATTTTAAGTGTAAGATGGAAAACAATAAAGTGGAAAGTGTTGTAAAGGAAAAGTAATTAATAAATTAGAAATTAATTTAGGTTTGTGAGTGTATAAAGCTGGCAAGACCAAAAATCGAGTCGCGGTCAATCTGTTATTTCTTTGAAGGCATTTGGCGTACGCCCCCCTTCGTAGCGTTTACTGACGTAGTATTATTTTAAAGAATTTGCATGGCGAATTAGAAGGAAGAATCAACTAAATCCCGTAATTACGCGATACATTTTATAGATGAAACGGGTCGTCAATAAATTCCCTTCAAACTTTTCTCCCCAGCTTTATCCTCGGTAATCCACTTTGAATGGAAAGTAAGCAAATAATTTTGAACACGTTGCATTTTTGACCCTTTCTGTTTCTTTTCGTATATTCCGTTTGACTTAAAGAAGTCATTTTCGTGCAAGTCTACGATTGTTGTCGACAAAGGGTTGGTTAAATAATGATTTTTTTTCGCTTTTGAGTCGGTTCTCTAAGAAAGATGAAGTGAAGAGAACAAAAGCATAAATAGAAATTACAATAGTTGGCAGGATAAACATTTAATAGAA
This sequence comes from Abscondita cerata, assembly GCA_030710515.1. NCBI lineage: Eukaryota > Metazoa > Arthropoda > Insecta > Coleoptera > Lampyridae > Abscondita > Abscondita cerata. The sequence goes on from JALBCR010001159.1 coordinate 14,879, forward strand.
TTTGAACGTAGTAAGGCGAACACTAATACAAACAAGAGGTACATCTACAAGCTACATAAAGTTAGGTTTGCGAAACGGCGCGTTGTTGACGTTTTGCGATATAGCCGCATGCAAAGACTAAATTGAATTTGGGACTGGCCGGCCTGTTTGGATTCCAGGATGGTTGTTTAGTTTGCCGGAACAAAGAAAACAGCCATGTGTTTATTCTGCTTGAAATAACAAGCCACTCCCCAGCCGGGCTCTCTGCGGACGGTGTAAACACCTCGACGAGGTACCGCCGATACATGAGGAAGCAGCGGCGGAGGCAACCGTAACGAAGCTCGTAGAGTGGGTTATTTCGCTGTTCTTAAATGACAATCCGATCGCGAGAACCCGGCTTAGGTGGCTCTCAGATAGTGCACGAACATCTTTCTCTAAGTGAGATGTAATACTCTTGCCAGATACGGGGACTATTAATGCGTGCACTGGATTCCCGTTATCTAGATAAATGGATGCACGAGTTAACTCTCGATTCCGAGGAATATTTATACATCGCGTTTGCAAATAACCTTCCCGTAGTTGTGCTTTGTGAGAACCCCGCGTAACTCGGTATCCAGCAACCCTCTCCCTCGGAAGAAGCCTCCCATATCGAATCCGCCACACTTTTGGTAAACAATGGCCTATTTAATTGCTTTTACAGTCGTCTGCACTCTTTTAGCAAAACACACCCCGAGTTGCTATGGTAATACATAAATAGATATGTACATATATAGATTGTACTCTACATCGTCAAGGGAGTAACTCTAGCGCATTTTAATTTTTTTTCAAAATAGGCAAATAGAAATTATTTTAGTAACGATTCCACTAATTTTAATTAAGCAGTTTGACCCCGTATTTCAGTCGCTTCCATCGACAACTCCCCTGCAAAGCAGCTGCGAAAGTTTCTGCATGACCGACCCGAGTGTGTCACTTCTTAATGCTTTGAAAATATATGATCGACGCGTATCGACTGTATAGCGAGAAAAGCCATCATAGGATACAGAATGACAAGAGATATTCGACGATAAGAAAAAATTGCTAATACCGATACGGATTTTATATAGGCAAGGTGGCGGCGGGCGGTGCACATTCTCTCGCTTAGTCATCGACGTAATTTGTCGAACCGTTAAGCGATTTGTCCTACAGTTTTTTCGCAAAGCTCTTCTAAAATTCGTATATGATCTTTTGGTCAGATAGCACGACTCGACGTGGTGGTTATTTCTCGCGAATGGATTATCCGCATTTCCCTACCCGCGCCACTCGACTAGGCTTGTTTGTGTTTGGGTTCGAGATCCATCTGTAAAACAAATACTGCTGTCAGTCGACGCTCTTATTGTCTTTTTGTTATAGAAATAAACCGCCGTGGAGAAAGCTGCCATTTTAATTTGCTCCGTCTAAACAAAAGCTTAATTCGTTTATCGCTTTTCGAATTGCAAAAAAGCCGATGAATCATCTCTTTTCTTGTGCTACGGATGCACATACAAACTCTTCTGTGTGTTGTTATCGAGCGCAGATTCCATATCTCTTCTTAATAACCATTCGTTTAATCATTATCTATCTTTGCACAGAATGAGACCTACGGCGCTCTACGAAAAGGTTGCAGTTTCGGCGGTATGAACGAATAGAACAAACGGTGCAAACAAACCCAGAACCGAGGGCGATGGACCACGTAAACAAATAAATATTAGAAACCTCGCCTCTGTGGTCTTCCATTGCAGGACATCGTTACGCTCGACAACGGATATCGTTCACTATTAAATGCTTTCTCAAACGAATATTGACTTTTTTATAATTCTTTAACTGCAGTTTTACCGTTCAAAAGAAAGGTAGATTTGTACGATTCGCGCTGTGCGGATTGATGAACGGCGTTTATTGACGTTTTCCGGCAGGTATTAATCAGATGAAAATCTCCCGACTTTTTGTGGGTTGCGGCGGCGGCCTTAACAGCTAACCCTCTTGTTTTATTGGCATACTTTTTCTTTATCTTTTTCCAGACTAGACCCGTGTGTTATGGTTGGCGAAGGTAATCTTAGGCGTGACGGGTGACGAAGGACGGCAATCAGTGCTAACGGCCTTCAACTGACCATCGCTGATGCTCTTGTTGTGGAAATTTTGCTATTATACGGCCGTTGAAACTTTTTATCCCTTTTTTTAGCTAAGGAATTCAAACGCATTTTCTATTTATACAATCGTACATATTTTCCGCTCAAACAATTCTAGTAATTTTCGATACTTTCTTTTTACTAAAATCGTTAATGTCAATAACATTAAATTTCCAATTATTTTCCGACCGTTATTAAAATACATCAACTCGTCTACTTAATTACAAATTCATTCTTTTTCTGCAATTTGCATACTCCTTCTTCGTACATTTTGAGATTGATGTTTTCTTAGTTTTCTTGGCACAGATAATTAACGTATTCTTTTTGTTTTGTCAGGCGTTTTATCGACAAATCTATAAAACAGTTACACACATAACGAAAAAGATGTTCTTTAACCTTTACTCAAAATATTAAATTAGTACATCATCTTTTTTATATTTTTATTTTGCTTTGAGAAATGGGTAACCATTCAAAGCTCTCATACATGAATAAACTTCGCTGGCATTTTATTAAGTATACAGTGTCCTTCGCCACACCGCACAATAATATATACAAAAATGTTGGCAACATTGATCAATCTGCAATTGGCAAAGCAAAGTCAATACGTTCTATCACACCGGTATGCTCTACATACAGTCAGACACATCGAGCGTGCATTAAAAGTATATGGAGAACTAATTCGATTCATTTTCTGGAAATAATGCTGCGCCTGTTTTCAACATCACTGAACTCAGACAAAATATTTTGTTCATACCGCGCTTCCGGTTATTTTCAGATTCTACGTAAAATTTAAGGTGTAGTTTAATTACTATACCATACTCAAAAATGACTGGTTTTTAGTTATATCGAGTAAAAAAATTAAAATCATGCTGAATTGTTATCGTTTATATCTCAAGATGATATCACTATTTTAGTTCCTAATTTGTTATGGCAATTGTCGATATGTTACAGTAACTCACATATGAATGGAAACTCGAATTGCTCATGTTAGTTTGTATCGAAAGAGGACAACAAAAGACATCGATTGATAATTAAAAACATAGAGTGTCCCATTAAATTTAGGAAATTTTTGAGGTCGAAAGTTGTTCATATTGGCACGAAAATTTTCATCACCCTGTACATGCAATTCGAGTTTCCATTCATATGTGAGTTACTGTAACGTATCGACAATTGCCACAACAAATTAGGAACTAAAATATTGATATCATCTTGAGATATGAACGATAACAATTTAGCATGATTTTAATTTTTTTTTTAAAAATCGGTATAACTAAAAAACTAGTCATTTTTTGGGTATGGTATAGCAATTAAACAACACCTTAAATTTTACGTAGAATCTGAAAATAAAATAAAAAATAGCATGTTCCATTTGAAATAAGAAAGTTGACAGCTACTTCCGGTACAACCGGAAGTGCTGTATGAACGAAAATATTTTGCCTGAGTTCAGTGATGTCAAAAAACAGGCGCAACACTATTTTCAGAAAATGAATCGAATTAGTTCTCCATATATTTTTAATGCACGCTCGATGTGCCGGACCCTGTATTATGACAGATGTAAAGATAACGGACTCCTACCAATGTTGGTATATTTGAGTATTTATTAAGTTATGAAAAGTGTGCTGTGCTGACTATATATAGACCATAACCTTCTTTCCGTTTACAATTTAATTTGTTCATTGTGTTTCGAACACAAATTAACTCTTGGCTTTATGTTCTGAAAACTGTTTGAATTCTTTAATCGTTTTTCCTTTTTGACATTGTTAAAAAAATAATAATCAAGCTGGCTGGGTCTGGAAATTGAAATGGCCACTATTCTTGTTGTATATCTTTGTGATCCATTTTTTTGAAAATATCGTTCCTAAGGAAATTCAAATTTCAAAGGGATTTCATTCTTTTTCTTACAGCATGTCCGTGTAGTACGCGGACCTTTGATATGCCTTTAAAATTAGATTTATTTAAAAACCGATGTCCACTTTTATTGGACAGTTAGGGTCGTTACCGCTATTGATCCAATCAAATGTTTAAAAAAAATCAAAAATTAAAAATCGGTATCATTTTTTTCAGCAAGACTCGTGTACATAAACTCACCATAGTTTTTCATGGAGATTCAGAATAAAAATACGTATATTTCTATTTAAAATGTCAAAGTGGTCCATGAAAGTGGAACACCCTGTATAATTGAAAATATTTTTAAATTATAGCCACTGAGGAACCTAAAAGAATGGTCAAAACTGATTTTGAAGAAATCTACTTTTTAAAGGCAATATCAAATGTCCGCGTACTACACTGACAGGCGCTATACTGATGTGACAGGTGTAAACAGAACAAGAACAATATGAATCTGAACATAAAATAACGAAAGAAATAAAACAACTTAGTATAACCAAAAAAAATTAAAGTTAATGTAGAAACCAGAGAAATAGATATGCAACACAAATCAAATAAGAACCACATAACAAGTGAAGATATAAAATGAACGCACCAAACCAAAGGACTCTATTTGCACGAAAATAGAAGATGAACCGCTAAATAATACCATCGAAATGAAAGAAAATTTAGAAGATTAAAACACCCGAAACTATGGACATTCAACATCCGCCAGGGTACAATAATGAGTAGTAGAAAACGAAACTAAACAAGTACACTGAAAAAAGTTTTATCCTTGAAGACGGTTCCTTTAGGTGGATGTACGAACAAAATCACTTAACGGTCCTGGTTGAAACTTTACCTATATTTCACTCTTCAATTGAGATATCTTTATAAACCTTTCTATCTTATAGGATGCGCTGATTAGCATTTTATTAATATGCATGAACTGTATCTTTGATTATAACTTTGAGCTGTACCGCTCTCATATACATGCTAATTTAATTTTTATGACCTACTATCGCTGCTCTTACTTCATCAAATAATATTCTCAACAATCATCATAAATATCTGGTCTTTGTGTTTGTCTAAGAACAATTGGAAATAAATTCACATTTATTAGCTCGACCGTGATAAAGCTCATATTTGAGCACGGGAACGTCGGCAAAGGTTCAACCAGGACCGTTTTGTAGTTTTGTTCTTACCTTTTTGAGGTCAAAATTTTCTCACAATTAACCCATTGGAGGATCAAACTACATCTTCGATAAACAAATATACATTTACTTATCAGAACAAATTTTCTTCTGTATCACTTTTTAGTCTCAGAAAACTTCAACAGTAGACCATCATGTGGTTACCCCATCTTCCTTGATATCGATCTTCCATAGCTTTAATGTCATGAAAGATTTTTTTCCCCTATTCTTCACTAAAATCGCCATTTTTCTGGAAACCGACCTAAATGTTTGTGGAGTTGTGAACTTTTAAGTTCACATTTCAACCAAAAACATTAAACTTTGAAAGCATGTTTTCCATCTATATAATTCTCGGTCTTCTATTTTCAAGAAACTTTAGTAGTACTTGAACTTGAACTTCAAATGTACGTATCAAATAGCAAAGTTGATTTAAAGTCATTACAAAAGGTTTCATAAGCCCCAACTTGGTATGTAAGAGGGGAAATACGATTTTGTCTGTCGCAACCAAAGACTCTTGATTATATTTTGCTTTCCTTGAATCATAACATACCGTGAGGTTTTTTTAGAACTGAAAATACATAATTCACTATTTTGCCATTGATGCATTTTAATGAGCAGGCCGTGCTTGACTTAAGTCAAAAATTAAATACATTAAAATTAGACATACTCCTTTGAAAACTTCAGGTTTCTAATAAGATCGTTTTTGATTGAAATCGTAGAGACTTGCTTCGAATTCATTGTCGTTTTCTGTATTTCATCAAACCTTCATGGTTATGCATCATCTTCCGATACTTCTGAATTGTGCAACAAAATTTTCTTCACAAATCCACAAGTTTTTCAGTTTTTTGTCATGATCCAATTACACTAGTTAATATGTCCTTGTTAGGAGTCGTGTCCAAGTATCAAAGTGTGTGATGTGTTCAAGTCCCCGTTGCTTCTAACGACTGAAGTCGGCAATGTCTCCGAGTAGGGCGTTGCATTGCCGCGTATTAAGTAGTTTTAGTGGGGATATAGAAGTCAGATTTACAGTAACGAACGAACGATATGAGGTACGTAATTCAATCTTGCTAATTATCTGTACTTGTAATTAGAGTTACGAAAAAACAGGTATATTTGGAATTATCACAATCACACATTTACAAATAATACTGATTTCAAGTAATCACAGATCTCTTACTTTACAACAAAGTAAGAAACAATTGAAAATGACTTGAAAAAATCATCGAAATTCATTTGTTTCCGGGGCTTATCAGATGATAACATATAATAACCGGCTTGTCAAGATCTTTTATTTCAAACATATCATGTGACATATCATTGAAAGCAGAAAAAAGTAGAAGTATTATATGAAAAAATCGAATATGGCGCCCATTTAATAAGAAAGTTACTATCAATATCTCCAAAACCATTCTTGCGACAATCTTTTTGAGAATAGATTACAGTTTGCCTTCATTAGTGAAGAAACGTTTGTACGAATTTTTTTCAGTAGCTGTCCTAATAAGTGAAATAATTGATATTTTCAAAAATGGAATTTTTCGGTTTTTTTTGGATATCTTCGGAACGGATCGAAAATTTCAATCGTAGAATACTGTCAAAGGAATGGAACTCTAAACTGCAGCGTCCATCTGTAACAAAAAAGAAAAACACCAAAAAACTGCACAAAAACTATACTCGAACACGTGTTCCGATAGCTAAGTTATCATCAAGAACGAATTGTCAGTTTGTGTTTTTTTGTTATCTAGAATCAAGTTAACGGCATCTCAATCGGCATGAAAATCTGTACAACATTGCCCAATTAACCGAATCTCTATCTTTATTAATAACAAAGATACCCATACAATACTATTCAGATTGGGATACACTGTATAGGTCAATGTTGGTATTCATTCGTCTTGTCAATTACTTGATACATATTGAATTCAGATCTGAAGCCGGCTTCTTCGGGTGGCCAGTACAAGTTTATTTTCGGGTCAATCTGTTTGTTATTATACGTGCGATCAATTTGTATACTTGTGACATCAGATTTATTGGTCTATAATTGTCTAGTGTCTTAACATCTCTTTTTTGTGTATTAACCCGTAACTAGCGAGGTACTATTTTAGTCACTCAAGTAGCGAGGTGGGGTTATGGCTACCCCAATTTTTTTTGTTCTCGTACATTGCAATTTGCATAAATTGCATTTTTTTTTCAATTAGAATGAACTACTAAAGGTTCCTAATTATAAATAAGAGATATAACTTTGAAAAAATACTTTAATTAAAAAAAAAAGTTGCTTAATATAAGTTTATCTAAAAAAAGCTAAGTTTCCAATTTTTGACTTCTAAGTCCTAACTCTAATTTACAAAAATTCAACTAAAATATAAAAAATAAAATAAACAATATTTAAATTAACTGTAATTGTTAACAAAACAGCATTTAAATCTATAGAATTCTTATTTGACCGCTTTCAATTGAGACAATATTTGCACACTGTCGCACTGCACTCTTTACATACAGGAGTACGGCAATGATGGCATTGTACTCGGGTTTTTTATCTGCTTTTCGTGGAGACTTTCCACATCTGACCTGCTTATCAAGCATTACTGGTGGGTCGTGCGGTACTTCTTGGCCTAAGATACCAGCAATAGAATGACGTAGCATACGTGGCAGGCGTAGGTTTGCAAGACGCGATTTTAAATGAGGTTCAACCAATTGACGAGCTAAAGTTTTTATGAAATCTGGTGTGAATTTCCTGGATGTGCTGACCAAATGACATAGGCATTCACCATGCTGATGTTGATTAGTTGGTAGAAGATAGCCAAAGGCCACCGCCTGGTTCTCCGATTGGTTGAGTACAGTGTGCACTTTTCATCGAGTGCATCAATTCCCCCTTTAGTTGCATTGTAAAAAGCAACCATTTCTGGCTTTCCCGTGTCAGGATCTGTATTTCTACCATGATGCATGGAAGACAACAAGAGCACGACTTTGTTCAGTTTGGACACGAACGATAGTATGGTTAAGTCACGGGTAAATGCGTAAGAAGCAGTACCTACTTCTTTTCTTTTGCATTTAAGAACTCAGGAGGAACTTCTTTTTTATTTTTTCGAAGAGTTCCCACGTAGGTAAGACCTCTTAACAATAACTCTTGGGCCAGAGGCACAGAAGAAAACCAGTTGTCGGTTGTGATGTTGCGGTTAGTTCCCTCTATTGGAGCGACTAGTCTTAAAACAGCTTGAGTAGGTTTTGCCATTTTCTTCTCTATGTCAGTCAGCGTGGCACCGTCACTATCTTTTCCTGCGTAGATGTAAGCATTTAATAAGTAGTGAGTTTGTGCATCATTTAATCCCATAAGCTTAATTTCGTATTTACGGGGTTTTTATGGAATGTACATCCGAAAACGACAACGCCCTTTAAAACCAATCAGCATCTCATCAATACAAGCATATTCGCCAATAGAATAGCATGATTGGCAGTTTTTGATAAACGCATTGAATACCTGCGAGATAGCTGCTACTGGGTCGTCTTTTTGCGTTCTTCCCTGTCCGAAGCATCATCAAAACGAAGACATTGGAGAATTGCTGTTACTCGTCTAATGGAAAACATGCAGCGAAATATTTCTCTGCCGGTTCCATCCGTCGCAAAGAGAGAATTCAAATCTTCGTTATTTGATTTGAAGACCGCTGAAAACATCAACATTCCTATGAACGCTTTTATCTCCTCCATAAATATATCTTCGTATTCAGTACGCGATGTATCTTTTAGCTGTTCTCTTACTTGAGCAAGCTTCTCGTTTGTTCTTTTGCATATTTGTTGGAGGATTTCGTCAGTAAACAGAACCTCCCACGAGGATAAATGATTGCAGAAAGTACCGCGGTTAGCTGCCCCCTTAACGCCTGGAATGTGCGAAATAATATTATGCTGCCTTGTGCGAACATTTTGTTTAGGCTCCACTTTGCTCCACTTGTATTTGTTTTTACCACGAAGTTCACTTCTAAGTCTTTTTTGTTTTACAACTAAAGGTTTATTGTCTGAGTCTGTTGAGTTCGTTGTCTGATCGACGGCTTAGTGGAAAATTACTCCTTTTATCAACGTCTTTCTCAGCGGTTTGTGGAGTACAATTGCTATCTTCTAAAGTTGTCGTAGGTACTTCAATTGTGTCACAGCCAGAGAAAACCGAGCTAGAATCATGATCACTCAATATTGCATTTTCTACGTCACTAAAATCACTTTCTTGGCTAAATAATAAACTTTCAGCCCAAAACAACCCTAAAAACAAAAAAAGGCACCAGCGACCTGGGGTGTGAGAACTCCCAGCGCTTGCTAATCCTTATCTACTACAAACATCAACGACGCTAAAAGGTGGTGTATACTATTTACGCGATGCAAAGCACACTCCCCGAGAGGTATGTGAAGTCTGATGATGTCACCTACTCACATCATTAACTATGCGCAATTTCAAAATCTGCTAGGAGTTTTTACACCTTACCTCGATGGTTACGGGTTAAGAATACTTCTGCCATTTGCCAAGATTTGGGAATTTATTTCAAGGAATTAGCAGATCAAAAAACATCTGAAGTCTGCTTTTCTTTTCAACATCAAGACAAACATTATTTTGTTATGCTGCCTAATGAGCCGTGAGACTAAGGTGTCATATTGAGTTGTAAACTCCTTCGTAATGCTTATTGAATTTACAATTAATATCCTAAAGTTCTAACAAGCAGTCAGGTATTAAAAGTACAAGTATGGTTTATGACCTCAAAAGTAAGCAAGGGATGATGTTCAGACCAAGAAAACTACTAGATTTTTTAAATGTTTGTTCTGGCTTTCCAATTGAACGTTCTGTAGAATTTCGCCAAGTTGTGTTGATTTATTGTTTTCGTAATGGATTATGGCAAATAAATACATTTAAGTAAAATGTGTGTCTTGCGACATCTCGTGTAAACATTGACACGTGTGAATAGTAAGTATAAACTAAGAAAAATGCCAACATTACATACACAATACATTTGGTTGTATTACTTCAATGGCTTGTTTATAGTATACACCTATTCCACACAGAAGGAAAAAAATGTGCGTAATATATGCGAAAATTCAATTTTTATTTAACAAATCGTTATTTAAAGAAAGAAAACCGCGTTCGAGTTACTAAAAGTAGATGATATTCTGTATTATTCTAAAAGTGAATTTATTTCCAATAGTACTTCGAGAAAACAAATATAAGTACCCAGAGCCAGATATTTATGATAGGTAATTATTGGAGAATATTATTTCATGAAGTAGAGCAGCGATAGTTGGTCATAAAAAATTAGAGCAGTATGTAAATGAGGGTGGTGCGGGTCAAGGTTATAATCAAAGATGCAGTTCATGCATATTAATAAAATGCTAATCAGTACAGCCTATAGGGTAGATGGTACTGTTGTAATCAGAGACATTGTAACAAGCGAGTAAATAAATTCATCAATAAATCCATCACGTACTGACCGTAATGTGAGCACAAATATCAAAAGCGCCAATCATAAATTTTGTTATATTGCAAGGATAATTGTTTTGTGAAAAAAAGCAGAATAAGTATGTATAGAGTGTCTGCGAAATTAAATTCTACAACTCAATTAAGTTTATATCCATACTTGATTAATGGTTTTTTTAGAGTTGACTGTGTAAGGTTTGTATTCGTTTTATTAGTGCGGTTGGGAAGGTACATCTCCGCTTTCAATTCTTTGTATAGTTTTCCGTTATATGTACATATTAACAACAGAAGAGAGGAGAAAAGTTCTTTGAGAATTTCTCCTTCCTATTAAGTGTGGGTTAATGGCGCGATGCGATGCGAAAAGATCGTCCCTTTCTTTGTGGGTCACTGTCTCCTATTATTTCGGTTAAACATTTCTCATTGCGCTCGCTAGCGCCCGCTCCACGAATACTAAATAAACATAAGTTTTAATTGAAGAATCTCGTTGTATCTCGGAGCGATGTGGACGGCGCTCGCCCGCTCCCCAAGTTATTATTAGATCGCTGCAAGCTGATGCAAATACAGATTATAAAGATCGGCCAGATGAAAAATGAGATACAGCATTCGCATTGTCTTATGTTATGACAATGGCGGTTCCCAACGCGACCGAGGCCAAATATTTGTCTTCCACCATAATGCTGCTGCCGCACCGCGCTCTGCCGTGCATATTTATCATAACTACTGTTTATATACCTTCACCTCATATGCCGCACCCGCCGCTTAGTTACGTATGCAGTTGTAAGCACGAAACCGGGCGCCAATAATATTAAAATTTGATTCTCGCGCTGCCAACGTCAGTCATTTCGTTGATCAATAAAAACTCGCAAGATCGGTTGATGAATTCTCGTGTGAGGGTGCAAACGTAACAGTTCGAAGCGGATATGATAATGAGGGGCGGCGTGGCGACCGCAACCGGCCCGTGTCCGCGGAGGAGATAGGACGAGATTGCTGACGTGGCACGGCTCCGGGTAGGCAAATGGACAGCGTTCTCAGCTAATGGCTCAGCGGGTGCCACTTATTCGACTCGGACTAAATTGTTAAGGACGGCAAAAAGCGTTGACCGAACGAACGCCAATGTTCCAAAGAAACGTCAGCGCCCTTTAACCGAAAATAATTTAAATGTCATTCTCCGTGCATTTAGACTCATTGACGGTCATTATCATATAAAGCGCATTCGGCTAAACTATAGGATTTGGTTATTTTGCACAATTATAACCCTAATAAACAGCTTTAGGAAAAAGGGAGTTTTCGCCCTTTCCCACGAACTTCTACGGTCTCATACACGCCGATTTCCTAATCTCCGCTTTTATTAAATGTTTTTCGGCATAATTAAATCTTGTTTATTTTTTGCCGCTGAGCTGTTCCCGTGACCAAAATAAATTATCGATAGTATAAATTTTGCAATACTCAAAAAAAGCTTTTTTGTAGGTGCGTAATCTGATTAAACTGAAATCGATGCGGACTTGGAAGAAAAATGAAAAGATTGTATCTACGAAATTGCTTTTATTTCTTGGTTGACACTCGTGTCGATTATTTGTTGACCCAGTGGCTCGTGAATATTACTACGACGTCTGCTTCTTTCGCATATGTTACCTTACTGGACCCTTTTTGCGCCCTTCGAAACTGCATATGCTGCAGGTCGACTTTCTGAAGTTATAGGTTTCTATAACGTATAATACGTAATTTAGAGTTTTCCTGTATTGTATACGATACGAAATTTGTACGTGTGTTGGAAACAACGACCTATCGAAAAATGCAGTAAGCGAAAGATGGAAAATTTATGCGGTTTGACAGTATTCAATAACATTTACAAGTTACGACCATAGCGTTCCACAGGCAATATTCGATAAAATAAAACGAATACTGGGGACCTACCGTGTACATAGACTCGAATGCATTTACAACTATACTTTCTTAGATATTTATATTGGTACCTATAGATAGATATACGTTTAAAGCTGGAAACGGATCCCAAAGTAACAATTGGAAAGGGATGGCGCTCTTACGTGTTGTAAGTTTGCAGGAAATGTCCTTTAGTGGCAGGTGGCTGGCCTGCTATATTTCCAATAACCAATATTCTTCGCGATCCCAAACGACATAAACTTCGTTATTCATCCGGTAGATTTGTTATAATACGTCGGCGCTGAACTGTGGGGACGCGATTTTTTAATATTAGTTGGGTGATCGATGCCGTCTTTTGTTTAGCCTAAGATAAGTTTTCTACTTCTGATTTCTCATCCTTAAACATGTACGAAATACATTGCATCTATAATGATTCTCAAAAGATGCTCGAGCGGTTTGTTGTCATTATCGATTCCAAAAATTTGGTCGTTCTCTTCTTTCCTGAATATTGTTAATGTTATTTTGGGGGGTAAAATTTGTTTTCTAAGATGGATATTTGCAGGGACGTTGTCTTTTGCTGGTCATAGAGAATATGTATGGGATTTGTTCCGGGAGTGTCACCACAAGCTTCAGGAGGCGGCGGGCTGGAGGTGTTGGTGTTGCGCGAGCGACTCAATGTCCGCCCGCTGCCTCCGTTCGAGATATACACACATACAAACAACACAAACTGCAGCGCAGCGGCGCATCAGCGCGCCGCCCGCCTACGACTCATCCTAGCTTCTCGGCGACTTCGATGACCCTTTTTGCGCAACACAACTAACTCTTGTTCTTTCTAGCGAAAAAGAAATAATTAATAGGCGCTGTTACCATTTATGTGTTTAGTTGTGTTTAGGTGTTGTGCTGTGAGTGTTCTACTAGTTTATGTGATCAAATGAAGTACTGCGAAACGCGTATGTTGACTCCTGTCGCCCAGGTATGATGACCAATCTTAATTTGACAATTTAAAGATGTGCCCGCCAAATTTTAGGTTATGTTTCACACATACATACCCCTAGCGTACTAGCGGAAAAGTACTTAACTTCTTCATGGATTTTCTATTATTGAATGCCAAAGTATAGTGTATAATTTAATTAACTAGGACATTATTCTACTTTAGTTGTCATCATGGGTTCTTCAACTTTACCAAAATACAAGCAACAATTTTTCGAGTCATAGATTAATGTATTGTTTTCGTGAAATATTAATTAAAAAAATATAAATGTAGTAAATACCGTTATCAGGTGATCGAGGTGTTTGAAAATAAAACGTGACATTTATGTAATGCGATGTTTGCGTCCCGACGGCTAGCGTTCCGACGCTCCCTTCTCGGCAGCCGGCGCTCAACTGAATCCCGACCACCCTCACTGTGAATGCTTGTACACTGCTGTGTATACTATATATAGCATCACAACAACATATAAACATCGCCCTAATTTTCCCAATTCCCGCGCGTACGTCTCAGACGGTCGGTGTCTGCGGAAACGGGTCGTATACTCTCATTTCCCCTGTTTCTTTTCCTTTTGTTCGTTTCGATAATTTTTATAGAGAAATTATCTAAATTATCCGTAAATGAACAGGTGTTTATACATATTAACACGAATGACGACTATGTAAAGAACAAATGCGCGACCGTAGTTAGCAATTAATCTGGCTAAAAACTACAAGGGTTTTCTCACTAATAAATCGCCTAAATCCAGTAAGGTAAGGTAATCGAGAGTTATTAATATTTAGTGGGTCGTTGTTTAGCAGCCAGCTCGAGAAGTTACAAATGATGGCTGTCGCTAGCAGGCCGGCATATGGTGCTTCGATAGATTTTGCTGGACATTCATAAATTAGAGGCGCTGTTAAGTACACTGCCGGCCTCATAAAGTATGAAATTCGGCAGTCATGGGCCTTATTGAGAGTGGACTGCTGTAAATTATGTCACTTTCCCCGGCCTCCTTTAAAACTGTACATTTGTCAAGGGATATATACGCGCTAAGCATGCTTTATTGAATAATATGCCATCGCCGTCGTAGTCCACCCTTATACATATTGTTCGCTTCGCGCCGCAAACGTTTTCATCACCTCCATTATTATTGCTCTGAAAACGCGGCGGAACTGATTCGCTTCAGTCTTTTATATTTAAATTGCTAACGGTGGCTCGCCGTGTAAATATCCCGACTCCTCGCTCATCACAGATACAGATATTTACTCAAGTGTATTTTTCTTCGGCGAATTATTTGGATGAAGTTTTTTTACTTTAGCTCTCGATTCGTAATTTCATTGTTCTTTCACCCTTACAATAGATGGTTTGTGTTAGAGGTTTGTTTCCGGCAACTACCACTGTCTGTTACATAATACCTTTTAATATTATCATCCAACTTTGAGCATTAGCATAATGAACGTTGTCGAATTTCTGCGTCGCACGAAATCCCCGAGTAATATTGAAAAATTTCGTCGGCGGTCATACCTAACAAATATTTACCGCTGTCACCCTACCATAAAGAGTTGCGAAGACGCCGCAATGAATGATAAGACGTTAAAATGCATTACCATGATGTCACATGAAATAAAACCCATATACACAAGCGCATTATGTGAAAAATATGGAAATAATATTGCTCTAGCAAGCAAAACAGCCCTCTGCATATGAAATATGTGATCAGGGGCAAGGAGTTTTTTCCTAGTTTTTGCGTCAAGTTTCGTAGTGAATACCAATGGTTTTAGGTACGTTCAAGCTGTAATTTTACCCAATTAACGAGCAAATAAGTTGGGTGATGCATTTTCTAAATATTCCATTTTATATTACTTTCACACTTCTCATACCTTGGATGACCAAAAGAAGGTCGCGGGTCAAGCAATGCCATTTAATATTTACCAAAATGACGAACTATACCGTAAGATCGTACAATGAAATGTCAGCAGTAAAAAAACTTTAATTTATTTTCACTTAGTTTAATACTGTAGCAAATTCTTACTTTCTTAAGTTTATTATTTTCAATGTAAACATTTTCACTAATTAAGAAAAACTTGTATTTCAGCGAAAAGTTTTGGTGGAACCAGTAAAATAATATAATTATCGTCACAAACATAACTGTAAGAAATATTTTAATATAACCTTCTTCATCACTATCACTTAAACAAGCAGAGAATATTAATAGAGGTAAAGTGATGAATTAAACTATTAATTAATAATGTTTTTGGAAGAAAAAGGTTTTCAAGAAACAAAAATGTGGTGTTTAGTTGCACATTTTGCTTTACGATAACTGT
The DNA here is from genome assembly GCA_030710515.1 of Abscondita cerata. Lineage (NCBI taxonomy): Eukaryota > Metazoa > Arthropoda > Insecta > Coleoptera > Lampyridae > Abscondita > Abscondita cerata. The sequence continues at coordinate 30,676 of JALBCR010001159.1, forward strand.
TTTATTGCCTAGGTTTTTGTGTATCCGTTTAAAACAAACAAATAGCTTACAGTTTATAGGTTCAAAGATTACATTAACCTTTAAATTAAGAAAAGTATAGTTAGAAGTTTCGTACTTTAGGTACCATACTTCAGTTGTAAGTTTTGTGTCACTTACTAAAAAGATTAAGTACTAAGACGAACCGACAATAAAAAATATCAGATTCCAAAATAATTATGCGCCGAGCTAAATTTTTAAATCATCTTTCTACCGACGGCGAAATTTCATGATACTTATCAATTGTTACTTTTGATTAAGTATTTTAAATATCTAACGTGCTTGTGATCTTGTTAAAAGTACAATACCTAACATAAGCATAGTTTGCACATTTGAACAAAATGTTTACTTCAATTAAAAGTTATCAATAAGCCTGCATATTCTCCTCTGGTAACAATATTTGTGTAAAAGAGTAAATTCTCGGTTACTTTAGTTTTGGTTTTTAAATTTAAGTTCTTACTTGTAATTTAATAAACGTTTTATTTGAAAAATGAAACCAAAATAAAATTCATACAATTTTCATTAGATTATACTACATTTAATTTTCCTATGGCACTTGGTTATTCTACAAAACTTTTTTTCAATTTCATAACTTAAATCACTTCGTTTAAAATCAATGAAATGTCAGGACAAACAGTAATGCCATTAAAAACAGATATGATTAAATATGAATCTTTTTAAAATTTTAAGTGCAAAATGGCTTATCAATTTGGACTAGTAATTATTAGCGCAAAAATAGTGCAACTACTTAAAATATTGTGCATAGAACCATTCATAAAAATTCTAAGTTTCTAGGTAATATTTTAAATATTATAAACACCTCGATTGTCATAAAATTATATCTTTGAATTTCATTCAATAATTTTATAATTTTAATTTTTAATAGTTGTACATTATTGGGACATCATTTTAAATGTATGTTATCTATGTATGAAATGTAAAAAAATAGTACACAAAATTAGTTACTCTCCTTTTAATTTTGGCGCTTTAACAGTTTTGTAACAATTTTAAATTAAAATAGGAGAAGGGGTTTATTTAAAACTAGGCTCCTCAAAAGAAAAAAAAGTGGATTTACAATAGATGCTATTACATTGGACGAACTAAACATGTCGACTATAATGTGTCATAACATTTTGTTAAAAATTAATTCATATTCACTTCTCCTTCTTTTACGAAAGAGAGTAATATATCTTATTGTACGCAAATGTTTTTCACTTACAAATTGAGATCAATCGGTTTCTTAGATTGCTTTGGGAAAGTGCATTACTATTTTTACTTCGTTCAATAATGCGACCTTTGTCTTAACAATGCTGTAATTTATCTATTTAAAATTGTCAAACAGGGATTATAGATGTTACGTACACGGACATATTCGCTTCAAATGTTATTACTTTTCTAATATCTTTTTTATTTCATTTCTAAAGTAATTAGTATTAGTGCCTACTAGTTCAAGTTAAAATTATTTTAATAATTTTTCTTTATTATATGTAATGTCCCATTCTTCGGTACTTGTGCCTTTTCAACATGTCAAGTACGATTATTTATTACTTTCAATAATTAAATTTCAAGCAATTACCAATTGATAAATTTGATGATGTTTATCTTATCTATTATTTTATCTGCGATCTACCTTAATATAAGTTATCCCCACCAATTTCAATTTTCAGCGAAACTTAGAACTAATTTTTTTATGTTGATAGTAAGCTAACCGTAAGGAGACTGTTTTTATTCATAAAATATTTGTAAGACGTGACAACGCTGCGTAGCTTTTGACAGAGAATGGACGCGAGATGATGCCTTTTACTAAGTTGCACATTTGAAATCAAATATAAATATAAAATTTACGTTAACAGGATCAATTTTAATTTAAATAATAATATATTGAAATAAACGAGATATTTGTATGTTTTTAAGAAGAAGGTTTAACAATAAAGGATGAAATCCGCCCTAAACGTGGCCTCCATCAAAACATAACTCCCAAATTATTAAACTAAACGTTTTTTATAGTTAATTTATCTAGGCCGAATTAAATTTTAATTTCCAACAGTGTAAATTGTAATTTACAAATATGGACAGAAACTCTTAATTATCTTATGTAGCTGAAATTTTGCATATGGGCTAAAAATTGCACTTCGAAAAAACTTCTTCTAATAACTTCTTTCGAAAATTTGGAGAAATAAACTTTTGGACTTTTTGAAAAAAAAATAATTTGACCGATAATGCATACCACTTGACAACTTCTTTTTTTATTGTTCTCTTAATAAGAAAACAATAAAAAAAATTTCGTATGATCACACTGTTATGTCAAAATTTAAAAAATAGATTATTTTACGAGGAGTTAAACAATGTAATTGTTGAGCTTAAAAGTTTGCTGGCGAGCCGTCAGCCGAGTCAGCTAATTAAATGCCCACTGTGTAAATTCGCAAGCGATTGTACAACAGCAAACAAATACTGAGAATCTTTCGACAACTGTTTTCGTTCTTATGTAACTCTTTAGGAGTGAGAGAATTGGAATATAAGTTCACTATTTTTTTGTAAAATATTACCCCCAGGTGGGCATACCATATGCGACTTAAGCTGGAAACACATTTGTCTGATGTGTTGTATCAGTGTTAACGGATAGCATCCACACCTATCTGACCATATGCCATGTGATGCTATGTATTGTGTTATGATACCACAAAATTTCGATCGTCAGGTTTTTGTCAGACAACAAACCATATCATCACAGAGTGTCAGACAAGTGTATACGCGTCATTTTAATAATGTGATAATTAAATACAATCAGTCCCACTAATACCGGAATAGTACAATATGCGGCAGGAAGTTCTTGAAAAAATAGCCATCAGGGAAATGCAAATATAAATAAAATAAAAAAAATAGACAAATACAAATAAGTCCATACAAATAACCGCTGCCGCAACATTCTTCAAATTTATCTGATGAGTCTGAGGTCATATTGACATACATCAGTATCAAATATCCAAGAGAAGGTATGTATTTTAAGAGGAATTCTCGTTACGTAGCGTCATAACGCAACACAACTCATCAGACAAATATGTTCCCGGCTTTATAAGTGTTGCGACTAGTGCTAACGTAACACAGGGGCATTTACTTGACGCATCATGGAGAATTGAAATTATACCGAACGTGTCAAAACTTTTAACAATCGTATTCGCTCGTAATAATCAGATTTTTACTTAACGATTACCTTATCTCTTTCATAACATGGATATGAGTAATGGTAATATAACCCAATTATACCGAAACTGAAATAAGATAAGCTCGTTAAAAAATGTAACTGCTTACAGAACTGTCAACAAAGTTGATTTAATGTAAATTAATTTCGGACGTGTTACGTTAGCACGAGGCAACACTGGGTGTCGCATATGATGTGCCCACTTAGGGGTAATCTAGTCTACAGCGCTTCTTTTTCAAACCAGAATGTAATTTGTGAAAAAGATAATATTGTATACAGGTTATACAGGGTTATTCACGGTATACGACACGGAATATTACAGCCAAACTATTCAATAAAATTGGAAAAATATATCTGGAATTGATAGAGACCTATAGGAGGAATATTTTGAAATTACTTTCGAAATATACAGGTGTCCCAAAATATACAAAACGTATCAAAGTTGTGTTTTTCGTATGGAATGCCCTGTATATTAATACATTTTAGTTTCTACGTTCAAAATAAAAATTGATTTTATAGAGGTTTGCCTTACTTAACCTAAAAGTTTTTTGAGATATTTTGTATTTTATGAAAAAGTCGTCACAATTTTACCGATTCATATCTCAGCAACTAATATCTTTTTACAAACTAAATTCGCACTGAATTCTATCAATTGATCAGATTTTGTGTAGAACTTGTGAAAAATCCATTTTCATATACATGATGTGTACAAAATAAGATTAAATAATGACATATTTTGAACCGCAATGACTTGCTCAATTTAAATGGAACACCCTATATTTTATATCAGCAACAAATTAAAAGTAATTACCTATCATACAATACTATAGTGTTCTATAGCTAAAAGTTCAGGTTGTCATGAAAAATGCAAATTTTCATAATGAAGACTGATTTGTAACAATTTTAATATATATCAAGTAAGCTATACAACTTTGACAGATGATATTATGTATTTGTAAGAAGCCCGTTGACTGACAGGCAGAATTTTAATGCATGAATTTAATAATGCTACACTCCGCGTGCATGTAGGTTGATTCCATTATTCTCTGAATAATGTTAAACCTATGGCGGACGAAGACCCCTTAGCCCCGTCTCTATATGAAAATTTTGGTTTTCGGATTTTCCAGTTGGTTTGAAGGTAAGACCCATCGGCTTGCCGAATTTCAAGTCTCTACGACGTCTGGAAGTACCCGTTTAATTTCGGAGACAGACATGAAAAAAGGCGCTTTATTTTAAGCAAATGTTTTTGTATTTTACCAGTATGTTTTACAATATTGTAAGCAGCTTAGGAATTGATCCGTGGAGCAGATAATTCATTAGAAGAGATATTATTGTGAAGTAAATTTGTACGTTTATTAAATTCTTTTAAACATATTTATATATTTTTTATATTTATTTCTCTCAAAATTTAATACAGTTGATGAAATGTACACAATGCAAATCTTCTCATTCTTACAAATACATAATATTCACCTGTCATAGTTGTATAGCTTACTTGATAAATATTAAAATTGTTACAAATCAGTCTTCATTATGAAAATTTTTGCATTTTTCATGACAACCTGAACATTTAGCTATAGGACACTATAGTATTGTTTGATAGGTAATTACATTTTACATTTGTTGTTGATATAAAATACAGGGTGTTTAAGCAAGTTATTGCGGTTCAAAACATGTCATTAATTAATCTTATTTTGTACACATCCTGTATATGATAGTGAATTTTTCACAAGTTGTACATAAATTCTGATCAATTCATAGACTTCAGTGCAATTTAGTATGTAAAAGATATTAGTTGCTGAGATATGAATCGGTAAAATTGTGACGACTTTTCATAAAATACAAAATATCTCAAAAACTTTAGGTTTAAGTAAGGCAAACCTCTATAAAATCAATTCTTATTTTGAACGTAGAAACTGAAAATGTATTAATATACAAGGCATTCCATAAGAAAAACACAACTTTGATACGTTTTGTGTATTTTGGGACACCTGTATATTTCGAAAGTAATTTCAAAATATTACTCTATAGGTCTCTATCAATCCCAGATATATTTTCCCAATTTTATTAAATAGTTTGGCTGTAATATTCCGTGTCGTATACTGTGAATAACCCTGTATATGTTTGTATATTGCGATGTATTTGATTTCAAATTAGTAACTTGTTAAACGGTATCATCTCGCTATCCCCCTTCCGTCGAAAGAGCTGTAAACTTCCAAGTGTTGTCACATAGTCACAAAAACTATTTTTGTTCAACTTTCCATACCAGAATGTAGTTTGTGGAAATAAAATATTTCTTATAAACTTACTTACAGTTAATTAGTGTGATCGTAATCATTAATTATTACCGAAACTAACAATTATTACGAGAATGCAGATTGTTAACACGTAAAATTTCAACGTAGAAGAGATCCGAGATGATATACCTTACCAAGTTGCGAGAAAACAAATATATCTTGATCGAATTTAAATGCAAATCTTTACAACATTGTTGGAAAAATTCTCTTAGGCCACTTATACGCTAGACGCTATACATAGTATCAGCTAAGGTGAGATACAAACCAGCGTTGAAGCCCTGGCAAATACCGGGTCCGGCAAAATGTATTACCCATTTTTAACTAGTTATAACACTTAAATGACTTTAATAAAATTAAATAACAATACAAATTTTAAAGACAAAGTACGGAAGATTCTTATTTCTTGAATATAGCGTCTAGCAAATGACCGCCTTCTTGAACAATACATTCTTCCAAATTCTTGATAAATCTTTGCATTACGGCGCGAAGGATGTGCTTTGGAATAGCATTCACTTCATTTCTTATGTTAGCTTTCAGTTCCTCAAGGTCTCTAGGTTTATTTACATAAACTTTACCTTTTAAAAAGCCCCAAAGAAAGAAATCGGGGGCCGAGAGATCTCAATACATCTTGTTGGGCTAGCAGTTACAGCTGCCCTTACTCTTTCCTGGTTATACGATTATTGCAAGCAGAACTTGGTCTTCCGCTTGACTTTTTGTCTAAAATTGATCCGAGTTCTTCCCATTTACGGTACCAGGACATAATGGTTTGACATTGAGGGTAATGGCGAATGTTAAAATGGCGACGAAATTGTCTTTGAACAGCAACAACTGAAGTAAACTGAATAAATTTGTTAACACAAAACACACGATATTCCACTGACCAACGCTCCATTTTAACAACTGTCAAAACATGTCAGGAAATTTCCAAAGCCTACTCGTTAAAAATACATTTTGCCGGACCCAGTATAATGAAAAGGTATACTTCTTTAACACTTTCAAACAAGTAACAAATTTTATGTTTATTGATCATTATTTCTACGTTTTATCACAATAACTTTGAACGTAAAACGACAGGATAACTAAATTTTTACATATTTTCGAGTCTTGAGCGAGATATGATTGTACTACTTTCTCGCACTCTCTCGATTCTTGAAAAATGGTTTTGTATGTTCTGAAGAAACATAAATAGCACATAATTCTGTTGAGTCACTCTTTGTATATGAGGGGCTTTTAACTTGATATAAGTTGACTTTCCTTGTTTTAATTATAAATTTCTGCAAAACTGTAAGAATACAAAAATTCAAACTAGAGCAACTTGCAATTTGTGATAATTTTGAATCATATTTTATAGAATCTAGTACGATCTAATTTACCTAACAAAAACACCACAAAATGTAACGTAAATTATATTCTGTACTAAAAATGCCAATTCTACTGTACTGTGCCTTTTTTTTGAATTCTTATGCTGTCTCAATATGTTAAATTTAAGTTTTTAAATTTAAGAAATTTATCAAAATATTTTGATTGTATTTAGTGCAATCTGTAAATTTTTGAGGAAGAATGAGTGGTTTGTATTTTGTGATTTATAAGTAATGGGCTATACTGTAACACTATATTTAGAAGACAACAATAATAATACTTGACTAAATAATAAAGGGCTCTAAGATCGCTTTCTTCTAAGATACAGGGTGTTAAGATTGGAAAATAAAATATATTTTGGTTAATTATTCAGCCATTTTTCTAGATACTGCAGACATGAATGTTTAGGTAGGTTATTTTTGCAATGTCAAATAAGAATATGATAGTAGAATTAAAGTTGCTTGTAGGTGTCGACACTTACACCTTAGTGAATATAATAAATCAGCCATAATTTTTTTATCACTTAAAAATTTACAGGTTAAATATGAAATTTAAAAATCCCTAACCTTCTTATAAAAAGGTATACTTCTTTGATCTTCAAAATTTTAACCGGTTTCAAGATATTTGAAACTTCACAATTTACTATACTGTCGCCCCGCCATGGTTAATATTCTCGCAATTAAAAAAGTTAATAAAAACAATAATACAGTATTTACAAATGGTATCAGTATACTATAACATGTATGTGTTATCGCACCGCATTTGCATCGAAATAGAAATAATATATAGATGAATGTATTTTCTAAGTTGTGATGAGCTCACTTTTTTAAAAGTAGGTAGTGTATCACAAAGTAATCATTGTCGCATTGAAACAGAAATAATATAATTTATTTTCTACGTTATTAAAGTCTCATTTTTTAAAGGGGGTGTATAAAAAAGTTCTTTAGATACTTTAGTGCATTAGTGCATAAAAACAAAAGGGTATTACGTGTTGCCTATTTACAACTATTTTATTTCATTAATTTTTACATCTACTTTTCAAAACGGAAAAAACGAAATGGTTTTGGTCTATGGTTCTATAAAAAAATGTTGACCAAGTTTATCGCCACGATCACTGGCAACAACTTAAAATTAATTGCAATCAAACAACAAGTTTATACTAACGTAAATACTAAATATATAAAAAAAATCTAGAAGGCAACACATGTGTAAAAGACCTACTTTGCACACTAGTTTGATAAATAGCTATTTAATTCGTTTATACCTTTGTAACTTTATTATCCCATTTTGAATATAATAAACGGAATCTTCCTTGGAACATGTTGTTTCCATTTATTGCATTATTTGCTAAATCAGAGAATATCGTTAATAAGAAAATATAAATATTTATTCAATACTTATGATCTTAAGAATCTTTTTTGAGAATTTGTACTGTTTCTATAATTTAAGTTCTTATTGAACATTCATATGAAACAAATTTTCTGCATACGAACCATTAATTATTGTTGCAAGGAATTTATGTGAACTTCACAGTAGTTAAAATTGATAAAGTTTTAACGAGATTAAATGTGTGTGTGTGTGTGTGTTCGCGGTTGTTACGCAGTGGCGAGGACAGTAATTGGAATATGTATGCATTTAAATCTGTTTCGTCAACTCGATACTCAATCCTATAAATTCGTTTTCTTTAATTCAATAAAGGCAAATAAAGCGACCACTGACGAACAGGCGTATTTCAAGTCCCTTGTAAGCTAATAAATATTCGTGAATGCGTAGTTTCAGAATTTGTTTCAAAAATTGAAATCTGCATTTTAAAAATTGGGGTTGATTTTTACATGAAATGCAAAACTAAAAACGATACAATCTAATGTATGAAACTCTATGGGAATTTCTTAAGCGTATTATAGAGGTGTCCGGTCTCAAATACCCGCAGCAACAACCCCTCGCTTGTTTACAATCGTTTGTGCACTCTCTTGTCGCCACATTTTATTCAAATATTTATGTCAGTTTCAATTTCGCCAGCGTTCCATTCAATTTTCCCGAGTTTCTTTTTCTTTCAGCGTCAAGATTAAGTTTATATAATTCAGTGTACCGCTAATTGATATTGAATCATTAATATGGGGAAAACAGAATAGCGGACCCTCTTGTTTCTCGTTGGTGTTTATACTGTGTGGCAGAGGGTGGTTTATTATTGCAAGCGGTTGAATCGCGTTCGTAGACAATACCAAGAAAGTCGTTTTCAATTGCGCTTATCTATCTGGGAGTAGTAAATTTTTCTAGCCAAAATTGTTGGGCGAAATTAAATTCCGTAAGAAATATTTATTTAGGAAAAAACGAAAGGGCGCGTTTTATACCGAAAGGATGGGCGTGCGTGCCCTTGTGATCCATCAAGTTAGCTTTAGCGAATTTAAGGAACTATATATTTGTGAAAGTGTACAGGTATTATGACCGGACCATTGCTCAGAGACACATAGCTTCCGAGGTCCTAATGCGGCCGTTGGCAACCGTTCCACGCGCTGGAAATCAATCACATTTATCACATGCACGACTCGCTTCACGTTTTACTACCGAAACATACACCTTTCGTTTTTGCGTTATTAAGCCAAACGTACGAATATGAATAATTAAATAGACATATTCTTTTTTTTAACTTCGTGTTCGCATTGAATTCTTGTCTAATACTTTTAGCAGGCAGCTTCACTAGAAAAGGTTTTGAAAGAACAACAACAACAGCAACAGCTTGAGCTGGAGCGAGTTTGGGAACAAGACAGAGAAGTTAAAGGTAATGGTAGCACCAGCCCATCTTCGGAAAAGCGAGTGCAGCGAGGGCATTCGCCGCCGCCCGCTTCCGATGCACCAAAAAACACACAACGCATCCGTACCCGCATCACAGGTTTGTCTTGTCTTTGTATTCGAAAATTTAAATTATAGAAGTTTGCGTGATTTAGACGCAAACAGCGTCAGCTTCTCAGATGATGGCGTCGCCTGTATCCGGACTTCATCACATGCAACAATTGTTGCAACAACACGTACTTAGTCCATCACAATTGCAATCGCTCATGAAACAACATTCATTACTTCAACAACATCATCAGGTAGCAATAGAATCGACAAACTTTTTTACAAATATAGGTCTTCGTGTAGAAACAAAGTATACAAATGAAACTTTTCAGCAAAAACAACTAGTTGAATTGGGAAAAACAAATTGAACAAACCATGCAACAACTGCAGGAGCAGCTACAATTAAATTTGATACAACAAACACAGATATTACAAAGCGGCGATAAAAAGCGTCTTCTTCATCTTTACAACAGTTGGCTCTTCAACAACAGCAACTCATTCAGCAGCTTCAAGGTGTTCAACGGCAATACGTAGTGCATCAAGGCATGGGAATGCAACCGATGATGCTAGTCCAAGGAGCAGGTAGGAGCGAAGAGTAACATTTATCGCCCCAACTTGCAAGATTCTAACAGTTGACTAATAACTTTGTTTCGATAACTTTATATCAATAATGAATTTCTTTTTTAATACTGCATTTTGCAATTGACGTTCGAAATCATGCATGCTCCATATTTTCTTTCATTTGAGATACGTCAAAGTAAATGATTAAATAAAAGTAAGAGTTAAAAGTATAAAAAAAGCATTCGACGTTGAAAGAAATCAACAACTTTATTAAACGAAGGTGGATCATTTACGTGTGATCGAAGAGTATCACGGTCGACGAGTTCCAGCGAGGTATGTATTTCCTATTCCCGTCTGTCCATTTACCCTCGTTTAGTAATCGAACCTTTAAATTGGGCAATGCCACTGAAATAATTAATTATCGGCATTGATGTAGGTTTCTTTAGTCGGTATTGATCGCCAAAAATGAATTTTCCACGAGTGAGTTTAGAACGAAGCGCGCCACTGCTTCACGTGTGGTTAAAACTATTGGCACTTGCCCGTTCCTCTAATCCTACCGTTTCTCGCCCTTCTCATACTGGAACCCGTTCGACCACCAACGCCTTCGGTTTTAAACGCACGTGAAGCTGCCACCATCGCGGTTTCGTTCGAATGGATACTGAAACTGACATTTATTGAACGGGTTGACCTCGAGACGTGATGAGTCCGTGGAAAGAACCGCCAAGCGGAAACGACCAACAGCTTCACGCATCTAATAGTAAATGTTCACTGCCAGATGTAAACGGTAAAGTCGGTGTAAAGCTGAAGCTACGAGAACTTCACGTACGTTTATAGGGATCATAAGCGGAATTCCGTCAAAGTCGTTCGAGTAGGGATGACATATGCTTCGAACAAATTAGACAACGAAAGAACGGCTACCGATAAAGTTCAACATTTATACGGACACGGAGTATGTAAATGGCCCGGTTGCGAAGTTATATGTGAAGATCTCCAAGCTTTCATGAAGTGAGTGAAAGAATGTGGGACATCTTAGCTTTTAACACCGAATAGAACGAGGGAAATAATAAAGTCATGCTGGGGATTAACATTTAAATCCTACTACGGTGTGATCAAACGCCTTGCATATTAATTAAACATGGCGTAATTAGAGTTTTTAAACCGCGATGCCGCTCTTAATTTATTCCAGGTCGCTTTTCTTTAGCAGGAAGGCGACAAAATATTATAATTTGACAGTTTGGTCCGCCTCTTTTCTTTTTCGTATTAATCGTAAACTTATAAAGGATTATATATCGCATTTTCAATTTGGGGATGCGGCGTGATGAATTTATTATTGACGAAAATAAATTTCGATTCGTCTTGCAGACATCTAAACACAGAGCATACGTTAGACGATCGTTCAACAGCTCAAGCCCGCGTACAAATGCAAGTTGTCATAATTAGAACTGCAGTTACAGAAGGAAAGAGATCGATTGCAGGCTATGATGCATCATTTACACATGTCCAAACAATTAGGTTCACCGGAGCCTTTAAAAGAAAGTCCTTCTCCAACAAAAATGACCGTGAACACCGCGGTTCCACAACCAACGGTATCGATGGGCGTGTTGGTGTCTGCCGTCCGATCACCCGTTCTTCAACCTACAGCTCCAAATGTTCCTGGACCCATCCGAAGGCGCATCAGCGACAAATCCGCTTTATCATTAGCGGGGTAAGTCTTTCGTACTTCGATAACTTGTACGAATACATTATTATCTGTGAACGTAAAAGAACATATTTCCGTTGTGCTGCTGACAGGACTGCCTTACATGTTGGAAAGGGCAGGACTAGATGTTCAACAAGGTACTTAATAAAATTTCTACATATCCGGAAAACTATGTCGAAATGTATTCAACACAATTGTACTATTTACAGAAATTCAAAGAAATCGCGAATTCTACAAAAACGCAGACGTGCGGCCGCCTTTTACGTATGCTTCGTTAATCCGTCAGGTATTGAATTCGACTCCTTGCATTTGCATATTTTGACACTTTTTCGTGTAATTTTAGTCAATAATAGAATCTCCAGATAAACAACTCACCCTCAACGAAATATACAATTGGTTCCAAAACACTTTCTGCTATTTTAGAAGAAACGCCGCAACATGGAAGGTATTATTTAATTAATTTTTATTTCCGACAATTAGATTAAAGTATACTGATAATAACCAGTTTACAATACTCAGACCACACGTCAATAATTACTCGCAGTTGTTTATTTTTGAGTCACGTGCATATGTAATTCGGTTTCATAAGTTTATGTGTTACTCACCCTTCGCAAAGGTATTAGCTTGATTTCCCGGCGACATTGTTTACGTATCCACGCTAATCTTTTGAGCCAGTTGCAGTATTTATTGATTTTGTTTAATATATTTGCAAGAACTAGCTGCTCACCGTAGTGTATGGATTATTTACATCATAATTGCGTTTGTTTAAAAATCTAATCTGTATTCTACGATTGAGTTAGCACTGATTTTTAATAATGATTACATACATTCATAAATAAAATAAATCATTATTTATGGCTACACCAATTGGAACTTCATCCGAGATGAGCCCCATACCAGGTTATTTTGTTGTTGGAAATGATTTCATTTTAGATATAGTTAACATTTTTTCACCATAAGACCTATTGATTATTTTTATATTACATTTTCAACAATATGCAACCGTGGAAACTTACGGAATCGGTTTTTGCTTGTACTGATTATTTGGCGGTGTTTGATCTGTTGTTAGAATGCTGTACGCCACAACCTGTCTCTTCACAAATGTTTCATGCGCGTGGAAAACGTTAAAGGTGCTGTTTGGACAGTGGATGAAGTGGAGTTCTACAAAGACGACCTGCAACGTTGCTCATCTGGTCCTACCTAGCTCAACCAGTCGTCAGGTACGTCCACGAGGCCGGCCTTAAATTCTTTTTCAATTTGTATATTGTGTGTTTTGTGATTTTATCTCTTTTTCTAATATCTTTTTTTCATGATCTTTTACATATATTTACACATATATAGCCATATATTATTCTTTTTAATATTAACGCTGTGTGGCTTGTGTGGTGAGTGCACGATGTTGAGTGAGAGTGAGCGCGATAGAGCGAAGGCCGGTTCAGTATAACGCAGCATGCCGAGCCGCAGGCTTGGGCGACTAACAACTGCAGGAGTACAGAAGGTACACTCCATACCAGGTTTACCAATGATTAACCTTGACCTCACTTGATTGTGATATTTCTCTTTCTTGGGTCTGGGTGTGTAGAATGCGATACGCACCAATCTGTCACTCCACAAGTGTTTTGTACGCTACGAGGACGACTTTGGGTCATTCTGGATGGTGGACGATGCTGAATTTGTGAAGCGCCGCCACTTGTCGCGTGGCCGGCCACGGAAATATGACTAACCCCGTCACCCACTCCACCACCCCCATTGCGCACAGTAAGCACTTCTCTAAAAGCGCTAGCGGCATTTTCGCAGTGCATTGCTATCTGCCGCTACTACTGCTCATCTTTTGCTGCTGCTTACCGCATTCTTCCCCAATGTTGTAGTTTGTTATTTCTGTTTAATACATGTTTTCTAGATTAACTGCTACCATTTAAATTGGATCGAAGGGAGACCATTAGCTTCAATCGCACATACTATTTGATACCATTAACGTCCTAAGCTTGTCATTATCCTTAAAATGTTGCCATAGTGTATTTATGTGCTTGTATTGTGTAACTCACTCATCACTCTTACTTAGTCACTATTTTATTACAAACGGGTTTTGCATGCTTTTCTTTCTTTTTATTTTGTCGGTTATTGGTTATAACCAAATCTATATTTGAAAATTTCGGCCTCGTCTTCCTTCCCATTAGGTGCCTGCTGCTCCTGCATGTCGCTATATTGCGGCTGCAAGCGCTATTAGATAATAAATTTGTAGTAAAGAGCGCGATAGATGGGCCGGCTTAGAGAATGTTCGATAGTGTTACGTATTTTTAGCACTTCTTCGTTCGCACTATTTTCTAACACAGATACTAAAGCATAGAAGTGCTGAAAATATAAATTATGCGTAAATGCATTTTGACAAAGGCGAAGAATGAATGTGGTATTACCATCGTTTTCACCAGATTGTACGTGGTAAGAAAGCAGATTAGCGAAGGTAACACGTCCGAGTCTATAATATTTTAACATTTTTTCTAATCTAATTACCTATATTCTAATTTCGGCATGCTTTAATCTTTTCTTATTATATAATTAAGTAAAACGAACGGTTTCCTGTGTGAAGTTTTTCTAATCCATTAACAGTTTTCCCTGCATTAATAGTCTGATCATTGGCCAAGGAACGGGACGTCTGATATGGTAAGTTTCGCACAGGATCCGCGTTTTAATTTTTATAAAATCTGAATGTTTATATCTGCATTTTTGACGCGCAGTTATTTCAATAGGCGAATTTTGTAACTTTTATAATTATAGTCTCTCTTACGCCATTTAAAAGTGTTCTTCTAACGTGGTACGTATTTTTTAAACCTCTTTTTTGCTTGTTTCTAGTTTTATATAAATGTTTTCGTCTTACCTCTTCTGTCATAACATTTTTTTATTGTTGTATTTTTCGATCTTAGTAGTGTATGTCCGGTGACGCACTTACTATTTCTTCTATAGTACACAGGGGTGGAGCCTCAAAAAGTCCAACATTAAATCACAGTCCTACAATATACAGGGATCTATTATACAGGTAACAGAATTTTTTCAGCGACATAATCAATTTGACACGGTGTTTTCGCAGGCATCTATGTTAGAAGATAACATGCGGTTTCTTTCTGGAAGCACGAACTTGTGCAATCGAGATTCGCGACTCAGAGATAATTCTCAATCACCGTCTCACGACCACATTGGGTAAGATCTAGAAGTATATTGAATATAAATATGGTCACGCTTTACAATTCCACACAGCGGTAGTATCCATAGATCTTCGATAAACGGTGGACTCTTAATTAAACAAGAGCACGCTTTAACTGCAGATCAACACCATGGAATGAGAGATGCAGAACACCAAGTTCACCACATTATTAAACGCGAAGTGCACGTAGACTACGAAGATATCGATCAAGATGCTCAGGTTGACGGTATGGCTGAAGATTTGACCATCACTCCTCCGCAAGATCATCATTCCCTTCATCATCACCATCAACATCATCAACACAATGATTCGAATATAATCGATGATGCATAGTGCGTGTTGTGTAAAGTGCGTACATCATTATAATATCCACGTCGAATATTGCAAAACAGGGATTGCTTTTCGACATTGCGTTTAATAAAAGAATTGTAGTAAATAGTAGTGGCATATCTTCAAAATCGATCGTAGCTTGTGTATAAATAAACTTCATTGAATTTGTACAGCTAAGCTAAATGTACATATAACGTTACCTACTTACAAAGATTCTTAAGTGTAATGTAAATTCTTGGACGTCTAACTTAAAAAGGCTCTCGATTATTTTGACTTCGGTTAATTATCACCTACAATAACGTACGCAAAATTTTTTTGCGAAATTAGTGGTTTAGTAATGTTTAAAGTGTGCTACATAATAGCTGTTCCTACAGATCTAATGGAAGAAGACTTGGACGAAACGTCGTAGTCATACGGCAGCGAAGACAGGTTAAAAAAATCTTTTTTATTTAATTAACGAAAACTAATAGTTTTTGGCCTCTGAACGTCCCATATTTAACAAAGAAACACATGTACGCCAGAATTACCTATTTATTAACAGGGTGATTAAAAATTGTGACGTATGACGTATCTTTCGTTATTATTCTTATGGATAACATGCAAACCGTCTTTCAAAGACATTAAAGTGTTATTTTTTTTATGTAATCATATCAGTGATCCAGAGTGAAGCTCGATGTTAGTGATACAAGTTTGCGTTACGATTATTTCTTATAGATCGTCGACGCGCTTTTAGGCTTCCGAACTCTAATACTATTCGTTAACGTAACTATTTATGTTATTTTTCTAACAAAATTGTTAGAATTTGATTCGTTAACATTTTTTACACTGATACCTATGCAGTCTGTCTACGTACTTAAAGTTAGGATATTTTATTTTTGGACCCCGTAGATCGAACTCGGCTGTTTTACTCTTTTATCAGTATTAATAAAAATATTCTATTACCAATACTTTAGTCGTAATTTGCATAATTTTAAGTGACCGTGTGATGTATAAAATAATGTAAACGGAAAAATTGACATTAACTTTTAACGCGCGTTCCGTATTATCATAAGACAACAAAACCCGCAATGGGAATATTATTTATATTACGTTTAGCCAACACTCGAAAGACCATTTTTATTTTTATGTGGCAACGTGAACAAATATGTAATCTTTCCCCATTTTTCGTAATAGTGAAAACAATAAATTCGATAACTAGAATAAAAGCGTGTAGAACAAAAATGGTTCTGAGATTTTCAACACAAAATAAATTTTTCGTTCCTTGGTTTTATGCACAATATTACTCGTTTTTAATAGATAATATATTTAACCATGATTCAACGCAAGTCGACGCTATGATAAGTAGTATTCGAAAAGTCGGACTAAATAAATAGGAAACGGGGTTTAAAAATTAAAATATCTCTGTACGCCATCGTAGAATTTTTAGATTCACTGCATATGGATGAGTAGGTATACGTGTATATACAATTGAGTGTAGAGAAATTTATAATAGTTGAATGTTTGTAAAAAGTTTTTGTAAAATATATACGTATCCTTTTGAAAATCTGACATGCGTTCAGTTAAAAATCAATAATACCCAAAACAGTCTTTTCTATTATTTCATTGACAAGTTCCGATTTGTTTTGGAAAATCACAAAATACGAAACAGTGCATACATTTTTTTAAATTCCCGTAAGTTTGAGAATGATAATCATCCGATTCACAAATGACCTTTTTAATGTACATAACAGACATGTTGAAATGTTCTCCGATTTATGTATTCTAAAGCAATAACAAAAGATTTGTATAAACATGTACACCTACGTGAATATTAATTTTGTAATAAGAATTTTTTATCAAGTATGATTGTGAAAAAAAAGTTTCCATATCACTAATTTAGACTATGGTATATTATATGTTGTATTTAAAGTATATTTTATATATTATTCAGCTACTTAGATAATGTACAATATTATGTTTATACCTGTAAATTTTCAATATATACGATATACTATTCATTATATAATATACCAGCCTGTAAAAGTTACGCTTTACGTTAACTAAGCTAGGGTGTCTAACAGACAAATCAAACACTAGCTTATTAATCGTATACTTTATAGACACTTCCCACAGTTTCCTTTACGGTGAAAAGTTTTTGTACAGCTCTGATAGACATCCTGCTAATTTTAGTTGTTTGAAGTAATGAAACTTCTCCAGAATGCTATACATAATCTAACTCCTTGAGATTTGTATTTACAGGAGTGTAACTACAGGAACATTTTTGTTATTTTTTTATCGACAATATGAGATGAATGAATCTGAAGGTTTTGTCATGCCATTAGCCAAATACACTTCGTGTTCTTGTGATAGTATTTTGGTTTTCAATTATGTAATTAGAAATTTTAGATAGTTATAAAAGCGGCATTGCATGGCAGTGTAATAATTGTTTGCTGCTTGCCGTAGCATGAAGTAATAGTTTTTGTATCTACTTCCAACTTTAACGCTTGTGCGGGCCAAGGTGTGTATTAAATAACATAATTATCATCCGATAACCAGATAAACACATATCATGTTTTTCTCTCGCTTAAATTATAAATTCTGCTTCCCGAGCACGTCAGTCCAGCAGATACAAAAAAATTACTTATGCAATCATACGTCTTCATGTAAAATATACATATTGTACGACCTTCGTATATCAGTTGTTTAAAGAACAATTATTACAATAAATAGAGCAATAATGAATTAGTTCATTTTTAATTTTAAACCTTGCCCCCTAACAATTTTTTATTTCATTAAACTGTTTAGAAATATCAGTAAATTAATCATATTGTAAACGTTATTAGTTGCTTTTAAAGACGAGCGCCATCTCTTGCGCGGTGTTTGATTAATAAATCTAAAACGCAGATTTGTCTAGAAATCTTTTGTATAAATCAAAATTTTAAGTACACGTAAATAACGACCATGGAACCTGTACGTAATACCCTTGTTTATAACTAGAATGTAATTATAGTTAGACAACCTTGGAGAAACAGCGGTCTTGTTGATAGATGGCGTAATAATATACGTAAATACGAAAAAGTCGTGCCCTTACGACAAAGTATTTTTTAAAGGTTCTTCCAAAATGACAGATTGGTTGGAAAAACCGGAATTAGGTCAAAATCTACTTTCGTTATTAATGTGGTGTTAAAACGAAGTAACGGATATTTAGATGCAGGCGGTGTTTGTTAGATGACGCTTTTAGTACATTTGTTATTGATTTATAGAAGGTATCTATATATTTATAAATGACAGAACAAAAACTGTTTCTTTAAAAAAGAACAATCGTTTATAAATGGCCTTAGAAAACAACTAATTTTCAAAAATTTCGTTTTTCAAAATTTAATGGTGAAACAAACGCTTGGAACAAACATTACTTAATGGATGTAGGAGAAAGTTTTATTTTTCAAAGTATATATACACTAAATGTTTTGTAGAATGAAGAATATGAAATCATGGAAATGCAGAGTTGTGCGTAATTATGAGAAAACTAGGTTTGTTGAATGTTTCAACTGACACTTTTTAGTCGGTATACAAAATTTAAACGACTTTAATTTGTTTTAAATTTATTTTCCAGTTTATTTACAGTTACTTGGTAGAAAATATAGGCAATTGTAATCTATTGTCAACATACAAACGGTCTCTGAAAACAAAGTGTTTACCAACATTCAATGTACGATTATTCCGTAGAACACCCTGTATAAATCTCACACGCCCAAAAAGTTCATAAACTGAATAAATTATGGTACCCATTCACTTACAGTCCGCCTGCGGGCCGTTGCCTTAAGTTCGATTGCCTTGAGGCCAAGCTTCACCATTCACATGAAGGCCGACGATAAGTCGTGACCTGCAGGCGGACGAAACCCTTCAGTGAGTGGCGATTTATCGTAAGTCTCGGCCCGCAGTTCACATTATTCAGCCAAGTTGAAATTTGGTTTGCGGATCAACTTTAATATGTATGAGAACTGGTACAATTAAAGTATAAACATGGGCGACAATAAATCCAATCAACCAGAATTTATAACAGGATTGATAGACATGTATCGGATGCATCCGTGTTTGTGGCAAATAAAATCAAAAATTATTCTAACAGAGTGCTACGCGAAAAGGCATATGCGTCATTGTTACAATACTATAAAGGTGTTGACGAAAACGCCACATTAGATACATTAAAAAACAAATTAAATAATCTCAGAAGTGCATTTAGAAAGGAATTGAAAAAGTGAATAAATGTAAAAATCAGGAAGTGGTTCAGAAGAAGTATATGTACCCAAACTTTGGTATTTCAAATTGCTTTTATTTACGTCTGATCAAGAGACTCCACTAAGGCCAGTTTCCAACGACAGTGACGAAGAACAGGACACCGAGGGAGACATTTCTGGGAATGAGGTAGGACTAAAATAACAATAAAATACTCGTAGTAATATGTAATTAGTAATGTGTACAATTCTAAACGTGTCATCACAAGCATAGACAAACCTTGTTATATAATTTTAGTTTTTATGTTCATACATACAAACAAAACCGCACATTTCTTTAAAAATAACTGTATTTTATGTAATGAAAAATAATTAAACAAATTTATCTTGCCAGGAAACTTTTCCTATCTGCACAAAATAACTTTTGTAAGCATCGCGGGTGTCTTTGGCTATTTGTGATGGATTCCGCCAATAACCTGGTTGTAGGTTATCTATTATATACCCGTTCCTCCAATCTCCCGGTATTATGTCTCCTGTATCAAGAAGTTCAGTATCAACAATATTTTTGATAAGTAAGCGTGTGTTGCATGTCGTCGTAAAAAATTATGTAGAACACAAGAGGCAAGAACGATGTAATTGATTTTGTCCGGTTTCATGTTAATAGCCGTATGAAAAACTCGAAATCTGTTGGCTAATATCCCAAACGCGTTTTCTACAGTACGCCTGGCTCGACTTAATCTATAGTTGAAGATACGTTCCTCGTATGTTAATGTTTTGTGAGCAAAGGGCTTAAGTATATGTGCATGCAATGGAAAAGCATCATCTGCCACAAAAACAAAATTCATATTTTCTTTAGTAGTTTCATTACTCGGTATATTTAACTTTCCATTTAACAATTTATCGTGCAAAGTTGTGGTGTCAAAACTCCTCCGTCAGATACTCTTCCATTACATCCGACGCTGACATAAATAAATTCGTAATCGGCATTTACAACTGCCATCAAAACTATACTGTCGTAGCCTTTATAGTTATAAAAATATGATCCACTGTTGCATGGCTTCACAATCCTAATATGTTTACCGTCAATGGATCCCCCACAGTTGGGAAAATTCCATCTATTTTCAAAGTTCCTCGCTATGTCTTGCCATTCCTCAGAGGTTTTGGGAATCTAAAAAAAATATATATACAGTAGATATTTAGATATTTCAGTGGGGTGGCATTAAAAGTTTTCATAAGTTTTTCCATTTTATTGTTTTAGATCGAACAAAATTCTGAAGAAATCCGCAGTCCTATAAGTACTGTTGCTAATAACGAGTTTGACGCTACAAATATTGCAATAACACCAGTAACGTCCCCTCAACCGTCTAATATCTCGGCAAGTAGTAGCAGGTGTCCATCGAGAACGTCTACAACTTCGACTACTCGTTCTGCACCAAAGAGACAGGTAGCAGACCAACGCGAATTGATTGAGAAGGTATGCAGTACACTAGTACGAAATGAAAAAACAGACGAGTTTCACGCAATCGGAGAAAATGTAGCTTATAAGTTTCGAAGAATGAATGAAGAGCAAAGGTTGTACGCTGAACAATTACTACACAAAGTTCTTTTTATGCAGTTCAAAATAAGTTGACTCCCGACTCCGATGTTGTGGTGAGCAAACCTGTGACAAATCAACGTAGTTTCAACTATGAAGTAAACCAAATACCAGTCTCACATGGGCCCCATTATTACAAGCAGCATTTACATGGGTCTCAATACCAGCATCCCTATCAGTTTCCGCAGGTACACCTACCGAGCACAAGTAGTACACCTTCTTTGTATTCAACAGTTGCTTCCCCTGACACTCACCACAAAGCATTTGCAGCTACTTCTGTTCGTAATGAAAATGCCTCACCTGAACAACTTGATCAAGAGTTGTCTGAATTAATTACTCTACACTCTAAATAACCGTTTTTGTAATCTTATCTTTAAGAGGTTTGATGAGTTTTTCTATACCTACATTATGTAATAATGTATTATTATATGTACCAAAATAAAAACAAAAATAAATGTTTATTTACTTACCTTTAAATACTGATTTTTAAACCTTTGTAGATCATTTTACACGTTTCAGGTATTATGACTCCTAGTGCCTGAGGCGAAATAAGCGTTGAAAATTTCAAATCTTCAAAACTTCGCCCTGTTGCCAGGAATCGTAATGTTGCAATTAACCTTTCTTCTGCACTAATTGCTTTTCTCATTTTAGTATTTTTCTTTGTAATGTAAGGTTTTACAACATTTAATAACTTTTAAACGTCTTGTCATCCATCCGAAGATAATTTTTAAGTCATCGGTTCTAGATGTTCGCAGTTTTTTAATAAGACTCATATGGGACAACGTGTCTCTTTTCAGCAGCCAATCCTTCACCCAGAATCGTTTGCGTTGTCTAACTGGCTTTTCCATTAATATTAATAATATTAATAACGCCGCCGCCGCCACTTTAGCGCGTCTTCTTAAATACGGCATTTTTAACACACTGTTGTATTTGAAAAACTGTGATCACGCTGAGGTTGCCCGATGATGAACTGATAAGTGTGTGGCGAAATTTGAGGTCGCCTGCAGGCCACGGTTTGTAGGTCCGATATCGTAAGATTTGGTCTGGAAGGCGGACTGAATAATGTGTGGCCTCAATCGGTTATTGTCTGCAGACGTGGACGTCAGTCCACAGCCCGCAGGCGAACTGTAAGTGAATGGGTACCATTTACACATAGACAGTGCTATAATTGTGATCAAACTAAGAATATTGACAATTTACTTTAAGAATACAATTAACCCTTTCATGCATAGCGTACACTGTAATGGGACACACATTTGAAATGCCCTTGACAAGAGAAAATGAATACGTTTAACTTTTGAATGCACATAATCGTACGTCACCGGATGTTGGGGATGTAATACCGAACGCGTTGTCTGTTAAAAGCAATAAGTTTTGTAAATACATCAAATTTAACACGACTGCTCACGTATTTGGATGTGCATCATGGATACAATAAAACTCCCAACTTTAGAGGTCCGTTTCTTTTACGGTTTACCGAAAAAAGGTAAAAATTATATTTCATTATCTTTATAGTATTGTAAAAGAAGTTATTACTGAACTTCTTCAAAAAATTGTCGACTGTATCATATTACGGTAATTTTATAAATGTACACTATAGTGTACGTCATGCGCCTACAACTTGAATAAGTTCGATAAAAACTTTGTTTTCTTTTTTCAAAGGCAGTAATATGCGAAGAACTTGATGAATTTGTAGTATCAGATGATGATGATGATAACTTCCATGTATTTTCGTCCTGTCAAGTAAATGATGATGATTTCAATATACCTTCAACCTCCAAAGTACACAGTAATGATCATAATGACTCATCCGAAGATGAACTTGATGGTTTAGTAGTAGAAATAGAAGACGAAACAGAGACCTCTCATACGGAAGATCAGGAAAAAAACAGAATTTTTAAATGATGACTCTCAAAGTAGTGAAGATGAAATTAGTTTATTAGAATTGAGGAAAAGAATTAGCACTACTAACTGGATGGCTAAAGATAATGAAAGAGGTCCTGCAACAATTCCTTTATTTTTAGGCACTTCTAACATAAATGCGAACGTAAACTCTATTGTTGATATATTCTTCTCTTTGGTTTGTAATGATATGATGGATGATATTGTATATCAAACTAACTTATACAGTCAACGAAATAAAAAAGAGAGCATCAACCTTACTAAAAATGAATTGTATGTCTTTTTAGGTGTAAATCTAGTAATGTCTTACATTCGTTATCCACGTGTTAAATTGTACTGGTCTAGTGAAGATGGTTTACGGATGGATTTAATTGCCGATGCGATGTCTGTAAATCGGTACGAAGAAATTTTAAGAAATCTTCATTTTGTTGAAAACTCGATACATGGAAGAACCCAAACTAGGCGAGAAGAAATAAAAGAAAAGTGCGAAAACAAATTATGGAAATTACGGCCGTTTTTAGATAAACTTCAGAACAACTTTATAAGTGCCATGGAACCACAATAGTATCAGTCTGTAGACGAACAAGTTATTCCCATGAAAAGTAGAACAAGCATAAAACAGTATCTACCAAAAAAACCAAAGAAATGGGGAATATAATGCTGGGTAAGAGCAGACACAGACGGTTACATGTACAGATTTGAAACTTATCAAGGAGCAAAAAACGGGATTGCCGTAAGTCATCTGGGAGCTTGTGCAGATGTGGTCCTACAATTGTGTGATGATATTTGTCACAAAAATCACAAGGTTTTTTTTGATAACCTGTTTTGCTCAATCAATTTTTAGATGTGCTTAGAAGTAAAGGAATATATGGTACTGGAACTTTACGGTATAACAGAATGCAGAGTGCACAATCAGTTTTACCTACAGATAAAACAATAAAAAGCAACCAAGAGGCACTTCTGCTGTTGCAAAAAAAATAGTATAACCATAACAAAATGGTACGACAAAGCACCGATGCTTGTCGCGTCTACATGTGCTGGAAAGGAGCCATTAGATAAAGCAAAGAGATAATCTAAAAAAGAAAACAAAATATTGAAATTGATCGACCCTTTGCCATAAAATTCTATAACAAAAATATGGGAGGAGTCGATCTTCATGATCAGTACCTAGCAATGTACCCAATGCGACGTAAAACAAACGATGGTACATTTATTTATGCACTTTTTAGATGTATCAGTAGTAAACGCTTATATTATATACAAACGTAGTGGACATACCGATAAAGACTTTTTACAGTTTAAGTCTTCATTAGCAAAGTTTCTTATACACCAAGGAACAATCAATAAAACACGGGTAGGGAGACCAAAATCAAGATCTGTGACACCCCCTTCCATACTGTTTTAAACACTTTCATTCTAATGTGCAATAAATTTGTAAAACCACGTTTAAATGTTAATACCATATCATGTAATGCATAACGTCCACTAATGTATACAAAAAATATTTTTGATTTACGTAATAAAAATAAAAAAGAATTTGTCTACAAAATATGGTTCGCAATCAGTTTTAATAAAGTTTTTAACATATTTTGAATTTTATTTTCATAGTTTGCCATTTTGTAAATTCATGCATGCAAGGGTTAAGCTATCATCATTAACTCAAATTTTAAGTATGTTTGGATAATGTTTTTTACAACTGTGATTGATCGATGTATTTTTGTCGTTTTGTCATTGAATATGAGGGTATAAGGTGTAATTCTGATCATAATTCTGTTATCAATACTATTACCTAACATTGTAATAGACAGTTTGTTTTAATGAATCATAGTCTTATAAAACCGGCTAGTAGGGAGCTTTACAGAATCGGATACGCGATTTTGTCCGTCAAGTTACAAATAGCTTGTTATTTAGGTAGTGAGACATGTCACATTATAGAGAAAAACCAATCATCAAAGTTGGGATCGCGAGAGCATGAAAGGGCAATGGGTGAAGTGCTTGAAGGAAGGATGGGTTATATGAAAGCGGCTAGGGCGTTTGGCGTTCCACAATCAACCTTAGAAGACCGTGTAAAAATCAGAAGTGGAAAATCTATTGATGAAGCCAGTGAAAAGGTAAGTAGTTTTGTAATAATGTAATAGTGTTCTTGGTATTACTAAAGAACAGTTACAACTTACGATTTTTTTTTGGTTTTGCTTCAGGTCTAGGCGGCCATAAACCCACGTTCAGTGCAGAGCAAGAAGAGAAACTTCTTACTCATCTCTTACATATGGAAAATAGACTATTTGGTTTTACATTAACTGTACTTAGAGTTCTCGCTTATGAATTAGCAGTAAGGAATGGTTTAAGTCACAATTTCAATAACGAAAAGAAGATGGCATGTAAAACATGGCTCTACTCATTTTAATCGAGACACAAGAATCTTCGATTAAGAAAGCCTGAAGCTACTTCTATAGGACGCGCCATAGGTTTCAATCGTGTTGCTGTGAATACATTTCTTACACTGTTAAGAGATGTTTATGACAAATATAAATTCACACCGTACCAGATATGGAATGTGGATGAAACGGGCATTACGACGGTCCCAAATAAACAATCAAAAATTATTTCCATGAGAGGTAAAAGACAAATTGGAGCTCTGGTATCAGCTGAGAGGGGCACGTTGGTTACTGCGGAAATTTGCATGAGCGCGAGTGGTTCATTCATGCCTGTCATGCTCATTTTTCCTATGAAGCTTGCCAATCCTCGTTTGTTAGATCATACACCACCTGGGACGTTTGCAGAATATCACCCAACCCATAGAAATAATAGAATAAAAAATAGAAAAAAAATATTTTCATTGAGTGGTTCAAAAATTTGTGAAGTTCTCTCACCCTACAGTCGAGAAAACCCTGTTCTCTTGTTATTAGAAGGACATGCAACTCATACTAAGAGCATTGAATTGATCAACATCGCACGTGAATATAACGTTGTCATCATTTGTGTCCCCCCTCATTGCACACATTGTATGCAGCCGTTAGATGTGTCATTTATGGCTCCATTAAGCACTTATTATGGAGAAAGAAGTAAGAAAATGGATGCGTTAACATCTTGGACGGCGGGTAACGATTGATGAAGTAGGAAAGCTATTTGGAGACGCTTTTGTAAAGGCAGCAGTAATGCAGACGGCAATTAGTGGTTTAGAAAAACCGGAATTTATCCATAATGAAGAGTTTTCTCGACTGAATGTTTTCGCCAATCGGAGACCACAGAACGTCGACTATGAAAATAAAACTCTGCACGTGGATCTTCCACGTCCGTCCCTCTTACTGCCCCTATTTCAACCGTAGCTTTGGTTATTATTTTTAATACATCACCATCACCTAAACAGGTGGTTATAAAAGTTGTGACACCTATGGCATTACGTTCGTCTTCTCCTCAACCCGGTTGTAGCTTCTCATCAGTTTGACCCAGAGTTATTTTCAAACTTCCACAGGCAACAAGAAAACTACCTGATAATAAAGGAAAAGAGGAAAAGCTGCAGTTATAACATCATCTCCATATAAAGCAGAACTGGAAGATCATTCTGCAAATCGTGCCCCAAAAAGATGAGTAAAGAATTTAAAGTTGGCAGAAGAAAAAAAATGTAGAGTTGGCAGAAGGAAATAAAGCGAAGTTTGGAAAGAAAATGTCTAAATCAAAAATCAAGTTAGCTAGTAAAAAACTGGAAGATGATTCTGAGAGTTCAGAGGAAGAAGAGCAGGATGATGCGTGTTTATATTGCAATGAATTGTTTTTAAATTCAAGAGATAAGGAAGGTTGGATTCAGTGTGGTAGGTGTGAAAAGTGGTCACATGACGCTTGTGCTGGCTGTGATGACGATAAAAGTTACTTTATTTGTGATTTCTGTGCCTAAGCTTTGTTAAAAATTATTTTGTCATGTGGTAACTTCCCTGGAATTAAAAATGTGTTTTCAATAATTTACTTTGGTTTTCTTACCAGTACCCGGTTTTGTAATACCGGTTGTACAAAACCAGGTACTATGACATTTTTTTCTAAATAATTTTTGTGATTTGATAGAATTATCTTAATAAAATTTAGAGCCCAGTACAACGATCGGAGAATCGTTTCTTTACAATTAAAAATACGTACAAATTTCTTAATTGCTTTTTAGTTCCTAATACAGCCATTCTTATAAGTGATACCCGGTTTTGTACGACCCTCCCTTACCTTTAACTGTTTGAATTGGTAGGATCTGGTCGATGTACCCAATATATGTATATAATCGAACACTCTTCTGCCGACTTATCAGCGTAAGAAGTAATTATAACTTTACTTCAGTTCTGTAATTATTGTTTTCCACTGCCTTTTAAATTTTGCTTACTACTTCGCTTCGTTCCATATCCATCCATTTAATTTTAGTACTTCCGCAACCATACCTACTGTTCCATTATTTTCTTGGTCTTCCTTTTTTCCTGTTGTCATGCGTTGTAGCTTCCCACACTATTTTAACCTGTCTGTTTTTCTGGCGGTATAACTAAAGTTCTCACCAGTTTAGAGCTCTTTTTTCTAACACATATTGTACAATATCCCTCCTAATTCTTACTGACGTATACATTTCGTTTTTTGTCAATTATTGTGTATTCCATCACTCTACTTAAATACTGGATTTTCACAGCTTGTAGGTTACTGTTTTGTCTAGTAGTTGTAGAGTTAGCACGCCTATACACTGAGATATACACTTACGGTTTAGCATCCATTTCGGAAAACCTACAGAAGCGCGTGGATAAGAATGAACGCCAAGCCACAACTCCTGTTTCTCAAAAAACTCTTTTCTTTAGCTTTGCCAGTTTCGACCCTGACAGCACTGATAGTAATGTATGGTTACAAATAATAGATGGCTATAAAACTGAATTTGGGTGGTCAGACCGGGTAGAGTTGGACCATTTTTATTAAAATCTGCGAAAGGTTGGTTTTCTTCATGGCAAGTCATTGAAGAAACGAGAGAAACTTTTAAGATTGATTTTTCCGTATATTTCCCTAAACAAAAGAATTTAGATAAGCTTATAACTGATGCGGTGATCTACCATAGTTTGGAGGCCTGTAGTTGTGTTGAATATACCTACGAGAATCAAACTCGAAAAGTTAAAGCGTACCCGAGCTGGTTGGATGGATTCAGATTTAATAGAGATTATCGCACATTCGATTGACGATGCTGTCGTGAATTGCGGCTTATAATAGTGGTGCTTCATCTATAAGTGATTTGATTGCATTTCTTGCTAATTATCTTAAAGTCCCGCCATCCTTGGTTAAAATGATCAAATAAAACATTCAAACAATCAAAAGGACGACCTTGGAATAAAGAATTCTAAGCAAATCAATTGTTTTTGTTGCAGGAAAATAGGTCATATTTTTCGAGGTTGTAAAAATAATTTATGGACTCATAACAATTACAATAAATCAGATGTAGCAGTATATGTATATTGCAAGAAACCTGGTCATGAAATAACAAACACATTTCGCCGTCAAAACAAACGTGTTCTTTACACCGATTTTCTGTGACACCTGCTTCAAACAGTTGGACAAGAAATATAAGGAGAGCAATTATCGCTAAATTCTCATATATCTCAATACAATAATAATTTAAAGACGTTGCCTATTGTAATTAATGAGATGGTTGTCAACAAATTAAAACTTAATAAAATTTCGCGTATTACACCATTACAATGGTTCGACCTAGGCACTATTTGCCATTCTTATTTTGTTACAACTGCTTTCATTGGAATTTCCCGATATAAAATTGAAACTTGATCTTGTGGTGGTACCGCACAATAATTCTAATTATGATGTTGTTATAGGTGAAAATATTTATGAAAAGAGCGTAATTTTAATCAAAGGTAAACATAAACAACGAATTATTTCTGCATCTTCGGCAACCAATGCTATTTGTAATAGCCCGAATTCAAAGATAGTAACTGATTTGGATTCTCATGTAATAGCAGAGCTATTCGAATTGCTTAGAAATTACTTTCAGTTGTTAGCCACCTCCGGCAAGCCGCCGTTGTAAACACAGGCGAGTTCTGAAAACAGAACTATCTACCACCATTCTTATCGAATGTCGGAATCTGAACGCCTAAGGTGCACGAAATCGTTGCTGAACTTATTACAAACGGAATAATTCTTGAAAGTAATTGTTCTTTTGCAAGTCCAATAATCTTGACTAAGAAAAAGATGGTAGCAGCCGTCTTTGTGTTGATTTTCTTTCTCTCAATAAAATTACACTTAAAGATCGCTACCCTCTTCCCCGCATAGATGATCAGTTGGATTGTTTAGGTAAAACATATATTTTACAACACTCGATATGGCTTCGGGGTTCCACCAAGTCCTTATTAATCCTGAGTCCATCGCAAAAACTTATTTCGTAAAACCGGATGGCCAGAACGAGTACCTGAGAATGCCGTTCGGACTGGCCAACGCTCCGCTGTCTTCCAGAGGGCTATTAACAAAGCCCTAGGCAAACTCAAGTATGATTTCGCTATCGTTTACATGGATGATATCATGACAGTCTATTTTGGTGGCTGACGGAATGTCTCTACAAATGCCGTTTGTTCATGAAAAACAACATTACCTACCTAGGGCGTCTAAAGAAGAAGCCAGACTATATATCATTGACATTTCAACAGAAAAACCTCTACTGTCTATATTCGATTGTTTTTAGAAACCCAACCGCACACCGACGTTAGTAGCGTCGGTTTTGGTGGTATCCTGTTGCAGAAACATGGTGACACCTTTCGCTCAATAGAATATTTCAGTCAAAAAACATCTCTTGTGGAAGCCGTTTACTACTCAAATTCTCTCAAACTGTCGGCTAATAAAGAATTAAAACCACGTATCGCCCGCTGGTGGGCATACATGCAAGTCTTTGACTTTCAAATAATTTACCATAAATGTTCCAAAATATCGCATGTCAACTTTCTTAGCAGAAATCCAATGCAAACTGTGGCCCAAGTTGATCTAACTCCTAATAATTATAAAAATTGGCGTTTTGTTGCACAGAGTCGGGCGAAGAATGCAAACAAATCATTAAATCTTTAATTAGTAACAAGGAAAATGATGCAACCCGAAAACTTCACCGAAACTAACAAACCAATGGAAGTAGTACTTTTTGTACCTTCTAATAATAGATATAATAAGTAAAATGTGTGTCTTGCGACATCTCGTGTAAACATTGACACGTGTGAATAGTATAAACTAAGAAAATTCCAAAATGCTTGTTGGCATTTTTCTTAATAGATATAATGTTTTAAAAATATTCCATGATGATCAGTGCCACGTAGGTTGGGAAAAACAGTTGAATCAATGAAATTTTACTTTGGTTTCCCCATATGACTCTTTACGTCAAGAAATATGTTAAACATTGCTTGTTGTGTGCTGTTCGGAAAAAACGAACCGCTCCAAAGCAGGGTTTCATTTCTTCCGTTCCAAAACCTAATGAATCTTTTCATACAGTCCATGCCGATTGTCTTGGCTCTTTACCTGGAAATCCAAACAACTATAAGTACTTCTTTGTTCTGGTGGATGCCTTCTCGAAATTTTGCCTTCTTTACCCTTAATCTACCGTTACTACTGAAGAAACTAAGAAAAGTTTTGTCAACTTTATTAGTACATTTGGAACCCCAGCAAAACTAATTCACGACGCCGGAACCAACTTCACGGCAAAATATTTCAAAGCATTTACTAATCACTTCGGTATCGAAGTACACGTGACAACACGGTGTACATCGCTCCAATGGCCAAATTGAACGATACATGCGAACAGTAACAAACTTACTAAGAATAAAATAAAAAACTTATCAGAGTGGCCGATCAATTTTTGGAAAATCTAACTAGTAATTAATACCACAAAACAAAAAACGACGGGTTGTTTTCCCTTTAAGTTAGTATTTGGTCAAAAGGGACAAACTCCCCAAATCTGTACAGTCTTGACCTACCCATCTCCGAAGCTACTAAACAACCAATAGATTCCACTACCATTTTAAATAAAATGAAACATAACGACGATAGACAAATTGCAAAGGAATAACCAATTATTCAAAACTGGTGATGCTGTTTTGTTGAGCCGAGGACAAAAGTCAGAGAAATTTTCCTGCGAATTTGTGAGACCTTATGTCATCAAACGACTATTGGCTAACGACCGATACTCAATTCAGAAATTGGGCGCAAAAACTACCCTTAAGTGTTCAAAAGACCAGCTACGCCACTGGCCAACTGATTGACTCCTGAAGATTTTCAGAATCTGACGGAATTAAATAATTGTAAGTAATCCCACTTAAATGACAATTTATGCCGTATTAAATTAGTGTTAGTAAATTAATTCACTGGCGAATAACCCATCGCAGATACGTCACAATATTTCCATCGTGTTGTGCAGTAAATTATTAGCTAGAAAGTATTAGATGACCCATCGTAAATATATGCATAATGCAATATTCCCATCGTGTCATCAGCAATGTCACAGTACTTCATCGTTATTCAGTAAATGATTAGCTAGAGTGTATAAGATGACCCATGTGCGTATTGCAATATTTCCATCGTGTCATCCGTAGAGCAAGGTTTAGGTGACCCATCGTTAATATATTGCATATTGCAATATTTCAATCCTGTTATTCGTAAAGCTTGAGCTTTAAGTGGCCCATCGTGCATATGTGCATATGTGCATACTGCAGTATTCCCATCGCGCCATTTGTTGAGTTAAAAAAAAATAATATAATAAATAAAAATAAAAATGCAATTTTTGACATCAAGAACAATGTGAGTAATGGTTTCTTTTGGTCATTTTAGCGTATCCAACAGGGAGATGCTTGAGTGCGGTGAATCGCAACCCGTGGCTTCCGAAATATGACGAAGCTCACCTGAAACTTAAGTAGATATATCATTACTTTATACATATACTATAATTCTTGTGTTCTTGTACTAATGATATGTATTTGCTAATACTCTCAAAAATATTAGCAAAGATAAAGTCTTACTTCATGCCTGTTCTCAGCCTTAAAAAATATAACAATATCATCCGCGAACACACACTTGTTTATGTTTACTCTATTCATCTTTTAATGTCCTACTTGTGTTTTCATAATCTGCTTGTTGCTTTCTTTAATTATTTTATTCAAAAATATTATGAATAACAGCGGACAGCGGACAAGTATGTACTTCACCCTGCCTGACTCCCACGTTTGTTTTAAACAGTTGTGATGTTTTGTTTTATGTCCTTACTACATTATTGCATTATTTGTATAGTGACTTGATAGTCACAATTAATTGGTTATTTACTTTGAGTTTTTTTAGTGCTTGCCATATTTTCTCTCTTAGTACTTTATCAGCTTTCTCCAGGTCAGATGAAGCACATATACATATCTTTTAGTACCTTGTTAAATTTTTGTAGTAGTTTGTAGTTGTTGTTTTCTATATCTTCTATATCTTTCTTTTTATTTTGTTTTTAGTAGCATATCGTAGATTTTGCATGCTGTACACATAAGTGAGATTTGCCTATAGTTACTACACAATCTTGTATCGCCTTTATTGTGAATTGATATTATAACTGAAGTTGTCCGTTCTAATGGTACTTCTTTCTGTTGCCATATGTTCGTAATTAACTGGTGTTCCCATACATTTTAACGCTTCAACTTTTATTAAGTCTATACCCGCTGCTTTCCCATTCTTTAACTTACTCAACGCTTCTTTTACTTATGTGTATTTCACTTGCGTCGGTTAAATGTTGATTAACATATTTTACTGTTCTAACTTTTCGTGGTTTTGGTACTATATTTTGTCCTTTCAATATTTCCATAAAGTGTTCTTCCCATCTCTTAATTATTTTATTTTTTCCGTAATTGTTTTGCCTGTTCTGACTTTGATGTATCTCTTTGCTCCCTCTTTTCCTTCTTCATGTTTTTTAATTACTTTATAGAAATGTTTACTGTTTCCTGTCCTGTCTCTTTACATTTTTTTTCATAGTCATTCCACTCCTCCTTTTGGCTTGTAAAATCTTTCTTTTGTTTCTTTTCTTTTTTTCTTTATAACTTTCTTTTACTAATATTTTAACTTTATTTATTAAGTCTTTTTATTATTACTCACTATATACTCAAGCCATATGCTTGTGTCGCTGAATCTAGTATTATTGTTTTAAATTCTTTCCACATGTTTTCGATGTTACTTTTCTTATCTATTGGGTTTTCTTCCAGCTTCTTTTTTTTACTTTATATTTTATTATTACTTTTTGTCATCTAATTTGTATGTTTTAATTGTTTTGTTTTCCATCTTTTCATTCATTTTTCTTTCTGTTTAATTTTACTCTCAAGTGTCCAATCACTTCCATATCTTCTACGATTTTTCTATAGGTCTTCTCTACTATAATATAATCTATAATTGATTTCTCATATTTTACTTAATTCCTTTAGTGACTGTTTTGGAGGCCTTTTTTACAATTTTTGCACTTTTGAATATATTCAGAACACCTTTTTTCATATAAGAAGAAAATTTTGCAAAATAGTAGTATTTTTAAATTAATTTAAGCAAAAAATAAAATAGAAGGAACTTACTGCACCTCCAGCTGTTTTAATTCTTTAAGAAATGAGTATTTTTATATTGAATAATTTTGATAGCGTAATAGTGTTCAAGATTTGTTATTTGAAATTTGTTAATTATCTTCAACTCTTTGAATTGGTAGCATCTGGTCGATGTAAATTATTTTTAAATGTTTGCCAATAACGGGTATTCAAATAAAAAAAACGGGGTTGGATAGGTTTTGGAATTTTCTTTGACATTTGTTATTTTTATTTACAAATTAACCAGCTGATACAAAGTTTAAGTTAGAACTGAGGGGTATCAAAGTGTCAAATCAGTTTCATTTTTTGCAAATTTGTAGATTTACATAAAAAACTATGCTCTTTCAAATAAAAATATAATGGTCATTGTACAACTTCCGGTTATACCGAAAGTGGACATTAACTTCGTTATTTTAAAGGTAACACTTTATACAGGTTGATTGTAAATTCGGGCCACTTGATTTACTCTTTTATTATCCATGATAGACAAAAGGTTTATTAAGATAAGTTTTACAAGTATACAAGATGAGTATTTTCCAAACTTTGCACAAAATGTCTGACTTTCGGTTTAAGCGAAAATGATATATTATATATTTTGATTTGATTCTTTGATAAATTCTCTTTAAAAAACTATAACACAAGTATAGCTCTAAAGTTACTAATAAATTAGTTATTTATTATTCAAAATCTAAAAAGATGCTTTCGATTGGTACAATTAATCTTAGGAGGCTGTGAAAACTAATGTGCACAACAGTCAGAATACGATTGTTAGTAGTCTTTTAAAAACTATAAAACAGGTAATAGCGTTTAAAGTCGCGATTCACGAAATCAAAATTTAACAGCAGTCGATCATCAAATTAATATTTTGGAACTTATGAAAACAGAAAACTGCTGATATAAAGAACAGCTTATAAATATCTGTAACCAAACAACAAAAGAAAAAATAACTAGTTTAACAAATGTTCAAAGTCCTCTCTATTTTGTTGTATACATAAGCGGCTTCTATTCACAATACTTTTCGGGTGTTATTTCATTGTATTCTGACCGTTGTGCACATTAGTTTTTACAGCCTCCTAAGATCGATTGATAGTTTTTTAAAGAGAATTTATCAAAGAATCACTTCAGACTAAAAAATACTACATGATTCATTTAAGTTGATATCATTTTCGCTTAAACCGGAAGTCAGCCATTTTGTGCAAAGTTTAGAAAATACTCATCTTGTATACTTGTAAAACTTTTCTTAATAAACTTTTGTCTATCATGGATAATAAAAGAGAGTAAATCAAGTAGCCCTAAATTTACAATCAACCTGTATATTATTTAAATTTTATATTCAGCATAAAATTCTGTAAACGATGATACCATATTTGCCTATTCCAAGTCTAACCATTTTTCCGTTATTCAATTTTTTTCTAAATTTTTTGTCGCCTGTAGATAATTTCGTAAAGTCGCCTATCTCAGCTACTATTTTAATCAGATACTAATTGAAATTTTAGGCTGAGGTACTAAAATAGTTGTACTTTTAATAAACATGCACATTTAAATCGTTTGTTGTACAGGGTGTTTCAAAATTATTTGTAAATATGATATATTTTAAACTTGATGAACTTATTTATTTGAAATAGAAGACCCTGTACATTTTATGTCATCTAATCAGAAAATTATTTTGTACCTATCTGCATTAGCATTTCCTCTCTCTCTGTTAGTTTAGAGTTTTTTAGACTTTTTGATGCCAGGCATTGACTTTGAGACATGAGTTTGGGTTGAGTGCTATGATGAACCTAGGGCTTTGCATAGACCAACCGGGGAAACATCGTCAGTCTCATGGCCCGAGCTATCGAGCCAAGAAGTCCCCTGTTTTTCTAAAAAATAGTATACGTTACTATGGAAAATCCATACTGACTGGATTTTTTCAGTTTTCCTTAAGAAGATGGTAATGGCAGCATATTTTCTTAAAATATGCATTATAAAAGAGGAAGACAATTAATTGGGGCATCCAAATTTTTTTATTAGAAAAAATGGCCAGTCTAATAATTTATGCCACATAGGGTCAAAAATGACTAATGCTGACTTGAATGTATACTAATATTGAATTGTAACATGATTAATGTAGCCATGTTACAAATGAACGCTATCATTTCCACCCAAAACATATTCCAATGCTAAAATCACGATTCAAAATGTCATTTATTATTTTTACAAGTAATTTCATTTTCTCTCTGTAATAATAATTTTCTGATTATTTCTAAAATTCTAAAAACTAAAATCACTTCTACGCTTATCAAAATGGAGGTTATTAAGATAACAAATAAGGTTGTAGATGATCGGTTAGTCTGAAGCATGCAATGCAAGGCTTGTGAAAAACAAAAGGTGCGGATTGGCAGTCTGAAGTTCTACACTCAGTTTGCAGAATTTTTTGGAGCAGATGCATCCCATTACGACAAGAAAGCCTGGAACTGTACCAAATACCATTTAGAGATCCGCTTCAATCCTTGCAAAGGAAAGTATTCTTCACTTCATATTCTGAAGGTGACTTCCACTCCGAACTAGAAGCTTCAGATACCTCAACTATTGATCCTCAATCTTGTTGCACGTCACCTCAATTTTCAAAACATTCAACTTTAAAGATACGATTTGGTGAAGTATCCTTAATTCGCCTTCCTGGCGAGTTCAAAACTTGTTACGTTTATTTCGTCTACAAATGATTAGACTATATTCTCGAAGAATATTTATTGATCAATTGTTTTTTCATAAACTGATTAATGGTGTTCTAAGTTGTCCTTTTCTTTTACAACTGATTAAATTTAATGTTCCATCTAAAAACCTTCGCATTACCAATCCTTTCTCTCTTAATCTTAGCGAGACAAACTATTTACAAAATTCCCCTTTACAAAGATTTATGAAAAAGGCTAATATAGTTTTTGATACTAACTTTTGCGGTAACACCAATTATCAGAAGCATTCTTAAAAAGAATTATGTAAATTTGATTTGTTGTTTTATAAGAACAATTATTAATTAGTTTTTTCTTTTTTTTATTTTTTTAGAAAATATGATTTTTGTTGTAAATGTACACTTTTCTGTATCTTTTTTTATGTTTTTAGGGAAATTTCTCCCGTAAAATTATATTATTATTATTAAATACGCAGCCAACAATAAATTCAAAAATTTTCGTGTTCAGGTATTCTTGACCTTTTAATCAAAAATCACACGTGAAATAACTTTGAACGCACACAGTTTAACGAGGCTTTTGCTCAAATACTTTTAAAAGAACGGTATAATCAAGTTGTTTTATTAATTATTCCAAATTATCATTCTTTCTTTAGTAGATTTTTAAAATTTTGTGCCAAAGATAAGTGAACACTGGTATGTTATTTTATTTGACTCATTTTTTGTGTTTGTTGCTGCTGTTTTCCTTTTAAGGCAATTCTGTCTTTTCATTTTGGCTTTGATTTCACCTGTTTAATGAAGAGTAGTTTCCGTCAGCTGCTTGTTCTACTCGTACCTAAATCAACACCAAAAAATGATCAAGTTCAGACTTTGATCCCAGCTCACAAGATTTAGATTCAAAATAAGCAAAAGTCCTACACGCATGGAGCCATCTCATTCCCAAGATTCGCAGATTGAAATACGGGAGAAATTCAGAATTTTTTGTTCTCAATCCCGATCAGAAGTGGGATACATCACATCGCAAACATCAGTCCCCTCCTCCTCTTTTGAAACGAACTTTCTTAGGATGATAGCCAGCAAAATTCTTTTGAAATTGGCTAAGCCATCCAATGCTTGTTGTGTGTATAGCGTCAAAATGGGACTGTTAAGCTTCTCAAGGATTTCAATAAAGGATTTCTGGTGTTCAAGACGTGTATTCATTTCTATTACTAATCGAAGCTGTCCATGTATTCCAAAAAGAGAAGTTAGACTTACGAAGTAAAAGAGGTGTAAAGGAGGAGGATTATCCATTGCTCGTAGGAATGACGTTTGATGACTTGGCAAAGTTGGTGAAACCGTACATGAATAACAGCAAAAGTCGGACTGCCAAGAATGCACTCGCCATGGCATTTCATGTTGTTGAGAAAAACCGACCAACAATCCTGCCTTGCTTACTATTTTGATACAACCCAAACTGTGATATCTCAGTCGATTGCATCCGTAATTAAATACTTACCCAAGCACTTCTTTTCCAAAAATTCTTGGCACTCAACACTTCACCCGTGAAAAAGCCCTTAACCTTCACAACAGAAAATCGTTTCAAATCATATTGAATATTGACAAGGATGATTTGCTTTGTGCGATGGATGGCAGCTATAACTACAGGTAAAAAACCAAAAAAATCAAGTGCAAACCTTTTCTGGACTAAAGATGCGTAACTTCTAGAGAGTAATGTTAATTTTTGCCATTGGGACATATTCTGGATGTTATTAGTCCCTTGAAGGCCACTTAAAGTGATGCAGATGTTGTGAAAAAATGTATTACACCAGAGCTACTGAAGTGGTGGAGAGAAAAATGAACTGTACTTGTGGACCGGGGCTTTGTTTGAGTAAAGGAATTTTTTCGATTGGATCAATGAAAGGAAACGCAGTTGACAACAGAAGAAGGAAAATTAGAGCTGGCCAGTATAGCAAGAGTAAAATCCTTGACCAAAAGAAACAAGTTTATGGAGTTTCTAAAGGAGAAGGAGTGATTCCAGTAATTGGTTGCTGGTTGGCTACGCCGACCAGATAAAGAATGTACGGACTCCCCCTGTTTCCTATCAGGGAACAGACTCAAAAAATTACTCTTGGGACGTACCAAGACAAAATGGTTGAGTATTATAGCTTACAAAAAGGACCGCAGTATTTAAAATTATTTTAAGCCTAAACCCAGGAATTGTCCGAGTCCAATTTGCGGGTCGCTTCCAAAGTAACATAACACACAGTACCTTCGTAAAGTATACGCCAAACAGAGTGGTGTTGATGCCATCTTGGGGTACTACTGTACGTCCAAGGTTGGAGCAAGGGTTGTTGGCTGTTGGAAAAACAAGAGTTCGCAAATCAAGAAAGGAAACCTTCCAATCAACTTTAAATTATTTTAAATTTATTTTTTAAGTTGCTTCTTTTCACAGTTTTTATTTCATATTTCATTGTTGTTACATTTACAACTAACGCTTTAAAAAAACTGTAGAAAAGATATAAGAAAATCTCAAATAACGATTTCTTGTTTCTATTATTTTAGTTGATCCGCGTCATTTTTTTCGTAAAACCAATTAAGTTACTTTCTTTTCAGGTGACCAGAAACCGACTGAGCATTCAGTAATTTGTCTTATATTTTAGCTTGGTTCATTACATGTCTTTTTGTAAAACCGATTACTTCTTTGTACAGCATTTTTGATTTGCAATTCAATTGTGACTAGTTTCTAAGACGAGTTAGTTTGATAGTGTTGAGAATATACATACATGAACATTAATTTTTTTAGATAGGCGAAAAATATTTAGTTCTTTTATACATTTATATTAACAACAACAATACGTGATTGGATTTTCTTTCCAACAGGGGAAATATGAAACCGCCTTAAAAATTGAGTATCTTAAGACAAGCCCTTGCAAGTCTTAGGATCATTGCATAGAAAAATCACCACGCAACTTTACTACGTCGTTAGCCACGAAACTGTGTAAAATAAGTAAGGCTCAAGAACAGGAGTCTTCAGCACCTCCGCCTCCAAAGCCAAAAGCTTTATCCTCTCTCTCGGACGACATTTCTAACGGTCACATTAAACAAATACCTTCCAGACCTGTTGGAAATCGTTAGAATTACAACCGTCACTGAAAAACTTGGTTATTCTTTCTTCAAATGGAACCTTGTAGGTGATTGTGTTTCTTTTCCAACAAAGGAAAAGATGAAATTGCCTTAAAAATTGGAGTATCCTAAGACAAGTCATTGCAAGTTTTAGGATCATTGCACAACACATGCGAGTGCAAGAAAAAATCACTACGCAACTTTCACCATGATGTAGACCACGAAAGCGTGCAAAATAGGTCAGACTCCAGAACAGGTGTCTTCAGTACCTCCGCCTCCTTAACCAAAAGCTTCATCCTCTCTCTCAGACGACATTTCTAATGGTTACATTAAACAAATAT
Organism: Abscondita cerata; assembly: GCA_030710515.1. Taxonomy (NCBI): domain Eukaryota; kingdom Metazoa; phylum Arthropoda; class Insecta; order Coleoptera; family Lampyridae; genus Abscondita; species Abscondita cerata. The sequence continues at coordinate 70,595 of JALBCR010001159.1, forward strand.
CCTCCAGACCTGTTGGAAACCGTTAGAATTCCAACCCTCACTGAAAAACTTGGTTATCCTTCCTTCAAATGAACTCTTGTAGGTGATTGGGTTTCTTTTCCAACAAAAGAAAAGATGAAATCGCTTTCAAAATTGGAGTATCCTAAGACAAGCCATTGCAAGTCTTAGGATCATTGCACAACGGATCATGACGTAGGCCAAGAAAGCGTGCAAAATAGGTAAGAGTATTTTCAAAGACAAATGTTTGCTTATGAATTATGATGATCACGGACCACTAGGTATTTCGGAATTATTCAAGCGTATATAGGAATCATCATTGGGTGCATTCAGAGAACGAGAGTGGATACCGCTACGCTCCCGATACGCTACTAAAACAGTTGCGACGTTATCTGACAAACTGCTTAGAATCCAACCCTCACCGTATGTTCACCTCAAGTAGCGTAAGCAAATGAGCTACCAAAAATGGCGACCGCTCCGTAACATGTTGTGGAAGTAGCGGCACTAAAATTAGACGTTTTTACAACAGTTCTGCAACTGTTACGTCCGCTGAATCCACCCAATGAGACGTAACGATGTGTTACACGCAGATAATTAAGCTTCTTTCTCCTTTCATTTTTAGTGTCTGTTCGCTGATGATGATAACTTAGCTTACAGATAGACGCTGCAGTTTACAGTTTCCTTTGAATTTTTTACCATGTTGTTTAACTATCGAAATCCGAAGTCATGCGGAAATAACCGAAAGAGTACTTTCATGGTTGAGTATTCCTTTTTCTTAGGCTACCGACTAGAATGAGTCCAACAGCTTTATCGTACTTTTTAGCAAGTAAAGCCTGAGTTTAAAAAGAAAAGTTTGATTTATACCCAGATGAATACTATACAATTACTTTTCAAATTGCACCTGTGACGACATCTATCACGCATAAGTATCACTATAATATAACAGTTTACAGTTTTCAATTGGAAATATGTGTTTACTTATACATTAACTTAATTAGATGTCGCTTAATTTTGTAGTGAGGAATTCCGCATAAATACGAAATGTTAACGTTCCCAAAAGAAGTTCCTAAAGAGTTCGGTCGGTAGCAAGGAAGTACCCAAAGAATTCGGTAGGTTGCAAAGAAGTTCCCGAAGATTCGGTAGTTTATGAACTGTTCCGAAGTTTAACCACTTCTTCCTTTCAAATACACTAATTAGTAATTACGAATTCTACAGGGTGAATCACCACCAACCGGGCGGAGATTTATAGCGAAACAGTATAAGTTTTAAAATTATTTCGAAGTATACAGTATGTCCCAAAAAGTGTGACACATCAAAGTTATATTTTTCTTATAGAACACCATGTATGTTATTGTGTTTTTTGATTGCCCGTAAAAAATAAGGTATACCTTTATAAAGGTTCCCTATACCTAAACACAGAGTGTTCTGGGTTTTATCGACTTTTCTTAAAATATGGAGTATTAAAAAAATTTGAATATCTTCTAATCCAACTAAATATAACAAATTTACTCTTACGTCTAAATAGTTGGATATTAGAGTAATGTATTCCATGATTAAATATTAAACATCTTTTTACAGGGTGTTTAGAATTTACAGATTAATAATTAGATCATTCAATGTGTAATATGAGCCTTATTTTAAACAGAACACCCTGTATTTTATTATTTCATAATGTTAACAAAAAGCCCTCTTTCGAATCATATAAGGGTGTTCTATGCCTAAATGTTACAGTTTCTGCGTAATTATCAATTTCCCACTGAGTCCTTGTATATTTTCTTTATATTTGAGAAATTTAGAGGAAGAAATTAAAGAGGCAATAGGTAGGAGGAATTATGGTGGGAGGAATAAAAGTGTGGGTTTTAGCCTACGCAGATGACATGGTGGCCGTAGCATAAACAGAGGAGGAGATGAAAGGAATGATAAAGGTGATGAATTGTTACTTTAAAAAAAAGAAATTAGAAGTAAATGTAGAAAAGAAAAAATGAATTTAAGAAGAAAAAGGTAGACCAAAGAGATGGGAATGGAAGTGGGGAGAGGAAGAAATAGAGATTAGAGCAGAAGGGAAATAAAATTATAAGGGAGGTATGGGGTATAGGAGAAAGAGTATTTGGAAAAGACTTAGATAAGAGAAGGTGGTATGGAGCGGAAGTGTGGAGATGGAGGAAGATGAATGGAAGAAGAAATAGTACGAAGAGATATGGATACACAGGTACAGGAAATAAGAGCAAAAATTAGAGAAGGAAAATATAACGCAAAGTATGAACAGTTAATAGCAGAAGGAAAACCAAAGTACATAACCGTAAGAATGGGTTTAATAGATAAAAGGTTAATCGTAAGATTCAGAGTTGGGAATGAGGAAAACGAAAACAAGTACTAGTGGAAGGACGAAGATAGGAGGTGAAGAATGTGTAGGGATGCGTGTGAAAATATAGAACATTTGAAAGAGTGCAGTGAAATAAGAGCGGGGGAAAGAGGGAGAAGAGTGTTGCTAGGAGTGAAGGGGGGTATTGAATGGGTGAAGAATGTAATGGAAAAGAAAATGGATAAAGGAAAAAGAAAGGAAATAATGAGAATAGAGTAGAAAAGAAAAGAATTAGGAAAAGTTATTATTTTGTTATTTTTGGTTTGTTTTGTTATTTTAAGAATTGTAAACTTGTATAGAAAAGTGAAATCATTTGTTAATGTAATATAAGACAAATAAATTGAATTGAATTGAATTGAATTTTCTTACAATTAATGGTGGCGAGAGATTTTAAAACAAAAAATGCATACGTAATTCAATTAGTTACTAACATTTTAAGACATTACAGTCTGATAATCACATGAGTTACAAAAATCATGTTTCCTTACATGTTACATACAACATTAAAAAAAAGAATTAAACCTATTTAGAATTCAAATTCTAATCGGGTGTGACCGATGTTATCACGTTTACGATTTTCAAAACAAATGTCGAAACAAACCCACAAGCGACGAAAAATTTAATTATCCCTAAGTAGGTAGTTAAGAAAAGTGGACCATTTTAACACTTACTTCGATTATGAAAAGTGTCACATCTGTCATGGAAAACCCTAATACAAGTACTACATGTTTTTTGGATAATTTAGGGATCAGTCAAACGAGTGTGAGAAAAATGGTTAAGAAAAACCACTATCATCTGTATCATTCGACTACATCAGCATTTGACAGAAAACGATTATGATGACCGTTTAAATTTTTTTTTATGGACTTAAACAATTATTAGCAGATTGTAATGTCATAAAATGACATTAACTGATTAGATTAAGTATGCATTTTTTGTTTTAAAATCTACCATTAATTTAAAGAAAATTATAAATTGAGCTAAAACTGTAACACTTAGGCATAAGACACCCTTATACCATTCGAAAGAGGACTTTTTCTTAACTTTATGAATTAATAAAATACAGGGTGTTTTATTTAAAATAAGGCTCATATTACATATTGAATGATCTAATAATTAACCTGTAAATTCTGGACACCCTGTAAAGAAATGTTTAATATTTAATCATGGAATACGGAGATCATCGTTCTGGGGTTCAAACACAAATCAGTTCGGACGAGAAAAAAACGTTGCTTTTCTGAAAGCAGTGACTTTTGTTTGTAATCCCAAAACTTTAAAATCTCTTTCTTATTGTTGTAGTGTATACACTAACTTCGGTTGTCTCTGACCATAATTTAGTTAAATCGGTGTCGTTTTTTGTCCGATCCATTAAACTTTTCCTACATAATACACTTTCGACTCTAACGTATGTTATACTTGAGCATTCACTATGAACCTGGTATTTTTTAAATCCGTTTTTTTGTACCTTTTAATCATTTTTTTCTGCAAAGATAGATTGCACTTTACTTTCGTAGTAATTTCATGGGAAGATCTACCCCTTTTATCATGAAAAATGATGTATAAACGCACTTTATCATCAGAGAGCTTGCTTTGAACGTTTGAACGAAAATGGGTTTATTTAATTTTAACCAAACGGCATATTTTATCAAAAATCTGCTCCATCATTATCTGAAAAATGATTTTGAACAACCACAACAAATTTGGTTACAAAATGGTGTGAACTACATAGTTGTTATCGATAAATCATTATTCAGCAGAAATTGAATAAAATCATTACATTGACAAAGTTGCTTTTGTGGCCCGAGGACTGTCTAGTTTTGTGTGTAAAATCGAATCCGAAGATTGTAACAGTACGTAGGACAGATTATAAAGAAGGAGAGTTAATTGGTCATATACACAGCGAGGGTTTATCAGTTGGAGTGAAGGGTCCTTATTCCCCAGAATATTGCTTCGATACGATAATGGACGAAACAGTATGGGAATACGATGGGAAAAGTTAGTGTGACGATCAACCTTGTCACCTCTGTTTGGGTGAAAAATTGTTATTTTTTTGTACACGCAAATGATTTTGGTTCGTAAAAGCTCTTCTGAAGTTTGAAGTTTCAAATTATTTCGTTACATTGCAATGCACGTTGTTTCATGGTCATATTTGTTGGAATATTGTTTTTGGTCATTTGAAATTTTTCAATTCAGTTGATGTAGAGAATAGCTTAGCTGTTCATGCAATTAGGGTTTTGATGAACCGCTTATTTTAATAGTTTTCACACTCGATTTCTTTGAATTTAAACATGTCGCATTTTGTTTTGCTATCTCAAACGTTTCTTTGTTTGTTCCCTGGAAAAACAGCTCGGTGGCGCCCGCCTTTATCAATTAAATAAAGATTTGTTTTGCCACACACGGATTGTACCCACGTCCGAAAATTCTGAGTAGTCGGTTTTGTTTGTTATTTCTGAGAAAATGTTAGCGCAATAATTTTTGTAACGTTCTTTGTGTAGAAAATAATAAGAGGGGAGACTCTCTTATCTGATGATTGTTAATAGTTTTTAAGTTTAGTTTTTAAGCAGACTCTCGACAAGTGACATGTAGTTATTTGACATGTACCGAATAAAGCGGACTTATGTTGTTTTTAAACAAAATTAAAACAACCGCCTAAGTACCTTAAGTGCCAAAAGTGTACGTTTAATTACGTGCAAAATTTTCGAGGGCGCGAGTGCAAGGTTAAGCTAAGTGTTATCCACAAAAAGGACCTCTCGTCTCGCGACCGTGCAAGAGAATATCGTTCGATTAAGTCTGTAATCGAAATAACCACCCTACGGATGATGGACTATCTCTTAAGTACGCGAGTTTTTGATACTAGAAAAATGCAATACCGTAGAATGCATTAGTTACAAGATCTTCGGATTAATACAAATGGTTCCGAGTGGATTATTCTTCGATTAGTGGATTATTTTTCGTTTTATGGATTAGAAGAAAAGAAAACTTCAACTGTAAGTATCCTGCCTGTTTACTTCAGAAACTTCCGGGTTAAGGGTCTTCGATGTGAATACGCGTGATTGACTTAGATTAGGTAGTGTATAGGGTAATCTTTTTTTTTGTGTGTATTAAATTCTGTTTGGCGGTTCATCATGTTTGAACTAAATTTGTAATAGTTTTAGAAACGCGGTGTAAAATCGTTCGTCTTACCCGGTACCGGGGTAGTTTGGCCGTTTTGTATGTATGTTTGAATAAACCGTGTAAATTTTAAATTAATTAAGAACCGGTCGTAATTAATTTATTCTTTTATTGTTTCAAGTGTTTACATTTCTCCCTTTTCTTTGGTGAGCATTTGATATAAATATTTCAAAGATTAGGGTGGCGCCTGGCAATCCCAACTGTGACTCAAATTAAGGACCTTTAGTCTTTGTAAAGGTAAGTGAGAGACAATCCTAAATCCACCTTCTCACCGTTGAGCTAGTTTGAGCGTTCGTTGTGCTGCGTACTTGATCTTCAAGTATCGCGGTGTAACAACCTACTGTTCTATATAATGGGTCAGAGACCAATGATTTAAAACTGACTAATTCAAAATTTATGTAGTAGAAAATAATTCGAAAATAATTGCTTTAACCATAGTTAAGAAGAATTTCGTGTGCAATATAGAAGATGACATTATATTCTTATAATAGGGATCTGATAAGCTACCTGAATAGCAAGTTTATATGTATAAAGAGTATTATGCATAAAGTTCACCTTCTAACAAGTCATTTCTGTAAGATTTAATTGATCCCCGGTCTTTAGATTAATATCTTATATCACAATCGTCTAATGTGCAGTATAAGAGCCTTCTGTACCGTCCAATTTCTATGTAAAATTCCTGTCACGAACGCCACTCTCAAGTATACAGTTTTAATCAAATTATTTTGGATTTCACTATCATAAACATCGATTTCTTATAACTAACTTTTTCTCTTAAACATTTTAATTTGTTGTAATTACGTTTTTTAAAATAAGTTGTTTTTCTAAGAAGTTTTCAAAGAGTTCGGTCAGTTGCAAAGAAGTTTCCGAAGAATTCGGCAATTTGAGATGGGTCCACACTTCGTTATTTTTTTTGGTGGTTTGTTAATTAAGAAAAGAAAGAGCTATGGAGAAGTTACTTATCGGACAAGACTGGAGAAAAACACAACAAATACAAGCAAGAACGATTAAATAAGCAATTGCTTAAAAGTGCGAAAGAAAACCAATGGAACACTATTTTATAAAACATTGAAAATTTTAAGAACAGAGAAGCCACTGAATTTAAAAATTATAAAAATAAAAAGCGGATAAATTATAACAGAAGAAATAAAAATAATGGAAAGAACACTTTGAAGAATTACTAAATGATCCCCAAAAGAAAGAAGGAATTGAAAATAACGTAATTGTAAAAGAAACAGAGGAACAGGTGATAAGAATGGAAGAACTTGAAGAAGTAATAACGGTTCTAAAAGTATAGGACAAAAAGGTAGAGATGCACTATGAAGTGTTTAACATACATACATCACTAAAGACTAAAGCGCCTTGGATAAACCAAAACGTGAAATTAGCAATGAAGAATAGAGATGTGCAGTTGCAATAATATAACGCAGAAATGCGAATTGGAGAAAATATAAAAAGTGAGGAATAGCGCATATATCTTATTAGAAGAGAAAAGAAAAATTATTTTAATACAGTTGCAGCTAATAATAAGCTAAAAGAATTGAATGTATGCAAAGATCGAACGCATAGCATTCCAGATGATTTGAGTAACGTTAATCAACTGAACTCATATTTTGTTGAGAATGTGCAAATGTCAATAGCAGTAGAATTAATTATTATAGTAATAATTTGTGTAATGAAAAGTTCAATTTTGAATTTAGGATGTTTGAGAGAAAAGAGATTCTTCAAAAATTGAATACCATAAAGTCAAACTCTTCTGGAAATGATAATATTTCTCTAACAGTGATAAAGTTATCTACTCCGTTTATTTACTCGTACACATATTTATTACATTTATTTAATTATTGTATTGAAGTAGGTTACTATACAATGATTCGGAAAATGAATATAAGAGTTCCGATACCTAAAAACTTAAATCCTACATCGTTCTCAGAGTTGCGTGCTTTGTTGTGTTTGCTTCCCGTACTATCAAAACTGCTTGAGAAACTTCTTCTCTTAATAACACCTCCTTCACTACTAATAACATATTTTCTCATTCAGCGTGCGGATTTAGAAAAGGTTATAACACGTCTACCGTGTTGTCGATAATTTAATCTCTGCTTATGATCGAGGGTTGATTGCCGATGTTATTAGACTTTTCTAAGGCTTTTGACACAACTGATCATTGTTTACTTTGCGCCATACTCAAGTACTACGGTTTTAACGCCAAATCTCTGTCTCTTTGTAAAGTCGTATCTTTCTGACCGGTATCAACAGATACGACTAAACAATATATATTCCAATAAAGTAAAAATTGAGTTGGGGTGCCACACGGTTTGGTTCTTGGTCCATCACTACTTATAATACATACAACAGACATAATAAAATCAGTATCCCATTATCACGTTCAAGGGTATGCTACTGTTAGATATCGGTCAAGCGTTATTATTATATTTGAATTTCGTGGATAATTTTATAATAATTGATTTGTTTTGTTTTGAAAAAGAGTGTGTATGTGACAAATGAACAGAATTTTGAATGATGGCAATTTTATTATGAAAACATGTTTTATATTTCGTTAATTATATTATTGTGTTGTGAAAAATTTATAACGCCTTGAGTTTAAGAGAAAGCTGAGTTAACCATTTAAATTTCACTATTTGCTTATGTTTTTGATACCTAAATCCATGGTTTATAATTTGGTTTCTACATTTCCACCTACCGAGGAAATTTATGTAGAAGCAGTGAAGTTATTGAAAAACAGGTTTGGCCGTGATGACCTCCTAGTACATGTTTATGTAAGACAACTATTGAGCATGGTTGTGCGTAATGCTTTATAAGGCAAGGTACGTGGTGAATTATCAATACTTTATGGTCGCCTAAGAACCTATTTGCATGCATTGGAAAATTTGAGTAAAAAGAAAATTAAGTTCACTGATTTTTTATCCCCATTAGTTGAATCATGCTTACGTGATGATGTTCTTAGGGCTTGACAGAGGCAATATACAGATGCTAATGATGATAATGTGACTGATTTAGATAAGTTGATAACATTTATTAAAAAAGAAGTGAATGCGGAAGAAAGAATCAAGCTTTCACGTTCGGTTTTGATAATAGATTAGAATCAGAAACACCTACTAGGCTGAAAGTCTTAACAAGAAAATTAAACATTGTCGGGTGTTATACGAAAAATTAAGACATAGATTCCGAATTCAGTACTTGGGAGAGCTAAAGAACCGCCATAACAAAAAAGATACTCGATCAATTAAAAAAGTAGACGGAGTTGTTCTGATCGCTGACGATAAATCTAAGCGATTATATTTGCCATTAGGAAGAGTCATCAAAGTCTTTGCCGGTAGAGATGGAATAGTTCGTCGACTCCTGGTGCGTACACAGAAAGGAGAGTATGAGCGTCGGTACAGAGAATCGTTCCGTTAGAAGTGCAGAGTTTTATGATGAAGTGTTCTGGTGATGATGTTACAACAGAAGTCGTCAGTGCTGATTCCGTTCCAAGGGATGATGCCTTATCTAATTTCGTTCCTGAACATAACGTTTTGAGGGTTGATGTTCTACCTGATGCAGTACCTGTGTTTTTGCCTGGTTCCGATTGTTCAAGGGCTGGTGTTCTATCGAATAGCACGAAGAGAAATGAAAATACAAACGAACCCGAAGATCACATAGTCCACGTTACCAGGTTTGGTAGTAAAGTTAGGAGACCTAACCGATTTGACCTATTTAATCAAGTTATTTATGTTTTGGGACTAATTAGCGGGGATATCGGTCAAGCGGTATTATGATATTTGAATTTTGCGGTTAATTTTATAATAATTGATTTGTTGTGTTTTGAAAAGAGTGTGTATGTGACAAGTGAACAGAATTTTGAATGATGGCAATTTTTAATATGAAAACATGTTTTATATTTCGTTAATTATATTATTAAATAAATTGTTGTGAAAAATTTATAGCCTCTTGAGTTTAAGAGGAAGCTGAGTTAACGGACAGCTACCGAACGAACGGGAAAACACCAAAAAACTATACTCAGACACATATTTCAATAGCTAAGCTATCATCATCAACAAACCGATACCGAATGGTGCAGTTTAGAGTTCCATTCCTTGGATCAAGCGTATGCTGATTACATTTAATTATATACAACAACATCTAATAGTTAATCAGAATTTCAATGTAGAGCTGGGAACGAATTAGAATGCTATCAGAAGAGTTTAATTTAAAGTTAAATCCTTTTAAAACAAGTTATATATTATTTGGGAGTGTGAAGAAGGTTGCAATGTGGAAGCATACTTTAAATACAAATCAAAGAAGAAGATGTTGAGCATGTGAGCAATTTGGGGTTGGTAGTTGATAAAAATTTTAGATTCAAAGAACATGTCAAAAAATCTTTTAAAAACCATACGGATCCTTAAGACTATTATACAGTAGTAGGTATTTTTTAAACTTTCACTTAAAGAAAATGTTGTGTGAGTCTTTAGTTCTCAGCCATTTTAATTACTGCGACGTGTTGTATGTCTCTCTCTAACGACTATCGATAAGAATAGAATTTATGTTCAAAATTTCTTTAACGTACAATGTAATTAAATTTTATAATGGATACCAAATGACTTTAAAACACTATTATTTTCGTAGCGAAATGTGGATAATATTAGTTAGAAATTACCACTATTCTTATTTTTGCAATAAGTAAGTAGGATGTGTATTTATGATTGAGTAAAACGAGTAAGAGGATATGAAAATATATGTGAATAATTATATGCGATTTGTCTAGTATTAATACACGCAGTGGTGTTGTCGTTCCGGTACTTCCTTTTAGGACAGGAACGCGTTCCGGAACTAAAGATGACTTCTGATAACAAAATTACCTCCCCCCCCCTCCAATCGTTAAATTTGGGACATGAGACCGCCGCCTACCCAGCATCGGCCCTGTCTATATAATTATATATACGCGTCCCGGAAAACAAAAATTAGCACAACACCACTGAATACATGTGATATGTATCCTACTATTGAGTGAGCATGACTGGTTGAGTTTTAGTAACCAGATGTGCTAGACTCCCCCAGTCATGTTTTAATTTATTTTTGTATTATATTATATTATATTACTACATTGAACATTCGACGAAAAGCTGCGTTAAGAGTCTTCAATACCACAGCTGGAAATAGCGGAATTGCCTCTGCGCTCGTCTCTGTTTATGACTAAACCAAACTCTGTAAAGTTCTAAAATTCAATTTTTACAAAGAAGAAAGTTTATTGCACCTTTATATAACAACAAAAATAAATTTAAGTTTAAAGAAGTTACAATATAATACATGTAAAAACGCCATTTTAAGATAATTTTTGGATTTTTATCTAGTCTATATTAAAGCATAAATATTAAATCTGTTCGTATAAACAAGTGTTGTAACCCTTTGCTTGTGCAAAAATATTTTTTGTTTATGGTTTCTGTTTTTGATTAGTCAAAAACAGGCACGAGCGCACATGCTGCAACAACGAAAATCCTTAGATTTCGCGGCTAGTTCTTCTTCTGATTATGCTTACGATAAGAAAATTCAAAGGCACCCTCGCATTCTCACCCGCGAATGCGACAGAAACTATTCGAATGGTATTGAAGACTCTTAAAACGAGAATGGGATAAATGCCAACTTAACAAAAAGTTACCAATTTGGAATGATAATGACAACCCTACTGCTAAAAGACTTAAATCTCGAAGTCCTATATGGTTGCAAGACTACTTAAGTACGGCTTTTTCTGAAGTTGAAGAGTGGAAGAAATTAAGGTCTGGAGTTGATGTTTTTAATAAACATGTTATTGATCATCCAATAATAGAAGTCCCGGGCTTTGATCAAAAAAGAAAAATTTGGTCAAAAGTAATTCTCATAAGAACAGGCCATTCAAAATGCAACTCTATGTTGTTTAAATAGGGTGCGATTTCTAATCCAAATTGTGACTGTGGAAACGAACCAGAGACCGTTACACATATTGTAGAGGATTGTCAATTAACGAACTTTAAAGGAGTGTTTCCAAACTTTCATAATTTAACGGATGAAGCAATATTATGGCTTTCGAATCTGAATGACATCTGAAGTTCAGCAATATTTTGTATTCTTGTCTTTATTATCTGTTTTTCCATTATTTTGTTTTGCTATTTCTTTAACCTACTTTTTTTTTCGTCATTGTCGTGACTGGCGCTTGGACCGGTCCATCATATGTAGTCATGCAATGGCTGTGCTGTTATATTTTATGTTCTTATTTGCCTTCTATAATGTTTACACACTTAATTAATATTATTACATGTGAATACTAGGGTGGGTAAGGGTTGGCATGTTTAGGTTTTAGTGGTTATTCTAAACCTTGAAGTAAATGCTTTGCCAAGACGAACCCAATTATTTGTATAATGTACCATACGAGTAAATAATAAATTTTTGTATATGAAGGCTACCGGCAAATAACGATGAATGTCACATAAATATTCGAACAGACATATCATAGCTAATTCTTAGGTAAAGTAGGGTTCATCAAGTGTAGAACGTAACACTTACTTTTTTGTATGCTATTTATAGTATATATATATATATATATATATATATATATATATATATATATATATATATATATATATATAAAAAGCTTTTCAGAAAGTCGTTTATTTACAAACACGTTTTAAAGATATACATATATGTAAATATCTCAGTATTTATTTTATTCAACGCTATTAGCCTTACCCTTCATATGTTTGTTTCGTTTTGATGCTTGTTGGTAGCTACGTACACTGGTACTTGTATTTGACTATTTCAATAAAGTCAAATTATTATTATTCCTATTATTATTTTTTTATTTGATTTAAGTGCATCAACAGCTAAGGTTATTAGCACTTTATTCTTGTGTTGTCTTTGCTTGCTTATTAGGTGTTCATCGTTTAGGTCTCATCGTTGATTGAAATATTGGTAAAGATAGTCAACCGCTTGTATTTGCTTGTATCACGGATGCAATTCACATATGCATGTTGGGTTGCGTTTTTGTTTACTTTTTCACCTGTACTGAAGCGCTAAGTTATAATGTGTACGATTCTTGAAATAGAATAGTTCAATTTATTCCACCGTTGTAAAAATGGCGCAACATACAATCCGTAAAATTTACTTTTGTCAATACAATGTTGCAACGTTTTCAAATATTTAGTAAACGTATTAACTAGTAATTAAAAGTGACGAATTTTTCATTTATGAATAATACCATTGATGATACATATCTTGGATTTTAATGACAATGTTTTTTTAATAATTTACTAAAATACATGCGAAGCGTTATTTGTTAAAACAGTTTGGTTTGGTCGGTGTTAAATAAATAAGAAACAATTATTTTACAAATTATGCTTGCACTTTATTTTTTAACTTGCAAATAATAATGTTGACATTTGTTTGTCATTTAATAACTTCGTTAGGAATAAAGTAGAACATACTGGGAGAAATGCCACTAGAGTTCAGAAACGCAAAATTATTGGTTTTTGTATCTACTTGTTTTACGTGTTCAGTTGAAAAGGACTTTAAATAAAAATTGGTTTTCAAATTTTTCAATTCAAAAGGCAACAAGTTACCGTGTTTTTTAGGAAAGTGGGTTCCACTAGACCTTCAAATTTAAATTCACTTGGTAATAAAACCTAAATTCCTATTACTTCTAAAAATAAAAGTACTAGATTTTAGCTTGAGGTGTGTTGTCTCCCGACGCGGTGCGGATAATACGTGTATAATACACTATTCTTTTCTGTGACGAAATAAATGACGATTTAATATTGAAAAATCATATTACAATAGAATTAGAAAATTATTGAGGGAAATTTGGTGTTAAAAATAGTACTCACTTTTTTCCCGAGGGAAAAAATAATTTACGAAAAGTGACACTTTGTTATCTGTTAGTAGAGATAAAAAGTTAGGATTTTACTCTTTGAAACTGTATCAAAATATCATGGTTTCGAATTAAAATAGTTTAATTAAAGTAAAAATAGCTCATTAATTATAAACATTGTTTCAAAAATTACAATTCCAACTGATCTAAAATAATAGTAATAATTTACAAACAATTTACACATAAATAATAACGTACCTAATACAATGCTATACATAAAACATATCCAAACATTTACACTTATTTATGCAGATAATATTCTTATTTTACGGTGTGGTTTTGTGACATCACTGTAATTATAGCTATTAGAAATATGTTTATTAGCCTCCCACTTTAAGGTTCGATATAGTTTTATTTTAACCAACTGATCGATAATTAACAGTTTATGAGTGTCGCATTCTCTGAACCATGAATTCACACTGCTGTTGAGACATTTTTTTATACGGAGTTTAATTTTTTTGCGTAAGCCTAATAGATTTTAAAACATTTTCAACGGATAAACGATGTTAATGTAATAAATATATGAGTATGGAATTTTCAAAAGTATTTAAAGAAATTGTTTTTTTTTGGGAGAACGTTTTTCAACGATTTCTTTACGAAATTAATACTTTTAAATCTGCAGGTTTTTTTCATAATAATAAACTTTATTCACATGTGTATGTATACAATCTTTGTACATATATGTGTTTGTCATGATGGTATAACCATTGTTATAACCTTATGTAAGAAAGATACAAATAAATATTATTACATTGAACAATTAACAGACAATAGAAAAAAATATATAACAAAGGACACACATTTAATTAGTACGTCGACAAAAATCAATAAATTCTTGTATATTGTAGAACGCATGTTTTTGTTTGTTTGTCAACATTGACTCAATGCACCAATATTTCAATCAACGGCATGATGCATTGGCAACAATGTCGTGCCTTAGCATAAACTATCAGCAAAATTACAGTTTTCTATTTCACATTTATCGGCAATACTGTTCTGTAAATTCTACAATACAATTGACGTATTTTCTTAGCACAAAGCGATACTACCGACCTCTGATGTTTAGAACAAATTTCGGGGTCGCATAATCCCGTAAGGTTGACTATCTTTACCAATATTTCAATCAACGGTCTCATCTAATAGACCCTATTCACTCAAGAATCTGATAAGACGTTTAGCGGCAAGCGCGTCATATCTCAAGATGTCACGAATTTCTCCACCTTGCAAGTCATATTTGTCTCTTAAGTGATGGATTTCCAGACATTCTGCTAGAATGTGTCGCACGATCAAGATAAACATGGTCCCACCAAGGAAGATACTTGCGTCATTATTTCCTGATAAACAAAATAACGTACCGATCATTGTATGAGTATTTAGTTGACGTTCTGTCAAATGTTGATCGCTGTCATTCTTGTTTCATTCTGTATTTTTGGTTACTAACTGCTGTCATTTGTTACTTTTAAGGTTGTATTTCAACTGACAACCACATATCTTGCCAAAACTATTTCTAATTTTAACCATAACTAAATAGTAAATGCTCAAAATGACTCAAGTTTTTAATATTAATTCATATGCACATAGTTATGACGCAGGGATCTTCTGTTCTGGCAAGAAGTTTATCTCGGCATCTCTCACATCTAGGGGGTGCCACACCTTTACGAGGTACGATGATGTGATTCTCGTATGATCTAAACGAAATCTAGTAATCACTACCTGCACCCTACGCGTCAACTGCCCAGTTCTCCTGCCGCTTATAGATTCGGTTATTTCCCTTAAAAAACCGCCACTTTGTGCCCATTCCTCTTTCCATTTTTCGAGGACCTTGGATTTTATGGTGGATACTTGCAATTGTTTGTTTATTTTTAATGTTTTTATGTTCTTGGTGTGTTCCATTTTCCATGGCGGATTATGGGGAATATTAATCCGATCTTGGACAGACAAAACTAGAGATAACCCTCGCGCTATAGCGTGAACCACGTAGATGTAGGGAATGTACCTGGCGTAGGTGAAAAGATTGGTATCACCTACTAACATCGACCTAACTACGTTGCCACAACCCCAGATCCTGATTTTGGCGTTGTATGATAGTGCCAACATCGATCTACGTTTAGCAAGATATGGAATGCCCGACTCGGCATACAAACTAGATCTCGGAGTGGTATAAAACCCTCTAATGGCGTACCTGCATTCGAGTTTAGAAAATTTAAAGTTGATAATGTCGCAGAGCCGTACACGATCGAAACGTAATCTAATTTGGATAGGACTAGAGATTTATAAAGGTATTATAAAAATAGAAAGGAAAATTACGATATCGTCGACGTAAATTCTACGACCGATGCTTGGATCAAGATTTTCCCAAAAAGAGACGCGTCTCTTCCCAGTGATAGCCTGCAGATTTCAAGACGGCGATTGACGTCGCGTTCGTGATATGTTAAGTCAGGCCGGAGCAGATAAGTTTGATCTAAAAAGATCCCAATCTGCTTTATCTATATTTTACCTTTCAGGAATGTAGCACTCAGACAGAGGCATGTTTCAATCCATCTTAATGGGAAAGTGGTCACTATCATACAGATCCTCGAGAGCTTTCCATTGGATCTTCGGTGTAATAGATGCGGAGCAAAAAGAAAGATCGAGAGTCGCAAAATTGTTAGATCGAGCATTTAAAAAGGTAGCGTCAGATTGGAGTCAATGCAATATTAATTGGAGATGTAAACATTAATTTACAAGACAAATTAAAAACTACAAACGAATATGAGACGGTTTTGTACTCAAAAGGGTTTATGAATACTATAAACAACGTAACGAGAGAGAAATATAGAGATGGAGTATTAATTAAATCATTAATTGATCATATTTTTATTAAAACAGATTACAATGAAATATATTTTTCAGTGATTAGACATAAATTATCGGATCACTACCCAATAACAATATCGGTGCGTTTTGAAAATATGTGTAGTCCAAGTCCAAATCATTATAGAAACGACGAAAAAATATCAGAAAATCACTCACAGAAACAGAATGGAACGAAGTACAGGACGAGAACATCAATATCTTTCTGAACAAATTAATAACTAACGTCAACGAAATTTAAAATTTATAACAAATCAAAAGTTATTATTACCAAAAATGAAAGTTATACAACAAAGAGAAGAATTTAAACAAAGTATGGTTTACAGATAAACTATTTAGTAATAGATTATTCAGAAGGTGGAAGTCAAATTCGAGTAGTACTCGTTACAGAGAAATATATAAAACATACCGAAACAAGCTTAACAACGAAATAAATGGAATTAAACGAGCATATGCAGAGAAAAGATTTGAAAAATCTGCAAAATGAGTCTAAATCGTTATGGAAAGAAATAAACAAAATCATATAGCACAAATAGGAAAGAACCATCGATGAAAAAATCGTAGACACAATGGGAAAGAATGAACATATTAATGAAACTAGCAAAGTCAGCATGCTACGCATGAACAATAAATGGCCTCAGTACTTACATTAACATCAGTTGATTAATCAATATGAATGCAGAGTACATGGAATTCGTTAAATGAATCGAGAGTAGGTGTGCGCTCGCACAAGTCATAACTTTATATTAATAAGAGATTGTGAATAAATTTGCTGATACATTTGAAAAACAATTACAATAACTTACTGAACAGTGCAAACATAATATAAAAATTAGTTATCATACAGAATCCATAAATAGTAGTTTTTTGCGTGCCTTTATCTAATGAAACAAGTATAGCAAACATTATAAACAAAAAGATTAAAATCAATAAGGCTCTCGAATACGATTAGATTAGGGCTAAAGGTCTAAAAGACAATCGAAAGTTCTGTGAAGTGATAGCAAAAATTATAAACATTTCTTTGCGAACTAATCCGTTTCCAGATGCTTTTAAAGTATCTATTATTTGTCCAATATATAAAAAAAAGCAATAGAAATGATTAGCCAATTAGCATATTACCCGTAATGGAAAAAGTGGTAGTATTATATGTTTCACAACATCTTAAAACGTATCTTCAAGACAATAATATTATACACACCAATCAATATGGATTCCAAGAAGGTTCATCATGCAACGCTATTGGAGTATCTACAAAAACTTGGTCTAAATCATAAAATCTTAAAGTGGTTCAAAATTATTTGTCAAACAGGTGGTCAACAGTAAAATTAAATAATGTGAGTTAAAAAATATGAATACGGGGTACCCCAAAGGTAGCAATTTAGGTCCATTGTTATTTTAATCTATGTTAATGAATTTTTCTTAGCTGTAAAAACGCAGAATTTTCTATGTTTGCCGATGTTGTTATTATGTACCTACAAAGATGTCAATCATCTAGAAAAGATTGCTCAAACAAATAAATAATATCATAAATTGGTTGCATGGAAAAAATTTACATGTAAACATAGATAAAACTGCGGTAGTTATATTTAAATCGCTCTTAATGGGAAAACATAAACCTGTAAATATAAAAATTCATTCGTGTGATTGCTTAGATTATTTATTTATTTAATCGTATGGTACATTTTAAATATTGTATTGTGATTTTATTTATTCGCATGGTACATTATACAAATATTGTATTGTAATGTAAGTGTTATGTATGGTGTCCCAGAAGATCAGTATAAACCTGTACAGCAGCCATGTCAAACTCAAAGTCACTGGTGGGCCAAAAGCATGAAGACCATAGACTAGGTGGGCCGCAAAACCTAATCTTAAAGAAGACAAACTACTGAAAATCTTAACGAAAAAAGTACTATTATGTTAGAAGTATATTTATTAAATTTCCAATAAAAAGGACATTACAAAAACTTACAAACATTAACTTCTTTTGCCAGATATTTGACATCTTTTGTCTTTAATTAAGTTGTCTATTTGTGGCGTGAATTTATCGGCGGAAATAACTTTTAAAACTGCGTCCAAGTGTGCGTCCGTCAATCGCGATCTTGCGGGAGACTTGTTTCCTTTCATCAAAGAAAATAATTGTTCACACTTATAGGTACTTCCAAACATTGACAGGATTTTCCAGGTAAGTTTTCTCATTTCTTGGTATTGAAAAGGCAAGTACTTATAAAATTCGAATGTACCAACACTATCAAATTTTCTTTTAAATGGGTTTGACACTGAATCTCAATCACTTCCATCTGCAAGTGAGGGGAACTTTATCAATATCGATAGTGAAAAGACCAGTAAATAAAGAAAAATTGGTTTCTTGGGATTTAAAATCCTGAAAACGCTTTTCAAATTCTGACAGAAGGCTTCCCATTTTCTCTGTATACATTTTGTATGATATTGGGTCACTTGTACTTTCCTGATACGCCTTGCAAGTCGGAAAATGTGACAGATTATCCACCGCTAACTGGTTTTTCCACAGCATCATGTTACACTTGAAAGCTTTAACATGATCATGCATATCTGTTATAACTTGACGTGGTCCTTGCAATTTCGTATTTAAGTCCGACAAGTGTTTTGTGATGTCTACCATAAATGAAAGATCTTGTAAAAAGGTACGTCGGATAATAAGCTGACATCTTGTTCTTTCACTTCCATGAAAAGGCGTATTTCTTCTTTGAGTTTCCAAAACCGATCGAGAACCATAGAACACGAAAGCCATCGCACTTCTGCATAATAAGGTAAACCAGTGTACTCACTTTCTAAATCACGTAAAAACGCACAAAACTGTCGCTGATTCAAGCCACCTGACCTTATGAAGTTTATCATTTTTTCACTGACTTTAAAAACGCTTTCCAACTTGATCACTTTTGAGCATAAAAACTTCTTGGTGGATTATGCAATGAACATGATGAAAATCTGGTTTGCCACTGCCCGTTTCTCTGATATTTGTTTGTAATATTTTAATGAAGCCATTATTTACTCCAGTCATTGAAGGAGCTCCATCTGTTGCAACGGAATACAGTTTTGACAAATCTAAATTGTACTTTTGCAGAAGTCCATAAACAGCATTGAAAATATCCTCCCCAGTTGTTGTATCATGCAATGGTACTAATTCCATCAATTCTTCATAAACGTTGATATCTCTATCAACAGCACGAAGAAAAACAGCGAGTTGCGCCACACCACACACATCTGTACTTTCATCACAGGCAATAGAAAATGCAATGAAAGAGTCTGATTTTGTTTTTATCTGTTCGCTTATATTGGCAGCCAACTCGGTAACTCTTTCAGCGACAGTATTCCGGGACAAGGATATATTTTGAAAAGCCTTCACGCTCCCGGGACTTACATTTCCGCGGCCTTTACAAGGCACTCTTTATAAATTCACCTTCAACAAATGGTTTTGAGTGTTTTGCGATCAACTCCGACAGTACGTAGCTCGCTTGAACGGCAGATTCATTTTCTTGCTTTGGACGTGTAAAACATAAGCTGTTGATCTTTTAACCGTGATTTTAACTCTTTTAACTTTTCGTTTCTAATCATGCCTGTATACTTGTCAAACTTAGTTTTATGACTATCATAGTGACGTTTTATATTATATAATTTTGGGACACCGACAGTACTGTTACAAATCAAGCAAATAATTTTGTCTTTCACTTCACAGCAAAAAACTCTAATTCCAACTTTTCTTGAAAGATACGATGCTCATCTCCAAGTTTCCTCTTACTTCCACTTGGTTTTGAAACAGACATGTTAAAAACTTTACCCGAAATAAATAACAATAAGTACTGTTACGTGTTGTAACAATAAGTACGCAACTAAACTCGCAATTCTATCGCAACTGACTCATAACTGCCTGAACAACTGAACTGAATCGAGCGGTATTGGCTTATATACGGATTGTGATTTCTCGACAGTTCTTTCCAGAATGTTCAGGTAGCGTCATCTGTGTTCTCGCGCGATAGAACTTTTCCGGAACAAGCCAGGCTTTTAGGTTGAGCGCGCATCTTAGTTCATCATCACAGTACTTTATTTTCGGTTTTTAACAGGCTCGCGGGCCGCATTACATGGCTGTTTTCAAAATTGATTCGGGGCCGCAGGAAAATGCTCAGTGGGCCGCATGCGGCCCGCGGCCGCATGTTTGACATGGCTGCTGTACAGTGTGGTGACGAAACCGTGTGCAATAGTGTAATACATGTAATTGTTTAACCATTAAACAACACACCGAAGTACGGTATTTAGGTATTACAATAGATTCCGTTTTTAAATACAATAGGCATATCGATATTATTTATGACAAATTAAAAAAATATGTGGTTGTTTTTTATTCGTTAAAAGAACGCACAAATAAGCATATCATGACTATACTGTATAAAGCACGCTTTGAGTCAATTCTTAAACACGTGGGCACAAATATGGGATGTACTGAATATTATCTCATCAGTAATACAAAATTAAGATTTTAAAATTAATTCATAACGATTATATAAAAGAAAATGACTTATTACATAAATATAATACACTAACATCTATCGGGTACTACATGTATACTAATATTATAAACCATTATAATAATAATACATACGAAACTGTGATACAGCACAAATATAATACAAGAGAAAAAAATTACATGTACCAGAATATTTTAATAAGTACGGCAAAAGAATTCTTAAATGTATACCTTAATTATTCAACAATTTGCCGCCAGAAATGGATAAATTAAATATAAATAAGTTTAAACATGAATACGCTTAACAAGAAATGTACATAGTTTATACTTGTAATTTTTAATTCGGTACCTACTGATAAGTATCTATACTTAGTAAGACTGAGTAACTGTAAAAATTTTGGATAAATAAATGAAATGAAATTATTATTATTGTTATTATTATTACTATGATTATTATTATTATTACTACAAACAACTAAGTGTGGGTAGATGAAGAACTACCAAAAGATTGGACGAACCATTAATCGCGTCAATATACAAAAGAGAGATATAAAAGAGTGTAATAATAAATTATACTGGAGCAACACTTAAATATGAAGATATTAGAAAAATAAGAAAAAAAAAGAATTAGAATGGTAACGAAAGAGACAATGGAAGAAGAACAAAGTGGATTCAGACCAGGAAGAATTGCCCATGATCACATATTTACAATAAAACAGATCACATAGAAAGCACGAAAAGAAAAGAGGATGATATACGAGGTGCCACAGGAAAGTGGGTACAGTCAATATATTTTTTCCTATTGAAGATAAAAATTTGAAATTTAGAGCGTTTACTAAAGACAACCTTTTGAGTTTAATGTGATAAAATGATTTTCGTATCACTTCCGGTTAAACCGGAAGTGACCCACATTTTGGGTTTTAAATGGGACACCCGGTATTTTTGACATTTTCGGAATCAGCAGATCATTTTAAACACGATTTAATTATTTTTGAAAAAATTTTGAAAAAAAATTTTTTTAATTAATTTTAAGGAAAAAACTAAACGCCACCTATGGTCAAAACTCATTAAGAACCTTCTAGTTATGCCTAGAAAAATTAGAAACCGCAATTTTTTAACACGTAAATTAAGTTATACCTCTTTAAAGTTTCCTAAATCACTTTTATCAAATTTATTCAATTTTTTCAAATATAAACATGCCGGGTACATAAGACAGGAGTAAGACGATTTTTTTCCAATTTTTGACATCAAATTTTGAAAATCGGCCGAGTAATAACGTCACAGTAAAAAAAAATCTAAGGTATGCAATCATCATAAAATAATTCCTAGAAAAATAGCAACCTTTGGATTGTAAATTCTTTTTTAAAAAATATTCTGTGGTTCTGAAAAGAACCGTTTTGTGTTGGCATAAAACCGTTTACAGCAATTGTTCGAACAGATTACCATTTTGAGCAAGACATTCCCTGACTGTTCTGATATTGTTTTCTGCTACTCCTTCCACATTTCTGGAGTGACGGGGTTAAATGCATTTAAAATGCGTTCTTCCAATTCAGCAAAATTGAAAACTGGTGTAGCATAAACAATACCCTTGATGTGACCCCACAGATAAAAGTCAAGAGGAGTGAGATCTGGGGATAGTGCTGGCCAATGCACTGGCCCATGAGTAGAGATAACATTCTCTCCAAAACTTTTCAACAAATGCTGCGTGACGTCTCTAGAATTATGGGGCTGAGCACGTCTTGTTGAAAAACATTTGGGCTAACAACCGTAGGTTATCCAGTGCTTCCTGAATTTGGTTTCGTAGGAAACCCAAATACCAAACTCCAGTCAGCGTGCCTTGGAATAAAATCGGACCGATAATTTGGTTTCTAAGAATCCCGCCCAAACATTGACTCCAAATCTTTCTTGACATCGACCAGGTCTAATAATGCACCTGTTGTTTTGTGACCAATACCTGCAATTCTGCCGATTAAACATTGAATTATTACAAAACCTGGATTCATCCGTGAACAGAGTTTTTTTCACAAAATCGTTATCGTTATGCTTGTTTAGTAGAAGCCAAGTACAATAAACCCGTCTTCTGTCTTCATCGCCATCGTACAAATGCTGGTGTAAATTGTACTTAAACGAGCGATAATAATGCTTCTTCAGAATTCGACGCACAGTTTCTCTTGACGCATCCACCTCCAAAGCAATAGCCGTAGCATTCATATTAACAAACGCCAACACGTTAATTTCCAATTCCAGCTTTTGGAAGTACGTAAAAATGGTTGGCGCCTACCGAAACCGCTTTGCGTAGAGTTGTTGCGCTTAACAGCCGTTCTTCCTACACTCGCCGTAAATTAACAACATGTCAACTTTTTTCATTTTGGGAATAGCCCCTATTATCATTAATGTTATTCATAATGATAACTTAGTGAATTTATTATTAATTATCAACAACAATCAAATTAAAAAACTTTTAAAGTGCAAATTCAAAACGGGAATGACAATCTGTTTTGATAAATAAATTATTATTGAGTTTTAGAAACCGCAACTTTCCCGCGTTGCTAAGCTGTCAACAATTCCAAGGGTTACTATTTTTTTTGTTCAAAATGTTCTTATTGTTTTTCGTCCATTCATTGTTGTCATTTTAATTTGTATTTTTTACTGTAATGTTATTTCTCAGCCGATTTTCAAAAATT
Source organism: Abscondita cerata (assembly GCA_030710515.1). Classification (NCBI taxonomy): domain Eukaryota; kingdom Metazoa; phylum Arthropoda; class Insecta; order Coleoptera; family Lampyridae; genus Abscondita; species Abscondita cerata. The sequence goes on from JALBCR010001159.1 coordinate 94,057, forward strand.
TAGTGTCAAAAAATTGGAAAAAAATCGTCTTCACTCCTGTCTGATGTACCCGGCATGTTTACATTTGAAAAAATTGAGTAAATTTGATAAAAGTGATTTCGAAAACTTTAAAGAGGTATAACTTAATTCACGTGCTAAAAAATTGCGGTTTCTAATTTTTCTAGGTATAACTAGAAGGTTCTTAATGAGTTTTGACTATAGGCGGCGTTTAATGTTTTTCCTAAAAATTAATTAAAAAAATTTTTTTTTGCGAAAAATTTTTCAAAAATAGTCAAATTGTGTGTGAAATAATCCGCTGATTCCGAAAATGTCAAAAAATATCGGGTGTCCTATTTAAAAATCCAAAATTTGGGTCACTTTTGGTTTAACCGGAAGTGACACGAAAATCATTTTATCCCATTAAACTCAAAAGGTCGTCTTTAGTAAACGCTTAACATTTCAAATTTTTTATCTTCAATAGGAAAAAAATATTGACTGTACCCACTTTCCTGTGTCGCATTGTATTTGGTATTCGCAGATCTAAAGAAAACGTTTGAATTGGTACCCAGAAAACACAATAATTAAGTTGCTAAAAGAAAGACATGTAGCTAATAGAGTTGACTCAAATACATACAAGAGCAACCAAAATGCAATTATAAGAGACAATCAAACATCAAAAAAATTAAAAAATATATGGGATTAAGGCAAAGGGAAGCCTCAGTGTGATGACGAAACAGTGTCAATTGTGGAAAATATAACAGCACAGCCATTGCATGACGACATATAATGGATTGGTCCAAGAGCCAGTCACAACAATGACGAAAAAAACATAAGATTAAAGAAATATGGGCAAATTTACTTATTCGTATGGTACATTATATAAATATTGTATTGTGATGTAAGTGTTATGTATGGTGCCCCAGAAGATCAGTATAAACCTGTATAGTGTGGTGACAAAACCTGTGTGTAATAGTGGATTGGTTTGTCTTGGCAAAGCATTTACTTCAAGGCTTAGGAAAACCACTAAAACCTAAACATGCCAACTCTTACTCACCCTTGTATTCATATGTAATAATATTAATTAAGTGTGTAAACATTATAGAAGAACATAAAATACAACAGCACAGCTATTGCACGACGACGTATAATGGACCGGTCCAAGCGCCAGTCACGACAATGACAATGTAGGTTAAAGAAATAGCAAAACAAAATAATGGAAAAACAGATAATTAAATATCGTAATTGGAAAAACAGATTATTAGGATAGAGAATACAAAATATTGCTTAACTTCAGATGTCCTTTGTAAAGATTCATATATTAACAAAAGAAGTATCAATTTAAACGAAAACCGAGTGTTTAAATCGATATACAGGGTGTTCCTGAAAGATGTGAACATGGCTGTACTAGAGGTTCTCTGGCTCAAAATAAACCGTTTGACACCAATTTACTTATAACCAAAAGTGCACCATAAGGGCACCAGAGGCCGTCAAACTTTCTAAAAAAATATTGTGTATTGGGAATAACTCGAGAACGGTTCTAACGATTTTGTTCCGCTTTTGCATGCTGGTTTTAAAGTTGTTTGTTTTATTTGTCAGAATTGTTTTGGTTTCGTATTGTTGACGGTTGTTAAAATATTACCATTTATTTGACAGTGCCCGTATGAAAGCTACTTTTCCTGGCATCAGAAATTTGTCCACATTACACAAACAAACGTCTTTGAAAGCAGACAACCAACATACAAAAGCGGAACAAAAGGTTCACTAGTTATTCCCAATAAACAATATTTTTTGGTAAAGCCATGTACACACCTTTCAGAAACACCATGTATAGATCAATATTAACGTACGACAGCGAGTTGTGGGTACTGACAGATCAACAAAATATCAAGATACAATCAGTCGAGGCGTTGATTGAAATATTGGTAAAGATAGTCAACCTTACGGGATTATGCGACCCCGAAATTTGTTCTAAACATCAGAGGTCGGTAGTATCGCTTTGTGCTAAGAAAATACGTCAATTGTATTGTAGAATTTACAGAACAGTATTGCCGATAAATGTGAAATAGAAAACTGTAATTTTGCTGATAGTTTATGCTAAGGCACGACATTGTTGCCAATGCATCATGCCGTTGATTGAAATATTGGTGCATTGAGTCAATGTTGACAAACAAACAAAAACATGCGTTCTACAATATACAAGAATTTATTGATTTTGTCGACGTACTAATTAAATGTGTGTCCTTTGTTATATATATTTTTTCTATTGTCTGTTAATTGTTCAATGTAATAATATTTATTTGTATCTTTCTTACGTAAGGTTATAACAATGGTTATACCATCATGACAAACACATATATGTACAAAGATTCTATACATACACATGTGAATAAAGTTTATTATTATGAAAAAAACCTGCAGATTTAAAAGTATTAATTTCGTAAAGAAATCGTTGAAAAACGTTCTCCCAAAAAAAACAATTTCTTTAAATACTTTTGAAAATTCCATACTCATATATTTATTACATTAACATCGTTTATCCGTTGAAAATGTTTTAAAATCTATTAGGCTTACGCAAGTAAATTTCTAAATTTTGGTCATTGAAATTAAAAATGTTTTAACATAGAAACGCTATCCCTTTTTATGTTGGAACGAATGTTGAATTTTCTTATATTACAATCTAACGTACTCAACTGTTTGCATCTAAACAATATTATAACAAGCCTACTCATTTACTAAAGGTGTTGCTAAAAGTATGCAATTGTAGAATTTCTGACTAAACCGATAAGGAATGTGACTCATAAACGATAATCCGGAAGACTCCTCGTAATACATTTGTTTCAATATCAACCTGTCTGGAGAACAAAATCAATGAAGACAATGTCGTAATTAATAGTTCTTTAGAATCTTGTTCAGTGTCGTATGTTGCGGGTTATTTAAGTCACTACATATATAAAAAAGTACATTGTAATACGTGTAAGGAAATGCTAACAGTTAACGACTCAAGTGTTTTCAATGTGAACGAATCATTAATTCTATATAAAGATTACAGCAAATCTGATGGAATTAAATACTTACAGACCATCACCCGAATTCTCAAAATTTGTGTTTTTTTATTGAAACTTTTACTGAAGAATTTCATCTTTTTAAAACAGATTATGGTTTATTGGAAAAAATTAAACTCCGTATAAAAAATGTCTCAACAGCAGTGTGAATTCATGGTTCAGAGAATGCGACACTCATAAACTGTTAATTATCGATCAGTTGGTTAAAATAAAACTATATCGAACCTTAAAGTGGGAGGCTAATAAACATATTTCTAATAGCTATAATTACAGTGATGTCACAAAACCACACCGTAAAATAAGAATATTATCTGCATAAATAAGTGTAAATGTTTGGATATGTTTTATGTATAGCATTGTATTAGGTACGTTATTATTTATGTGTAAATTGTTTGTAAATTATTACTATTATTTTAGATCAGTTGGAATTGTAATTTTTGAAACAATGTTTATAATTAATGAGCTATTTTTACTTTAATTAAACTATTTTAATTCGAAACCATGATATTTTGATACAGTTTCAAAGAGTAAAATCCTAACTTTTTATCTCTACTAACAGATAACAAAGTGTCACTTTTGTAAATTATTTTTTCCCTCGGGAAAAAAGTGAGTACTATTTTTAACACCAAATTTCCCTCAATAATTTTCTAATTCTATTGTAATATGATTTTTCAATATTAAATCGTCATTTATTTCGTCACAGAAAAGAATAGTGTATTATACACGTATTATCCGCACCGCGTCGGGAGACAACACACCTCAAGCTAAAATCTAGTACTTTTATTTTTAGAAGTAATAGGAATAGGTTTTATTACCAAGTGAATTTAAATTTGAAGGTCTAGTGGAACCCACTTTCCTAAAAAACACGGTAACTTGTTGCCTTTTGAATTGAAAAATTTGAAAACCAATTTTTATTTAAAATCCTTTTCAACTGAACACGTAAAACAAGTAGATACAAAAACCAATAATTTTGCGTTTCTGAACTCTAGTGGTATTTCTCCCAGTATGTTCTACTTTATTCCTAACGAAGTTATTAAATGACAAACAAATGTCAACATTATTATTTGCAAGTTAAAAAATAAAGTGCAAGCATAATTTGTAAAATAATTGTTTCTTATTTATCTAACACCGACCAAACTAAACTGTTTTAACAAATAACGCTTCGCATGTATTTTAGTAAATTATTAAAAAAAAAAACATTGTCATTAAAATCCAAGATATGTATCATCAATGGTATTATTCATAAATGAAAAATTCGTCACTTTTTAATTACTAGTTAATACGTTTACTAAATATTTGAAAACGTTGCAACATTGTATTGACAAAAGTAAATTTTACGGATTGTATGTTGCGCCATTTTACAACGGTGGAATAAATTGAACTATTCTATTTCAAGAATCGTACACATTATAACTTAGCGCTTCAGTACAGGTGAAAAAAGTAAACAAAAACGCAACCCAACATGCATATGTGAATTGCATCCGTGATACAAGCAAATACAAGCGGTTGACTATCTTTACCAATATTTCAATCAACGGTCGAGGTGAGGTACATATAAAAAAATAAAATGAATTAGAAGAAGAGATAGACTAAAAAACACAGACATAAGAAAGAAGTAGAAGTAGAAAGTTTACTAACATTTAAAAAAAAAAAAGCAACTGTCGTGGTGGGGCTAATAAGAACAAACTAAAAAGCACCGGTAAAGCAGATATGGAAAACAAGAATAATAATAAATAGAAAAAGAAGAAGACCAAGAAAAACATGGAATGGAGGAGTGGGAAGAACACTAGAAGAAAGAGGAAAAACATGAAAAGAAAAGCAGAGAGGATTTAGCGTGCAGTAAGAAAAAAATTAAAAAACAGCGTTATTGTCACTGAAATTTATAACATTTCTTGGACAAAGCATAACAACAAAAACATAAAATAGAAATAAAACGCATTATCGCAAATACATTTATCACAGAATCATCCTTAGTTTAAAATAAACACAAACTAAAACAGTTAATTACAACCAAATATAAAGTAAGTATATAAATAGATGAAGACAATATACGCGGCGTGTTTTTAAAGTAAGTACCTTTTTGCTATAAAAAAATAACAAGTAAATATTTTTCAACAAAATTTTTTGTATTTGAAATTCTACTTTTCTACATAATTCCCACTAATATTAAGGCACTTATCGTATCGTGAGACCCGCTTTTGTATTCCATCGTCAAAGAAGGACGCCGCCTGATTAGATAACCACTGCAGCACTCAGCATGCTACGCCTTTTGTTCTGAATTGCGCGGCCCAGTTTTTGTAATGCCTCACAGTACTCTACTGCATTGATCATGTCCCCACGAGGCAAAAATCGACCAGCAACACACCCTTTCTGTCCCAAAACACCGTGCACATGATTTTCTGAGCAGAAATTGTTAGTTTGAATTTCACTTTCCTAGGGGATGATGAATGCCGCCATTCCATTGACTGTTGCTTTGATTCCGGTGTCACGTAGGCTACCCATGTTTCGTCGCCTGTGACAATATGACTTAAAAAATCATTCCTCTCATTACTGTATTGCTCAAGAAAACTCAATGCATCGGCTAATCGTTTGGTTTTCTGCTCCTCAGTCAACATTTTCGGCACTCAGCGTGAACACAATTTCCGATAATTTAAACGTTCGGACACAATTTCATAAAGAACACTTCTTGAGACAGAAGGAAACTCTTCAGATAAGGACGAAATTGTGAATCGCCTGTTCTCTTTCACTTTAGCCTCTACTTTTTGAATCAAGTCATCGGTAATGACTGAAGGTCGCCCACTTCGTTCTTTATCATGAACTTTTGTGAATCAATCTTTAAATGCCCTAACCCATTTCCGCACCATTCCATCACTCATAATGCGTTTACCATAAACATCACTGATTTGGCGATGAATGACGTCGGTGGTTTCCCCAACAGATGTAGCTACACGACGCCCATGCGCTAAACCGAGACCGCAGTGCTGCGGCGCCGAAAATTGAAAATGGTAAACACGCCTCGATATGTAAGTCCAAATACCTTGAATCACTGAATTTCATATAAATTAAAATTAGTTATTATTGTTAAAAGTAACAGCAAAAAAAATCAAAGATCAGTGAAGGAAGAATGGAAGAAATTTGTAAATTTAAATGTAGAATAACAACAATTAATAATAAGTAATATATATAAAAGTATATAAATACCGTTGATGGATTATCTGATAATATCTTGTTGAGTTTTTTGGAAGTTTAGATTTTGTATACTTTGGCGTGCCTTATAGTTAGGAGTTTTAAAGGATGCGTTTTTCTTTTGAAGTTTTGAGTGTGCTAATACTAAGGGATAAATAGGATAATCATATCATAAAACAACTTTACAATTTCTTATTTGTTAATTAGTTCCTCTGATTTGATTGAGGGGGAAACGAAAATGTAAAGTATAGGTATATTAGACGTTAGTCTTTTTTGGTTTTTATTTTGTTCTGCTATTAGCTGTATAATAACCAATATGTGCAAATCTTGCTTTTGTTTTTCTTTTATTATTATTACACCTACTGGAAGTTCTGCTTCGATTTTTAAACCGTGCGGACCACTTACCAAGAAGAGACTTAGGGGTGCAGAAACAGTACAACCTCGCCAAGTTAGGCAAAATCACTCTCGATGTTGGTTGTTGGCAGAGATAAAAATAAATAAATTTTAAATTTAGGGGTAATTATTAAATTTGAAATGTATACAAATAAAAATTAATTGTCCCATAAACCGATACCAAAACTAATTGACGTGTTCGCAGATAAATGTAATTATATTATTATAAATAAAAGGTAATTATAGTCATGACTAAACATTTAAAATCTAATCACATGTTATTATGAATGATATGAAATAGTGGTCGATATTTTAAATGGTTTACTTATTAATATCATTCAATATATTAACAATGTTTAGTATTTTAAATGACTGAATTACTTATATTATTCATGATATTTATTATTACGATTTTCACATTCCCTTAGAGGTAACATCAACTTATCCCAAATATTTTAAATATCAAAGGGATTAAGGTCTGTGTGGGCTCTTTCCGTGTTCTCGAATCCACGATTCTCATTAGTGTCTCACAAACTTTCTACCTGTGTGGGTCGTGAGAAATAGCACTGCTTTTGCATTTCTTTATAAAGATTTCTTTCTAGTTCCAGTTTCCCCTAAGCATCCAGGAGACTTTTTGGAACCACTCCTGTAGGGAGAATATTATATTAGGCACTGTCCGACTGCTTCATTTGCCATTGTCCTGCAGCCGCACTTCAAGTTCCCGATATTTGAGGGTTTTTTCGTAATGCTTCACAGTCAGGTTGTTATTATTAGAGATGACCACTTTTATGAGTGTAGTTTTTCTGGTTCCCCTATTTACTAGTACAAGGTCAGGTCTATTAATCTATTTAATCAGTTTGCACCGTACGGTCCCAATACAGCCTGAAGTCATTATTTTCCAAAACTGGTTCTGGGACTGTATTTATAGTATGGAAAGCCGCAGCTTCAGTGCCAGTTCTTGGTGCACAATCTTTGGTAAACCATCGTGTGTGTATTATTATTATTTTTTTATGTAGTTTAAAGTGTATCTATGGTTATTAGCACTATGTTACACATGTGTTGTCTTTGCACATTTAGATTCTTGCACATCTATACCTTGTGGTCTAGATTTCATCAAGAAAACCACATTCTTTTTGAAAATCAATCAAGCGTTTAGCGCTTCGCCTATCGTATTTCAGAAAATCTCGTAATTTTATATTCTGTATCTCATATTTATTTCTTAAATCCTGCATTTCCAGACATTCTACTAGGATGTGTCATACTGTTAAGATGCTCTGACACCTCTCACAACTAAGGTGTAACACCTTTATAAGGTACGATAAAATAAGTTTCGTATGACCTAAACGCAGTATTGTGATTATTACCTGTTCTCTACAGTTAACGGTTTCGTCTTAGAGCCACTTATAGAATCAGTTATCGTTTTTAAAAACTCGCCGCTTTGTGACTGTTCATCTTTTCATTTTTTGTGAATAGTAGAAGGCTGACAAGTAGATAAGTAGTGCCGTTTCTGGCTCACTTTTGGCGCGAAATTTGAATTTGTGCTGGGGGAATTTGAACTTCGGTTGCCCTCGTCTATCGTCGGAGGCGTGCGCGCATGATCGGGGGCGTTTGGGGTGGCTCGGGATTGATCGGGGCCGCTCGAGACGTAGGGGCAAGGGGCGGGGGCGCGGTAGGCTAAAGACCTTTGCCCTCAATTTAATGCAACGCCCTAGATTGGGGTTAGTGATCTGTGACCTCAATTGCTATGTTTAATCTCATTGACCTCGATTACTGGTTGAAACTTGCTTTTGAATTAACTTAATAGAATGCGTGTGTTAAAAAATTTGATATTCCATTGCAAGGATATGAAGTAAACAAGTAGAATTTTAATAAAGTTATATTAAACATATTACGTACATTACAAAATAATTACAATTACTTTACTTATTTTAAATGTAGAAATATTTAAGCGATACTGCTTTTATCAATCCAACTGTTGTGGTTCGTATTAAAACCTAACCATTTTACATATAGCTTATTTCCTTTTTTCTTTAAAATTTTTTCAATCAAGTGTACATCCGGATGTCTTACTTTCTGTAGCTCTGCTTCGTAGAATCCTCCAAGTATATCTTCCCTTTCTTATCTCTTAATAAATAAGTAGTTGGATTTGTTAATTTAACTTTTCTTATTACAAAAATCTCATTTGACCAGTTAGGAGTATAACCCTTTTGAAATATTTGTCTACTTTTACTTATTCTAACATGATCACCAATTGAATATTTATTGTTAACATTAACAATTTTTACATTACTGTAGCTAGAGTTTAAAATAAGTTTTTCGTTTTTCTTGTTAACCATGGATGGCTTCATTTTATTGTTCGGTGATAGCTATTGTTGTATCGGTTTGTTATGCTTTCTAAAATATTTACCCATTTGTACTATAATGATTTATATTATTTTTCTTCATTAAAGTCTGAAACGTTTTATTATAAAATTCTAAATTATGATCGGTTTGTAAATGAATTGGCGAAGATTTTAGTTGCAGCAGGATTAATTTCATAGCTTTTGCTACATCTTTACTATCTTTTGATTTTATAGGAGCAGTCCAAACGTATTTAGAAAAACAATCAATTACAACAAGTATGTATTTAAAATTATTATTTTGTTTTGCATAAGGAATCATTTCAACGAGATCGGCTTGTAGAGTTTCATTAATACCTTTTACGATGACCCGACGTCTTTTAAAGTTAATTCTTGCTGGTTTGTGTAATTCTGAAACCACGTCTTCTTTAATCGTAGAAGGCTTATATTTTTTAAGTTGCTTTCGTGGAGCCATTACAAATACTGATTATCTTCAAATTTAATTGGACATTTAAGAATTATTTCAACAAACAAGGTTTTATCCGTTGAAGTAGTTTTATATGTTTCAGATGCATTTAATGATAATTCATTGTCAACGGACCGCACACTCTTAGATTGAATAATATCTAGCTCAGCACCTTCATTCAAATTAACTCACATCTTCATTTTGTTTCAAAGGTAAGTTGTAGTCAACAAATCGCACCCTCTTGGATGGAATAACATCTTCTTCAATACCATTATCCAATCGGAATGATATAGTATCATTTAATTGTAAAGCATAGTTAATCGCTTCTTCTTTTGATAAAGTATTATCATTTATATTAATAAAGACATCATTTCTATTTATCAATATATTATCAATTATTCCATATTGTAGTGGAAATACGTAGTCAGTGTTATTTGGAGTTAGTACGTACTTATTATTAAAAATATTACTAGAGGTAAACGTTAATATGTGGTTGTAAAACATTTCTTGATTAACAACAGATACTTGAGGATGTTTAATTATATGTCGTCCAAATTTATCCAATGTCATTTTAGTAGATTATACCTGCTTCCTGAAGTTCTTCTATTATCGATACAATTTCGTTTCTGTGACTTGTATTACCAGCAGCCTGAGATGCAACTAATAATTTAAGTCGATCAACCAACTCATTAGGGTCATCCCAATATACGTAATCGAAAGGTGCACCGCTAACCTCTTTTAACATCCCTGTACCTAATTTCACATTTGTTCTTTTTGCTGTCTCATAAATTCTCATTGGTTGTTTGAAATATAAAGGACCTATAATAGTTCTATATTTCTTTGACTTTGTTCCAAGTATTTGTTCGTTAGGATTAAAGTTACTTCTGCATGCGTTGCTGATATCTAAAATATCTTTATACGCGTATAGATCTTTGTCCGTGTATTTTGTAGGTTGGTTTTAAACAACAGTTCATATAATCCTGAAGTTCCCTTAAAATATTGATCATCTACTTTTATGTCAGATCCTATAAAGTCTACTTTTGAACTTCCTATGTAATATTTTTCTTCAAAACTGTCATGTCTTATTCCAGTTCTGTGATCAAATTCTCCTTTGGTATCACGAATCATAGCATCGATATAATTTCTGGGTAATTCATCAAAGCTATTTAAGTATTCTTCATAATCCTCTGTATCAATAATATGCTCTATATTCCTTTTACTCTCGTTAACAGATTCATTAATTAAATCTTCCAAATTATAATTCTCTAAATCATCGTTTTCAGTTGGTTCTGCAATATAAACTTCTTCATTTAAATTAGGTGTGGAAGTTGCATCACGAGGAAACTCATCATCATAGTCCGGCAAAGATACTTTATCATCTTTTAGTAAGCTTATTTGCGACTTAATCTTTGATATTTTAGAATTCAATCTATCTTCTGTTTTTAATGATCGAGTAATACTCAGACTGGAATCAGTTTCGCTCTTCAATTTTGCAATTGGTTTAAGTGTATCACTATCAGAATAATGCTTAAGCGTTTTACCTTCTAAATGATCGGATATTGTTTCTAGACGTTTAGTAATAGGAAAAAAGGCATTCTCTTGAATGTCCTCACCTTGTTTTAGTAACTCTAATTTTCGTTTTACTTCTTCTCGTTTTTTAATTAACCTTTTAGTTAATTCTATTTCATTTGAATGATTGCTTCCAGAATTCATAATTTATTACGTTTCGGATAAAATGTACAATAATGTAACAAGGCGACTTAATCGCAAAAAGCGTTTCTAAGAGGAACCGACTCAACCGCTGAAGCGTTCACTTGTAAACGCTTCCATGAAATCGCTTAAAAATAAAGAAGCAACCGTTTGAAATTTGTTTTTAGTAATTGAATAAGTAGTTTAAGAATTGTTAATCGTGCCTATTAATTGGAACCCAGAGGTTGAATAAATATATCAAAACCTTTCCTATATCGTCCTGAATCAATAGATCTCTCTTTATCGATAACTAAAAATCGTATGGGTTTTCCCAACATAATGAACAAATCTCTTTAAACTTATCAAACGTTAAATCTGTACTAACATTGTCATCATACGCATGACGCAAATTCTTAATATCTTGTTTGAATAGTATTAGAAAATTTGCGTTGTCTCGAATCAACTGTTTTGGAATACGGCTTTGACACAAGTAGAAACAGTCTATATTTTTATGCCGACCCATGCTGAAATATTCTCTTATTAAATTTTGTTTGTCACAAGCTACATCATCAAAGATGAATATAGAATTAGATTTTGCTTGCGATGGAGAAGGAATGTTGTTTTCTAAGTCGTTGTAAGCAAAATAATTAATACCTTTGATGGGTTTTAAAAGATTTTCTAAATATTGATACTTTGTTTGAAAGAGAGATTTGGAATAAACGTAAACGTTTTCAAATCTATTCCCGTGTTCAATTAAGCTAATTATTGTGTTAGTTTTTCCACAGTTCGAGGGTCCCACAATAAGACAACGTATTGTTGATGGTAACAATTCACCATGTCTTTTACAAAATTTGGAAATTTGAAAATCATTATTTGATACCGTTAAAGTTATACGCTGTTGCACAGTTCGCATTTTGTTTAATACTAAACAAAATTGGTGTATTGAAAACAAATAAAAGTAATTACATTTGGATGGTGCATTTAGTATTGATCAAGCACTGATGCTATCAAATACTATAAATAACAGCGCATTAACCAAATATGTTTAAGAAAAGAAAAGTTGTCGTGAAGAAACGTCGTGGTGACGGTCTTGTAAATTCCGTTATTAATAAATTACCATTCGAACTCCACATTCCGGGTTATAAATTTTGTGGTCCCGGAACAAAACTGTCGAAGCGATTAGCTAGAGGTGATCAAGGTGTAAATAAGCTCGACGAAGCTTGTAGAGTTCATGATATAGCTTATAACACACATAACGATTTAGAAAATAGACACAAAGCAGATTTGGTTTTATTTGAGAGAGCAAAGGATAGAGTTTATTCATCTGACGCTTCTTTTGGAGAAAAGGCTGCAGCACTTGGTGTAGCAACAGCAATGAAAGCTAAAGTAAAACTTGGTATGGGTTGTTTAAAAAAAATAAAATCTCCAAACGTAAGAAGAGGAACCCATTAAAAAAGGAAAAGGGTTGAATTTTAAGGATGTAATAAATGTCGCACGATCCGCAATAAAAGGGTATAAGTTTAACAATCCATCTGATGCTATTAAAACTGCAGTAAAATCAATAAAATCTTTAAAAGGAAAAAGTTAGTTAAACCAACTCGAGTAATACCAATACCAAAAAGTGGGGAATTTTTACCGTTAATTCCAATTTTACTGCACTAGGAGCTTTGGGAACTTTAAGTGGTGGTGCAGCTGGAATAGCAAAGGCAGTTAATGATGCTAAACAAGCCAAAAACAACTAGAGGAAAATCAGAGACATAATAAAACCATGGAAGCTATTGCTTTAGGAAAGACAGGCAATGGATTATACTTGAAGCCGTATAAAAGAGGATTCGGTCTTTTTAGGACCACGAAACTTTGAAAAACTACCGATAAAACTCCCAAAACAAGCACTGACTAACATAGATCTAAAAAGTATGTAAAACTATTAAAAATATCAAATTTTCGGGGAGTATTTATGAAAAACTCATTACCTACCGCGGGAGTTCGAATGAACGAATGTGGTATAGTAAATTTAGATGACGAAGAAGGAGAAGGAACACATTGGACTGCTTACCGAAAAATTGAAATTGCTCATTTTATTTTGATAGTTTTGGAAATTTACAACCGCCAATGGAATTAATACAGTATTTAAACAGCAAGATACCTTGCGAAATAAACTATAATCATAAAAACCTTCAATCATTCAATACTGTAAATTGCGGTCATCTGTGTTTACAATTTTTGTATAACTATAACTAACAATATATTTAGTTTTAAAATTCAGTTGTTTTATTGAAGCCTATCAAATATCATGTCATTAACGTTTACATTGTCTGGTACAGATTCGATACTTTCTATGGTATCCCCCTATTGTGTTAGACGATAGTGAATATGTATTGGGGTTGATCAATTTAGAAACTTTTAATTCAATTGCAAACGTAGATAACACAAATAACAAATTTTATTTTACACTGCAAAACGGTGATCAGTTTTTATGAAAATAAGTGAAGGTGCTTACGAAATAGATGACCTCAATAAATACTTAATCAGAGAACTTGAAAATTATGCTAAAAGAATAAATTCCACTATTCCACTATATTTAAACATTGATGGAAACAATAACACCCTAAGATGTCAAATTAAAGCAAATTTTGATATTGATTTTACCAGAACAGATTCAATTGGAACTTTGTTGGGTTTAAAAACAGAAAACTAAAAGCGGGCAAAACGCATGTATCAGATTATCCTCTAAAATATCTAAAGTAAATGCTTTATGTATTGAATGTAATATCGTTTCTGGTGCATACAGAAACGGAGAACAAGTACACGTTCTTCACGAGTTTTTCCGTCAGTTCCTCCCGGATATAAAATTATTGAAACCCCTTCTAATGTAATTTATCTACCAATCAACACCAAGCAAATAGACGAAGTTATTATTAAAATAACAGATCAAGATGGAAATATAGTCAATTTTAGAGGAGAAGTGATAACAGTACGATTGCATCTACAAAAGTTCCGATAAATACTATTATGGGTATAGTGTTTAATAAATACAAATCTGTTGGTAAGAACATAAATACAACCAAGAGAAGAAAATCAATCATTCGATCACCGAGAACCAAACAGTTAACTCTGAGATTTAAATTTCGAAAAAGTTAAAGAAAATAAATTTTGAAGTTTTAAATGTCACCGAAAGTCCTCTATTTGACAATGCTATTGCTTACGCTGAAAAACGAACACCACCATCAAGTTCTTTCAACAACAACGATGAAATAAGGATACCTATACAACAACAGAAATATACACCCTTCCTTGGTACAGTTCTTTACATTTTCAAGGAAAAGTAGAAGTACAAGACGGTGAAACCGTTATGGAGACAAGCAACGTCAAATTTGTTAACATGGGTATTTTCTTCTTATTCGATGAAATTCGATTAGTCTTGGGATTGTGCGACGATTTTAAAAAAGTGTTGATAAATTTGAGACAAGAATTAGTGTTACTTCGAAGTAATACTGATAATAATGCTTTAATACTAAATGATTTAACAAAAAAAGCTAAGGTTCACCTACATAAAATAGCTTGGCGAATTGCCGCACATATCAGTTGCCATCAAAGAACAGCTAAGATTACTAGACGTCGTTAAGAATGCAAGAGAACTGTATATTCCGTTCCGAAGTCGAGAGTTACACGAGTATCCCCTATTACCTATTACTAATTATTGCGTTTCAAACAGATAGAAAAAATCAATTAAGCAAAAATTGTAGTCATTTCGATCATTGTGATTTAAGTAATATTAAAGTGTTTCTAAATGATACCGTTTACCCTTATGACAATTTAAATTTGAATTTAAAAAAATCAGTTTGCACTTCTTTATGAAATGTTTACAGATTTTCAATCAACATTTCTTTACAAAAAAACTGAACCGATATTCACAAGACAAGAATTTAAAGAAATTGCACCTGTAGTGGTTATTGATTGTTCCAAACAAAAAGAGGATCTGAAAAGAGGACCGGTAGACATAAGAGTAGAATTTGAAACTAATTCTATTATTCCGGATAAAACCACAGCATACTGTTTAATTCTTCACGATCGAATTGTAAAATACATTCCAATAAAAATATTGTGTCATTGGTACAATAAATTTATTTTAATTAATTTTGTGTTAGTGTAATTTACAGTTTTCAATAAATTAATACAAAATACAAAGATATTTTTTTTATTTATAACAAATTATGTTTAAATCTATAAAATTATTCACATTATAATATAATGAACATTAAATAATCATTTAGTTATCATCATCATAATCATCATCATCATTGTTGCATTCTTCGTCACCATCAATAAACTTTTTGATATCTTCAACAAAATGAGCTAATCCAATATCAGTCAACAAATCTACTAACATCTCAACGGTTAGTATGTCAGCTAAGTATGCCCGACAAAGAGCTGCCCTTTTTCATACTTCTTGGCTAATACGTAACACTCTTCCTCGGTATAAAATCCCCGATTGTAATTTATTTCATGTTCGGCTTCGAACTCCAATGCACTAAACTGTTCTACCAACCGTTCAACAGCGCTACGTAAATTAAGAGCTTTGGGCCACGATTGTTCGGCATAGCACATCCACATTATTACGTTTATTAAATTTGAAGTGGAGCCACTAACAAACTTGTTAATACTTTAAAGACTTTTATACTTTATTAACGTCACGATACAAGGGGGGGTATAATATAAGAAGTGTAGAAATATAATTTAAGATATTTGAAAGTTTTACATAATGAGAGGGAAAACTGTAAAGTTCAAAGAAGAATGTGAAGTGAAGAACATGGTAGTGTGGAAGTTTGCTTACCAACAAGCAAGAAAAGGTGATTGGGAAGAGCAAGCACGAGATAGATATCGATTTCTTAAAAGAATTGAAGAAATAAATACAAATATTTTCTATATTTTTGAAGGTAATCATAGGTCGTTTATATACAATGTACGTTTTAAAATGAAATAAATTGCACAAAATAAAAGTGTATAAAATGTGAATTATTAGTTCCCGCCAAACGGAGGAAACATAGGGGAATCAGCGGGCCGGACGATTTGACACCGTAAGTTAAATTGACACCTCAAAAAGTGAAATCTGACACCGTAAGTGAAATTTGACACCTCAAAAAATGTAACTTGAAACCGGAAGTGAAATATGACACTCAAAAGTGAAAATTGACACCACACAAATGTAATTTAAAACCGTAAGTTAAATATGACACCTAATGAAATATGAAACCGGAACTTAAATTTGACACTTTAAAACTAAAGTTAACACTTTAATAAACTAAATTAGACAGCAATGACATTTTTCAGAGTGTGATGTTTTTTCTATTGATTAAAGTATGTACATATGCCATAAACAATTAGAAGGTATTGACTAAATACAATTTCACACAATACAATATTTTCTAAACCAATTTAAAAACGATATTTACAAGGATAACTTTTAGAAGCTTGTTTACTAGATAGATGCATATGATGTATTCAAGATCATATTTTAACATATTCAGATTTTTAACTGCGTCTTTCTTGTTTAGAGTGGTGAACTGCTGATAAGTGATAAGTTACTCATAGCTCATATTTTAGCATATTCAGTTTTAATTCATTTTCTTGATATGACTTGCTAAATTAATAGAAAAACTAAAACAATCAAAAAAATTTTTTTTTATTTGTTTTATTTATTTTTTATAATACAATTGGTAAATTATTTTATTTTTTGGCTGCGGCATCGTAGAGGATGGTGGATCATCGTCCCAGTCCTTAAACGGTTGTGGAAGGTCACCACTGCAAGATGGGATGATGAAAGCCGTTCTGGTTTTTTCAAACTGCTCCCATTCTTCTAATTTTCTTCTTAAGTTCTTCTCACTTTCTTTCTTCGCCTCTTGCGGGTGACACTTTCACCTGTGTTTTGTTAATCGGTGCCGCAGCATAACATGACAGGGATCAATGGGGCACTGACCATATCTTTAAATAAATATCAAGCAGTTCGTGTTTGAAAGAGTTTATCTTTACTATGTTATCAAACAATAATAATAATCCTCTTAGTTTTTATCAATTATATATGATTACCCTTACCATTTTTAACCCCACTTTTTCATTTTCATTGAAACTTCGGAAATCTTCGGTTATAAAATAATTGGTAGGGATTTTTAAAAAGTCAGCAATTTAAAAAATGTTACACGTAATCTAAGAAAAAACGTTATCACCGGAAGTGATAAGTATCAAGTTACGCTGACACGTAAGATAATTCTTCTACTGTTTACACAATACTTTCTTGGCTCATATTAAACCTCTGATATCAAATTCCTGTGATTCACCTCAACCTAGGTCAATAAACGTGATTGAGGTCGACGGTCATTATCCTCTTTTTAGATCAATGTCCTACATATTTTCTAGTGTACAGTTTCACTTCCCGTGTTACATTACAATTTTGTTGTAAATATATAAGTACATCTATTAGGTATCATGTTATTTTTTAAATGTCAGCTAAATGGAGTGTGTGACAAGTTTGTGTAAACGTTCGATAAGTGTATTACGAGTTTATATCGATAAAATAAAAAAATTGGAAGAAATTGATAATATACTAATTTACATCAATCGCACTATACGAATAGTTCGCAGAGCAATTAAAAACGAGATCTATAAAGAAAATGTGTTTGAATCAGCTTCATCTCTAGAAGCTAGTTTAGCATGCCTCATACAATACAGATTCAAAATTAAACAGCTTAGAAATAGCTTTCTAATAAAATCTGGCACGGGTCTGCTATCAACGGCAACACGAAAACGAAAAAAATGCAACGTTAAGTGGGAAGACGTCGAGTCGTGCTTCAATAACAGAATAAGAACTGGTATGATATCAAGCGTTGACATTAAGGATCCTTTAGTATTTTTTAATAAATCATTTAAATGTTTTTCAATTAAAATTAAAAAAGCTTTAACAGATTCTATGATTAAAGTAAACGTAATTTTATCGGCTAATTTTATAAAACCTAATAATGGAGATATAGATTTAAAAACTTTTGCTACTAAAAATTATCCAATTGATTGTTCTACTAATTTGAAAAAATGGTATCATGACAACGTCATAGATAAACTCATGACAAAATTGCAAGAGTTTTCTGAAAAAGATTCTGGTTGGGCTTTATTAGAAATTTTAGGTTTAAAAGTTAATATTAACAGATATGACCCTTTAAAAGTAGGATACTCAACATACGTGTCCGTTCCAAATTTTATTCAAAATAAGCACGCTGTAATTAATGTTCAAAATAATGATAGTAGTTGTTTCCTTTGGGCTGTAGTTTCGGCTTTATTCCCAGTCAACAAAAATTCTAATAGAATGTCCTCCTATCCTCATTTCAGTGATGTGTTAAATTATGACGGTATTCAATTTCCTATCACTATAAAAGATATACGAAAATTTGAACATCTTAATAAATTAGCTGTAAATCTTTACTGCATAGAAAACAAAAAAAATTTTGCCTTGTTCACTAAGCACTAACGTTAAAAACGATATTAAAGTAATTAACTTATTAATGTTGTCGTTAAATTCAAACTCCAATTCTACCAATATCGTATTAGATGATGAATTTCTATTATATCATTTCGTTTGGATTAAAAACATGTCGGGTCTTTTGTCGAAGCAGTTATCTCGTAATTCACATAAAATGTTCATATGTGAACGTTGTTTGAATTACTTTACTTCAGAGATTTTGCTCGAAAAACATAAGGTAAACTGTATAAAAGTAAATAACTGTAGAATAAAATTACCAAAAGAAGCAGATAAGTTTTTGTCTTTTAAAAATTATCGTTACCAAGAGAAAGTTCTTTTCTCCATTTATGCCGATCTAGAATGTATTTTAGAAGATTGCTGTGAAACGAATCAGTTGTTACAAAAATCTAAAACTTCATCATATCAAAAACATATTCCGTATAGTGTAGCATATTATTTTAAATGCTCGTACGATAATCGTTTATCAAAGTTCTCTATATATCGAGGGCAAGATTGCATTCGTTGGTTCATAAATGAATTGAAAAGTATTGCTTTTATTGTAATGATAAATTACAAACAATTGTACCGATGAGTACCCTTGATGTTACCCAAACTCATGATTTTGTTAACACCGATACATGTCATATTTGCAAAAACCAATTTCAGATAATGAAATTCGTGTACACGACCATCAACATCAGACGGGCCTTTACAGGGGCGTGGCTCATCAGGGTTGCAATTTGAATTACAAAGACGATCATGTCATACCTGTGGTATTTCATAACTTAAGTGGATATGACGCACATTTCATTGTAAAAGAATTGTCATCATCTTTTGAAGGAACGATTAAATTGTTGCCCATAAATAAAGAAAAATATATATCTTTTACAAAACGAGTTTCAGGAACAAATATTTCTTTCAGGTTTATAGATTCCTTCCGTTTTATGTCTCAAAGTTTAGATAAGCTTTCAAACAATTCAAACAATGAACAAAAATTAATAACTGCATCCAACTGTATTAGTATTGAAGAATTCATTTCAATTAATAGAAAAGGAATTTTCCCTACGATTATATTGATTCGTGGAAAAAGCTTAACGAAAAAAACTTGCCATCAAAATTAAATTTTATAGTCAATTACATGATCAACACATTCCGATGAAGATTATTGTCATGATGTAAACGTATGAAACACTTTCAATATTCAGACAATCGGTGAATACTCAGATTTATATTTAAAAACAGACGTTTTACTTCTGGCAGACGTATTTGAAGCATTTCGGGAAACTTGTTTAAAAACATACTCCCTCGACCCTCTTCATTATTTTGCTGCTCCAGGTTTAACATTTGATGCCATGTTAAAAACAACAAAAATGTCCTTAGAACTTATCACTGACATAGACACTATTCTTTTTATTGAAAGAGGAATTAGAGGAGGCGTTTCTCAATGTTCAAATCGCTATGCAAAGGCAAATAATAAATATATAAAAACCGGATATGATGCAAATCAGGATAGTACATATTTAATGTACTACGATGTGAATAACTTATATGGCGCCTGTATGTCTCAATATCTACCCTATTGGGATTTTGAATTTATTCAAAACTTTGATATTTCCGAGATCTTGAATACCCCACACAATTCCAATGTTGGATACATTATGGAATGTGACTTAGACTACCCACAACGCTTACATGAATTGCATAGCATTCTACCATTAGCGCCGAAGCATTTGATTCCACCTAATTTAAAATCTAAAATTAAAAAGTTATTATTGACCTTATATTCAAAGAAAAACTATGTAATTCATTATAGAAATCTGCAAATGTATTTAAGATTTGGAAGGTTTATAAGAAAAGTTCATAGAGTACTCAAATTTAAATAATCACCTTGTCTGAGACAGTACATTGATTTAAATACACAACTACGTCAACAATCAAAAAACGACTTTGAAAAAGATTTCTATAAATTAATGATTAACGCTATATATGGTAAATGCATGGAAAACGTTCGAAAACATAAGACATTCGGTTAGTGACAAATGGGATGGACGATGGGGAGCAAGCGTTCACTTATTTCAAAACCAAATTTTCACAGTTCAGTTGTATTTGATGAAGATATAACTATTATAGAAATGAATAAATTGAGTATATATGAATAAGCCCATTTACGTCGGATTTACCATATTAGACTTATCAAAAACTTTTTATATGAGTTTCACTATGATTATGTCATGAAAACCTTTGGACCGAATGCTAAATTACTTTACTACCGACACAGACAGCTTAATTTACCATTTTAAAGTTGATGATATATATGAATACATTAAGAGAGACAGTAATAGATTTGATACTTCCGATTACGTGATCCTCAAAATATATAAAATTGAATTAAAAAACAAAAAAAGTTCCCAGGTGTAATGAAAGATAAGAATAATGGTAAAATAATGTTAGAGTTTGGACAAAAGAAGAATATTGGAAAATTATGTTCAGAATATTGTTAATATCTGTAAAAAACGTAATTATGAAACCTTAAATGTTATTAAACTTGATGAAATTTTTAAAAGAACATACTTTAGATCGTAAACTTCACATAAAACTGTATATAATGAAATTAGTGTTCGAATATAATCCTACTAAAATGTTTTACTTATCAATATCCTGTACAAAATTTAGTACAAAATTTTGCAAATATTCAAACTTGATTGGATAATTTGATATGTCAATCAACGTACGTGGCTGATTGTCAAATTCTTAAGGTTATCGTCACAGTAGTACTTTTGAAAAATATTGTTTTAAGTTCAATCCTTTACAAATTTAAAACATGCTGACATATGGACGTGGATAAACGAAAATATTTTTAAAGGAAAAACACAACCTCATCAACCATTGGGTTGATTATGAGAGTACACTATTTTTGTTAACGTTAGTAATGGATGAATAAAAAAATTTAATGTTTGTCAAAAATGATTTGTAACATTTATTGTTAATGAGACAAATAAAGTATCAATTCCTTGAGTCTGTTGTAAACACCCTCAAAAACAAGTATTTATTAGAAAAACTGTACCTTGCAGATTTGCTTAACAAAATTGAAAAAAGATTCATTGCACTTTGCGTAGAAATGTGTCAAACAATTTCCACAGGATGTACTGCTTCATATTACAACAAATTGCAAAAGTCAGCTAATTAAGCACGTTGTGACATCCGATGTTAGATTGTTTCTAAGTTCATTTATAGTTGAAGTTAAAAATGCAAAGTTGCATTTTCTTCCCTGTTTCTCTCTATTTTCTACTTTTCTGAATTACACAGTAGGGGTTTTACTAAAATCATCACTTTTATTACATTTAAACTTGTATAAGTTTTACAAATCAGTTGTTGCTGTAAAATCAACACAAAGATGCCACGATTATCACTGAAGAAAATGCCAACCGTTGAAAAGAAGAAAATGTTGTTATTTTGAGCAACATTCCCATTTACGTAAGTGTATTTTAAACTACTTTTATATTAGAAAATATTAATTATGTTTTTTAACTAAAAAGTAAGAAAAACATTTTCAAATCCAACAGGTTAATTTTTTTTCCATCAGTGATTGAAGCATTTTCTATTTTAAGAGTGAAGCATTTTTGAATGAAAGCTACCAAAATCTTAAAATTTACAACTTAGAGCCTATTAATAAGTTTATTTATAATATTTTTAATCTTTGTTGCTTTTTGCTTATTAATTTCTTGTATATACTGTAATAAACCATTTTAAAACGTTTGACACATTTAGTTTTCAATAGTAAAGTGTTTTTCAGTTCCTTCACCTGGAGACAACCAAGATCGTCAAACTTGCAACACTTATGTATGATACCACAAGTTTAATTGTTTTACTACTTTTCAAAAAACATATTAAAATAAAAAAAAATTTAAGTGTCTTAAAAATTTGGTTCAAATCTGTTGTTTTGAAAGTCAAATTTAGCCACGAAAATATTATTCAAAACAACAAATTTTATCCTTTATTCTCTTTAATAACAATTTACATTGGACTTACAAAACGTTACAAACTTTAATTTTATTAATCGACTTTTAATTTCATACATTTCAATTGTATCAGACAATTCTTTCAATGACTTTAAATACATTTTTATTTTATTATTATACAATTTATTTAAACAAATTTTCTTATTCATTCTACACGTTCTTCAATGAAATCGATGCTAAGTAGTTTGACTCAACTGGACCTCGACTTAACGAAATACAACACTGTTCCGGATCTTATAACTTCATTAATTTTATTGACGTCTTCAATTGAAATTATGTCGGTAAATCGTTGTGGAAGCAGAGTCTTGAAATCATTGCATCGAACTTCACTTTTCTCCGTATATTGCATAATTTTAGTTAAAGACAGTATCCCATACTTCTCATCGATAATCAAACTACTTGCATTTAAATAAGGAAGTACATGTGCCGATTTGTTTAAGTTTGCAAAGTACGACATTTGTTATGTTTTAATTGATTGCAAATTCAATATTAATAAACCACTTCTATTGATCCTCCCTTTATATACGGTTTGAAATACACGTTTTGTCACAAATAATTACGAACCCTTAATCATCCCCGCACTTCAGAATCATTAACCTACATCCAAGACATTGCACTAAATTGAGGGCAAAGGTAAACAGGGCAACCGAAGTTCAAATTTCTCTACCAACAAATTCAAGTTTCGTGCCAAAAGTGAGCCAGGAACAGGCACTATTTATCTACTCTGACAGCTTTCAAGCCTGAGGTATAATTAGCAGTTCCTTAATTGTCTAAAGAACCTCTCAACTTCATCAGGCAAGTTCTCTAATTAGGCCTTGTAGCTCATTAGGCTGTTATTGTCAACAGGCTGTTGACGCAGGCATTCTATTTATTTACTTGTTTTTGTTTTCGAAGACGTCAATGGAAAATACGGCCCTCACCTCATTAGGCTGTTGTTGTTGTTGATTTCCATCATGGCAGATGTTTTGGGGTCAATTTGAATTTCCAACATGGCGTTGCATCATGGCGGATGTTTTGGCGGTCGATTTGAATTTCCAACATGGTGTCCCATTATGGCGAATGTTTCGGCGGTCGATTTGAATTTTCAACATGGCGTCCTAAAGTTTTTTTTTATGAATTTAAAAAAAACTTGGTTGAGATTCGAACTTGCAACCATTGCATTACCGAGCCAAGCGCTTTAAACCACTAGCCTACGGCGACAATTGAGAAGTAAAATGTGAAGTTTGTATATAGCTGTAAAGGTTAATTAAGATGAATGATTGAATGATGTATGATGTAAAATGTAGGATAATTAAGATGGGAAGACCTGTTAATTAAAAAGATGAATAAGGTTAATTAAAAAGATGAATAAGGATAAAACATTTAATAAACAAGATGAAAAAGGATAAAAACATATATTTATCACTTTTATACATTATAAACTAGTTCACAAACAGGAATAGCAATTACTTAACTTTATTTTTTTGCATGACGTATGGTTAAACATTTAATAAACAAGATGAAAAGGATAAAAACATGTACATTTTTCTTCTCTCATACTTTATAAACTAGAACACAAATACGAAAAACAATTACCTAAGGCGATTCAATATGGCTGTCAAACCAATATTTTTCTTTAATAATTACATTAACCACGACTTTAACAAGTAGTTTTAAATTTACACTTGATTAAAAAAAAACTTTTAACATACTGAGGTTCGAACCATTAACGTTTGATACACAATCTTTGTAAACATATGAACCATTTTGACATGGTACCGGTTCAACATGGTTACCGAAGTAACATTTTTCTTTATTAATTATGTTAACCACGTCTTTAACAAGTAGTTTTGAATTTACACTTGATT
The DNA here is from genome assembly GCA_030710515.1 of Abscondita cerata. NCBI lineage: Eukaryota > Metazoa > Arthropoda > Insecta > Coleoptera > Lampyridae > Abscondita > Abscondita cerata. The sequence continues at coordinate 118,544 of JALBCR010001159.1, forward strand.
AAAAAAAACTTTAACACATCAGGTTCGAACCATTAACGTTTTTATACCACCACGTATTTAATATATAGTTTTAAATTTACACTTGTTTAAAAACTTAACGTTTTAATACACCATCAAGGTGACGCATGTGTTAGGGAAAATAAAAAAAAAACAACAAGGAGGGTAAAATTTATTTTATATCTCTGTTACACAACACATTTACAAGTACCAATAACATATGTTTTTAATTGGAAGAATAAAGAAAGCAGGAAACAAAATTTTATTTCTCTCTGTTTCACACACACACAATATAAAATTATTTTACAAATCAAATATTTTATTCTCTTACTTACACTAACTGATTTTAATCGGTTTGTAAACAAATAGTTAGTTGTGTAACTTCTGAATTAATAAGTACCAAGTCTAAATACAATTTGTGAAATTAACTTATCTAGTGTACAAAAACTCTGTTTTAAATGAGGCCTTAAAAATTAATCAGATAAAAACTTTATTTTTAAAAATGTTTACAAAAATTTATTTTGATATGCAAAAGTCTGTTTTAAATGATGGCCTAACAAACAAATTTTTAACTATTAAACAAACGTATTTGATTTTTAAATGAAACTACTAATTCTTTTTAAAGATTAAAAATTCATCTTTTCATCTCACAAATACAGATAAAATTAAAAATAAGTTTTCGTAAAATAAACATAAATAAAATAAAATCTTTATTATGTGGTTATTTGGGTGATATAGAATACAGCTGTCGAGAAAAATAGAAATATAACTAGGTTAAAATAGAATTAGTTAATAGAACTAGTTTAAACAAAATTTTAAATTCTTATATGCTACAAAAACAATTCATCTGCAAGATCTTCTTGATTCCTTTGGAAATTGTTGTATCTGTCAGTGTTTGTTTGTTATTGTAACAACCTCTTGCGTACTTTACTGCAGGCGATTCGAAATTTTTATATTTGCCAACTGTTATGTTGGCTATAATTATTAAAGAATCGACTATGTAACTGCTTTACATACCTGCCGGCAAAGTTGCTAATATATATATATATAAAATTAGCCTCTCTATTTCTAACCCACACCTTTTAAAATTTTTAATTCCTAATGAGGTGAGAGGACGTATTTTTAAAAATGGCAAACCGTATTTTTTAATTATACAATTTGCATATTTTTAAATCTATTAAGAAGTTGGCGGAATCTAAACTGTTAGGTAGTAAGTAATTAATTTTATTTTAAACCAGAACTTAAATGAAAATGGCACTTAATAAGAAAAGAAACAAACGTATGTGTATTAGTTAAATTTTAACACTTGTAAACAACTGAAACAAGTCTTAAAATCAAAAAATTTAACTTCTTAAATATTATTTTCCCAAACTTTGTTAATGGAATTTGAGCGAAGTTGGTAACTTTTTCAATTCAATAAATATTATTTTTGAAATCCTGAATAATTTCTAAACAAATTAGATCCCTTGATTTTTTTTTTCAATACGCTGCGCTGTATTGTGTTAACTTAATAAAATACAATCTTTTATATAATTCTTGATGTTACCACTTACGAAAAAACATATTAAGATTTGTAAAAACGTAAACATATTATTTACCTACAACTTCTAATAAGATGTATAATAAAATTAATAAAATTTTCAAAAATATTCTAGAAAATGTTGATTACCTGTACATAAAAAACAAATAACTTCCCTAATGAGGAAAATGTTCCTTTACATAATTCTTAATTAATGATTTACAATATTCTTCTGAGTAATCTCCTAGAAAAAAAAAACCGTTTGTCTTGACTTGTTTATGATAATTGTAATGTTTAACGCTTCGCCATTAATATGTTATAAACAAACATGTATTTTGAATGTGGAAATTGTAAAAAAAAAACTTTATTTTCAAAAAATATTCATAATCACATCTGTTATAACGTTTAAATAAAAACCTGATTAATTGTTCTAGAGAATCAAATAAACCAGACAATCACAGAAAATTCTTTAACGAGTGAGATGTTTTATCTAATAATTTAATTTAGATTAAAAAGATGTATTTAGTTAAATATAATCATAAATCGTTTATTCGCTTGCTAGAAAAATCGTTACAATAATGAATTGTATTCAAACGTATTTAATTTAATTTTTAAATAAAAGTACTAATTCTATGAAACAACTGGACCATTACATCTACGTATGTGTGTTAGTTAAATTTTAACACCAGTAAACAACTGAAACAAGTCTTAAAATAAAAAAATTTAACTTCTTAAATATTATTTTCCCAAACTTTGTTAATGGAATTTGAGCGAAGTTGGTAACTTTTCAATTCAATAAATATTATTTTTGAAATCCTGAATAATTTCTAAAACAAATTAGATCCCTTGATTTTTTTTTCAATACGCTGCGATGTATTGTGTTAACTTAATAAAATACAATCTTTTTTATATAATTCTTGATGTTACCACTACGAAAAACATATTAAGATTTGTAAAAACGTAAACATATTATTTACCTACAACTTCTAATAAGATGTATAATAAAATTAATAAAATTTTCAAAAATATTTGTAACGGTCACTGTGAGTTAGGCAACACATAATACACGGAGTCGAGGTGTAAACGCGACATTTCTCCGTGTTCGCTCCTTAACGAAAATTTTTGGGGATTTAATTCCCAGAATTCAACTTCCGCGTTGTCCTAATTGGCCAATACATTTTCGGCTGATCTTCACTTCCGCCTTGTAACAACTACTATCACGTCGTGTTACGTGAAATTCAAATTTGCCTTCATCTGAGTGCTTAATCGTAATTCCGTCAAATTTTCTAGTGGTATGTATAGGACCCTGCAAACTTTCAATGTATAGCGGTATATTTTTAGCTGGGGAAAGGATTGATTACTCGATTTTCTGAAGTTTATCTTAGGACGGATGCGTGTACTAATTTCTTCTAATGGTCGCTCGATTGCACTCAGGTACGACAAATATTCTTCATGGCTTCTTCAACGTTACACCGTGCATAATTTTCAGATAAGGCGAGTTACTCCGGGATTAGAGTTACTCCGGGATTAAAATTACTCGGCTTTAAAGGTTCTTTTGGCCTAAACAAAACCAATTACCTGGCTGATTAAATTCATCGTGGATCTCTTTCTACCTTTTATTGTCTTGTCGCTGCGTGTGTCGCATACTTGGGGTTTGCTGTTAAGATTGCTGAAGTACGGGACATCCTACCGAAATTAGGGGTCGCCGCAGCTGGAACCGACACCACATATCTGTATCTTCTCCTGTGTGTGTCAACATCGTAAACCTCTATCTACAACATAAGGTCAGATTTTTCTAATTATACTTCTGCGCTGAAAACAAACCATCTCCGGGACGTCACACTGCTACCGAAAACGTCTCAAGCGTAACACCTAAATAAGTAACAACTTGTCTTGGCACCTTAAGTGCAGTTAAATCTTTGGAACTCGAAACGTATTTGTTCACGTATTTATAATTTTTTGTTAATTCACTACAATATAATTAATTAACTTGTTGTGGCGCATATACTTGCCCAATCTGTAAACGAATGTGTACCGTAAAGGCGCGAACTTGCTTCATTTACCCACCATTGCTTGGGGATTTTAGAGTATAAGGGTAAGACCACGGAAGAGCGCTCTTTTGGGGAAACACCTAACTCTCCGATACTTTTTTAACGCTAAATATTGCAACTGCGAACACTAAATACACCTTCGTATTGTGCGGGTGTGGTTACGTCGCCATCTTGTCTAGATTAAATAACGCCAGTGGCGTACCGCATAAATTATTAACTTGCTATTAATCTTATATTTTTTTCCTTCTTTTGTGTACGACTATATATATGGGTACGAACGAATACGCTTGTAGAATTAACTTACGTTGTAAGTGGATATATTTAAATTGTGCTCTGTTCCTTCTTCTTTATGGTGTGTTATTAAATATAACGTTTTGTAGGTTACTTGTGTCTCTCTTTTATTGCATTTATTGCTCCTTTAATTTGTTACGGTTGATTGTTGCGTCTGTTTCTTTAGTTCGGAAGCAGGTTTGTATCCACGCATTAGGACTATGGCGCCCTCGGATTAAATCAAGACAGTTCTGAAGAAGCGGTGGATCCTTTTCTCACCCACGCCCTACTCTTCGGCTGCCGGCAAAACTTACTTTTCTTCAATTAACCGTAGCATATTCTAGAAAATGTTGATTACCTGTACATAAAAAAACAAATAACTTCCCTAATGAGGAAAATGTTCTTTTACATAATTCTTAATTAATGATTTACAATATTCTTTCTGAGTAATCTCCTAGAAAAAAAAAAACCGTTTGTCTTGACTTGTTTATGATAATTGTAATGTTTAACGCTTCGCCATTAATATGTTATAAAACAAACATGTATTTTGAATGTGGAAATTGTAAAAAAACTTTATTTTTCAAAAATATTCATAATCACATCTGTTATAACGTTTAAATAAAAACCTGATTAATTGTTCTAAGAATCAAATAAACCAGACAATCACAGAAAATTTTTTAACGAGTGAGATGTTTTATCTAATAATTTATTTAGATTAAAAAGATTTATTTAGTTAAATATAATCATAAATCGTTTATTCGCTTGCTGAGAAAAACCGTAACAATAATGAATTGTATTCAAACGTATTAATTTAATTTTTAAATAAAAAGTACTAATTCTATGAAACAACTGGACCATTAATCTACGTATGTGTGTTAGTTAAATTTTAACACCAGTAAACAACTGAAACAAGTCTTAAAATCAAAAAAATTTAACTTTAATATTATTTTCCCAAACACTGTTAATGGAATTTGAACTAAGTTGGTAACTTTTTTCATTTCAATGAATATTATTTTTAAAAATCCGGAATAATTTCTAAACAAATTAGATCTATTGATTTTTTTCAATCTACTGTATGGTTTTTAACTTAATAAATACAATCTTTTTATATAATTCTTGACGTTATCACTTAGGAAAAAACACATTAAGATTTGTAAAACATAAAACATATGTTATTTACACAGCTCTAATAAGATGTATAATAAAATTATTCTTAGTTTCTATTTTAATTTATTTAAATAATATTCGCATTAAGATGATATTTATTTTCAAAAAATATTCTAGAAAATTTTGTTTATCTGGTACATACAAAAACAAGACACTTGTTAATTTACATTCTCTAGAATACTTTTGAAAAATAAAAGTTTTTTACACTTTCTACATTCAAAATACATGTTTGCTTATATCATTTTAATGCGAATATTAATGAAATAAATTATAAATAAGAAACTGAAATAATAATTTTATTATACATTTATTAGAAGCTGTAGGTAAATAATATGTTTACTGTAGAGTTCCAGACTTAAAAATTAAATAATAATACAAAAAATTATATATAATTACCCTGAAAGGTAGACGACATATTAAACCGCTAGTTTTTTTTGTACGCTTTTGCTCTCGAAATATATCGGAAAGAATTCTCCGCCTTAAATGGTTTTTTTGTTTGAACTAATGAAATAAGGACGATGCTGGGAGACTTGTGTGTGAACCTTGTAACGTGTTACTAGAGGTATGTACAATATACGTTTAGATTAATTTTGTGGACGCTTTATTTTGAACCAGATTTAAGTTTGCCCTTTGTACGTTTTTGTTTTACCTTTTACGATTGTTTAAACCACAATTATAGAAAAATTAACTAATTAGGAACCGCTATTTGTCTGAAAATTTATTGCGTAGAGAATTGTCTCGCGCGTATTTTTTTTTGTAAAACCTCTTCATGAAGCGTTCGTCACCGATTTATCAAATGTTTTTTTTTATTAAGGTTTAATTTAAATTTAGTTCATATATATTGCTATGGAAACAATAGATAAAATATAAGTTAACAATGTTTAGTTCAGATTGTAAAATAACCACTGTCGCGGAGGCATAAATTTAGGGGTTTTCAGTCTATTTTTAAAACATATGAAGGGGATTTTTTCTAACAATGCAACAACATGTGGAACGCTACTAAATTATTATTTGTTTTAAATCGTTTGTTTTAAGGGTCGTTTACATCTATTTGAATTGAATTAACGTACGTAAAATTAAGAATTGGCAAATGTTTAGCACCATTCCGCTAACACTTGCGTATACGGAAAATTAACGTGTATACGAAATTGTTGTGTCAACTTAAAGTTACTAGACAGTTTATTATGTTTGTGTGCAGTTTTACCATGAGTGATTGTAAAGTAATGTTCAATGAGAACTTCTTAAGCTAACTTAGTAAATGTAAGCGGAAAGCTTCGTGTATTCGTGCGTTGATTCTTATTTTTTGTGTCTGCATTGATTTAGTTTAAATGGATGTGAACGATACCTTACTCATGAATTCGTTTGTACTTAACTTTTACAAGTTGGGGAACGTTTTTGAATAAAGGCTCTTATCGATGTTGTTTTTTTTGATATATTGATTTAGTTCGAATCGGATGGGTGTATTTTAAGCCGCCTGGATAACGACCGTTGGTTGACTTAATTGTCCTACCTGGTTTGTTGCAAGTGGAGTAGCGTACACCTCCACCGTGGAATTATTTGATATTTTGATTTAGCAAACGTTGGAGTGTTCGTCAGAAAGGGAGCGGTTCAAGCCGCCTGGCAACAACCGTTGGTTGACTATGTCCTAGCTGGTTTGATGCAAGTAAAAGTAGCTTATCTCTCTCTCCGACTTAATGCCATAAAGAGAGAGGTTCAAGCCGCCTGGCAAGAGCTGTTAGTAGACTTAATGTCCTAGCTGGTTTGATGCAAGTGGAGTAGCTTATCTCTCTCTCAATTTAACATGAAACTTTTACTATGACATTTATTGTCATTGAACTTATTATTTACCTGCTGATACAAAGAATATGAAAGCAGAGGCTATTGATTTATGATCTTGATTTGATTTGATATGATATTTATTGTGTATATACAATGTGTTGTTTTTTTTGTTTTCTCTGTGTTGTTACTAACATTCGACAAACGAAGTCATGAGGCTATTTGATGATTATTTATCTCATAAGAATTGAAATATGATGAACATATCTTGTTGCAGTGTTTTATTTGATTTGGTTAATATTTTGATTATTGACATTTTATGTGTTATGCCTTTGCGATTTGTGTGTTATTTGTGTATGTCCAATGTACTTTTCAGGTTTTCCTTTTTGTAAGCAGCCTATGCAGGAATTAAATATTAAATGTTATTATGGTTTCCATGTGAGTTTTATTTTAATTTATTGGTTTATAATACATTATCCAAAGTGAATCAGTTCTCATTCAATCGAATCTATCCAAATCTTGTAGACAAATTAAAAATAATCACAACGTAGGATCCTTTTTCCATTTTATTTATTTGACGATCACAACTTTCTTTTTGTTAAGGTCAAATTTTATTAACTTTATTTTTGGAGTGGGTTACTGACTTCTAATTTATGTACTACAACATGGGTTAGTTGTCACCTCTGATACTCGTGACTTGTTTTGAAATTTTGTCATGCATGTATCATTACGTTTTTCAAATCTTAATGTGTTTTTTTCCTAAGTGGTAACGTCAAGTAGTTATATAAAAAAGATTGTATTTTATTATATACAGCGGATTGAACAAAAATCAAGGGATCTAATTTGCTTAGAAATTATTCGGGATTTTGTTTACAACCTTTAAATGTCTAATAAAATAACCGAAAAAATTTAAGTTATTTCTCAAATTAAAGGAACCGCTTTCTCTGTCGATAACTACTAAGTCATTACTTCCAAAACTAATAAAACTTAAACATGAGAAAAGTAGCAGTGTATAATATTTCCACATCTAAAAATAATTCAAAGATTTGGATAAGAAATAAAATAGTTTTTAAAAACTTGAAATCTTTAATACTTAACTAAAATTTATTTTGAATAATCGATGTTTTATCGACAATTCAAGTTTATTGACAACTTAAGTTATATTGCAATTATTATTTAAATAAATTATAAATAAGAAACTGAAATAATAATTTTATTATACATCTTATTAGAAGCTGTAGGTAAATAATATGTTTATGTTTTTACAAATGTTAATGTGTTTTTTTTCCTAAGCGGTAACGTCAAGAATTATATAAAAAAGATTGTATTTTATTAAGTTAAACCATACAGCGGATTGAAAAAAAATCAAGGGATCTAATTTGTTTAGAAATTATTTGGGATTTTAAAAATAATATTTATTGAATTGAAAAAAGTTACCAACTTGGTTCAAATTCCATTAACAGTGTTTGGGAAAATAATATTTAATAAGTTAAATTTTTTGATTTTAAGACTTGTTTCAGTTGTTTACAGGTGTTAAAATTTAACTAACACACATACGTTTGTTTGTTTTCTTACTAAGTGCCCTTTTCATTTAAGTTCTAGTTTAAAATAAAATTAATTACTTACTACCTAACAGTTTAGATTCTGCCAACTTCTTAATAGATTTAAAGATATGCAAATTGTATCATTAAAAAATACAGCTTGCAATAGTTTACTTGGTGAATAAGGTTGGATTATAATTCTTCTATACCCTAAATTTTTATTACCTACGTGATGATGAAGTTAAATATGGTGCAGTTGTTTCATAGAATTAGTAGTTTCATTTAAAATTAAATTAAATACGTTTGAATACGATTCATTATTGTAACTATTTTTTAGCACGCGAATAAACGATTTATGATTATATTTAACTAAATAAATGTTTTTTAATCTAGGTAAAATTATAAAACATAGAGGGTAAGTCCAATAGAAATATATTTTACCCAGCTCTGATCTAATTTAGACAAACTTGTCTTATACTCTGACACAGTTTATTACTATAAAACTTTTAAAAATAATCTAGATATAATTATAAAGTTAGAGAGTATATCGAAGGTTGGATTAATAATTTTGAATATAGACACAACGAGTTTTTTTTTAATAGAAATAACGTACGATAACTTGTTTTTAATTTCATCTGTATTTGTACATAATATTTTTTTCAACGTGTATAATTTAGTTTTATGAGGTGGTAAAACCATTTCATTATTATAAAAATTAATTGTTTTCGTGTTTGAGAAAATAATATTTAAAAAGTTAAATTTTTATTTTGCAAAACTTGTTTCAGTTATTTACAGGTGTTAAAAAGATGTATGTGATAAATCATATTTTGCATGTTCTTATCAGCTGTTAAAATTGTATGTTTTTTTATTTCAATTATACTTTATTTTTAATTTTCTTTTAAAAAACCCATTATCCCTTTATTTTATATTAAAAATAAAATAAAATTGAACAAATTTTTAACTATTAAAAAATTAAAAAGATTAAAAATTCATCTTTTCATCTCATTTAATAGACTTCTCGGTTTCGCAAAGTTTGACTACTTATTAACTTTTAATCATAAACAAGTCAGGACAAACGTTTTTTTTTTTCTAGGAGATTACTCAGAAGAACATTGTAAAACATTAATTAAGGAATATGAAAAGGAACAACGTTATGTCAAGCATGCCTAGATAACTTCATATAAATTGAATAAAAATGCTCTTATAAAAAACATAAGACGTACAGTAAAATTATTATTTTCTAAAACCGAAGATGGTATCTTAAAACAAGTGAAAACTTTGTAATATAAACTTTTATTGCTATTGCTGTATGATAAAGTTTAATCATAATTCCCTAAACAAACAAAAATCCAACACAGTTTATTATCTAATAATTTTCAAAATAAGAAGAAAAAAAATGTTAATGTAGAAACCATAAATTACTTCCAAAACTAATAATACTTAAACATGTATAATATTTCCACATCTAAAATAATTCAAAGATTTGGATAAGAAATAAAATAGTATCTAAAAAACTTGGAAATCTTTAATACTTAACTAAAAATGATTCTGAAAGTTGATTAGAAACACAGACAATGCGTTGTACATTCTTGATGCTCGGAATACTCTTCAGCTGGTGTGCTAGCTCGACCTGGTACATCTTTACCATCAGTTCTGGACCACTCGCATAAAATTAATGCATGCTCTAATGCACATGACGGGTTTTCAACATTATGATGAAGACATTTGACTGTTTCTATATGTTTCTTTAATGCTTTAAACGATGGACACTCAACCCCTTCCATGTTTATTATTGGTTTATTTAAAAATTTTAGAGTGTATTGTTTCTCGCTACCTTTCACAAAAATTGTGTTAAAGGGTGTTAACATTTTTGTGAGTTCATCTTCAAAATTTTCGTAATTAATGTACCCATCACTCCACCGTAATCCGTGAAAATAATTTTCTAAATAACGAATTTCTCGTTTTACTGAATTTGGCAACTTGGAATAATGACTTGGTGGTTTTATAAATAAAACTTCACAACAATGCCCATCGGAAGACACGATACCAATTTCCTTAGGGATACATTTTTTATCTTCTCCTCGAAATCCTTGTATTTCAACAAAAGCATGCATTCTGATGTTGTTTAATAACTGATATGCTCTTAACTATACTGAAATCAACCATCAAATTTCGATGATTATCAATCTCGATAACGTTGTCAAACTCTGTGTATACTAAACAGTTTACGGTTTCCGCCAATGCATCTCCAATCCCTACATTGACAACGTAAGTTATTTTGCGAATATTATTTAAAAATAACACCAAATAAAATATTAAAATATTTATTAAATCAAATATTTTCGAATACAAGATTAACAGATGAACATTTTACACCTAAACTAATCAATGCGATTGCTTCAGGTTGTAAACTCCTGGCGAACTCCTCTGTCAATACTTTAACCAACCTCTTTGGTAGAAAAACTTTACATGTGGTGGTTATGCATAAAGCATATCTCCCCATTTGGACGTTCCTAATACAATCTTCGATATTGGGTATTTTTTATAAATAAATAGGAAACGGAAGAATAAGCAGCAGAATAAAATGCGATTCGAATATTTAGAAGCTGTAAAAAATAGCCAAGATGTAATGAGAAATAACCAGGAAACAATGAAAGGTGAGATTCAACAGAAATTATATGAAAACGCAGAAATAATAGAAAGTAACAATTTAACAAAAAATTGAATCAGTGGAAGAAAAAAAATAGAAGATATAGAAGAAAAGAACAAGAAAATAACCGACAGAATAAAACTTCTAGGAGAAATAAAGAGAACCAAGTTGCCAAACTTTACAAACAGTATTTAACGATGAAGATATGGGTCAAGATGAAGATTGTACCCCACACGTTTGATAGTAAAGTATCCGCCTGGTCAATATATTACAATCAGTTTGAGATTTGCAGCCTTAGCTAATAGATTGACCAGAGAACAGAAAGCTACGTCTTTAATTGTGGCTCTGCGTGGAAAAGCACTGAATGATTATGAATTCTTGATTCACGCCTGGAAAAGAGGTATGGGGAGGACAAAGTTGAAAAGGTGATGTGTTCAATTAAGTCAAACTCGGTGGGTCCTGATGATTTGGATATACAAATAGTCGCAGTTGTCTATTTGATTGGTCCTGCAATTACGCTCTAAATAAATTCATATTTACTTGACTTCGTTTTCGGATTTATGGAAAACAGCTTTTGTTCTACCTGTTCCAAAATCTAAAAAGTGTAAGAATCGAAGCGATTTTTCGCCCTATAAGCATTCTTTCCCCTATATCTAAAATCCTAGAAAAACAATTGCAAGGCAAATTAGTACTGTTTCGTACCAATTTTTTATAATTTTAATCGTAGCAATTAATTTATTAAGTTGTTGTCATAACAAATTTTGATGTCTTTCATAGTTATGTAACTTTTTTTAATGTCAGAATCAATTTATATTTGTTCTTTTTACTTGTGAATATATTTTTTTCCAACAAATATTGTTCAGAAAATATCAATTTTAGTTTAGTTATAATAATTAACTAAACTGTTGATTCCGATTGAATTAAGTAAATAAATATTGGTTCTGAAGTATATATGATGATTCAATAAGTTAAGAAGGATCACACAACAGGAACCGAAGTTCCTATCCTGCATTGAGGAAATAATCAAGGAAATATAGACTCACATCAGGAGGAGAAGTATCTATTATTAATTTTAACTATAATTTGAACTTCTGAATAATTACCTTTAAACTATTTGTTCTTATACTGTCAGCTAGCTACTTCCTTCTTTTTTATAAGAGACTCATAAATTATAACAATTGATTTATTCATGTTTGTGTACAATTAAACTTTTGACACAAGAGTCAATGATCTCTTCTTAATATGGGTCAAGAGAAATAATACTCGTGTAACCATCTATCATCCACAGTTGACCAAAATAGTTTAGTTATGTTTGCAAATGACACAAGTTACCTTTGTTTTGAAAATAAACTGGAAGACACTATAGAACAACTCAAAACATGTTTAACAAATTTTTCAAACTGGTTTTATGAAAGTAAATTATACTTAAACATCTCTAAAACTTCATTTATGCATTTTAAGCTAAAGCAGTGTCAACATTTGGAAAGTTACTTATTAAAGATCAACTCGAAATCAATAACACAAGTCGATACAATAAAATTTCTGGGTTTAGTAATAGATGATCAATTAACATGGAAACCTCACATTAATTAACTGTGCAACATATTATGTTCTACTAGGATGTATTGATATCTAGTTAGCCTAGATCAGTTCCTTGCATAAACAAAATATTGCGTTACCATAGCAACGAACAATAACTTATTAGAAGTGTCAGTGTAAAGTTTGACATCAAAAAGTAAACCAGAGTCACGCAATAAATTAAATGAAAAAGATGTCCACCGAAATTGTGAAAATCGAAAAATTGGAGTATCGAGCCATCATCAAGTACCTGTATTTAAAAGGGTTAAGAGGTAAGCAGATTTACGAAGATATGCTTAATACCCTTGGTGATCAATGTCCTTCGTATGAGTCCGTCAAAAATTGGAATGCGAGCTTCAAAAGAGGTAAATTTTCCATTGAAGATGATGACCGATCGGGAAGGCCAGTTTCTGTGTCAGTCCTCGAAAATATCGATGCAGTTCATGACATGATTTTATCAGACCGTCGAATTGGGCTAAAACGGATATCTGAAGCACTGAATATTTCATACGAACGCGTTCATCATATGGTTCACGTCAATTTGGACATGAGAAAAATTGCTGCAAAATGGATCCCCAAATGTTTGAATGTTGACCAAAAGCGTGCAAGGGTAGAAGCATCGCGTTCGATCTGTGCTCGATTTGAAAACGATGTAGACTTCTTAAACCGAATTGTTACTATGGATGAGACTTGGGTACATTTCTACGATCCAGAAACAAAGCAACAATCGATGGAATGGCGACACTCTGGTTCTCCAAGACCTAAGAAGTTTCGTGTCCAAAAATCTGCTGGAAAAGTTCTTGCTTCAGTTTTTTGGGATTGCCATTGAGTAATCATGATTGATTTTTGATAGGGAAAATATTAAAGAGAAAAGACGCGGAAAGCTATCCAAAGGTGTTTTGTTTTTGCAGGACAACGCCCTGCACACAAATCTCATGTTGCCATGCAAACAATTCGTGATTTAGGGTTTGAATTACTAGAACACCCCCTTATTCACCCGATTTGGCTCCGTCCGACTATCACCTCTTTCCTCAACTGAAAAAAGTTTAAAAGGTCGTACATTTTCTTCCAACAAGGAGGTAATAGAAGCTGTGGAGGTCTGGTTTGCAGAGCAAGAAGAAACATTTTTTTTTCAAGGTCTAGAGACGTTGCAGGTTCGCTGTAATAAATGTATCCAATTAAGAGGAGAATATGTTGAGTAATAAAATATTTTGACATTGAAATTTTGTTTGGTTCTATAGTAGGCTAAGAATTTTTCAATATATCCTCGTATATGCTACGTTATATATATACAGGGTGTGGCGCGAAGAGTTTTGATTAAAAAGTAATGGCGGATAGAGTTATGTTAAAAATCTGAAATTACGAAGCTATAGGTTTTCGATGACGCCGAGTTCAAATATAATATTGTCCTTAATGTGGCACTTCCGGTTATACCGGAAGTAGACGTCAACTTTGTTATTTTAAATGGAACCTAGTATTTTTTATTTAATTTTCGGATTCTACGTGAAATTTTAGATTAAATTTGTAAACAATGTCCTATACCAAAAATTAAGTATTTTCGAGATATTTCGATTTTTTTAAAAATTTTGAAAAAAATCCTAGTCTACATTGAATACCGATATCTCCATTAATTACGAAGCTAGTGACGTGAAATTGTAACTAATAAACAACAAGCGCTTGCCCGTTAACTCCATGTGTCCAACTCATTGATATTTCATACAGAGCAATCAATTGGCGAAGTGCAGTAGCGAAGAAATTCAATCAAAGTTCCCAAACATGTATGCCTCATTTAAGGTCACTGTAGATCTCTCTAACCTAAACAAAGTCATGGACGCCAAAATCTGGCCAACTGGTACTTTTGTAACAAGGTTTTTTCACCGAAAAGTACTTCCAAAGATACCAATTTGATGTTTAAACCCGATTTGTTACTTCTAAATTGTCACGCTTTAACTGTAAATAAAATTAATTATATTATAAGTGAATATGTACAAAATGCCAATTTTAAGTCTTTAAACTTTCTATGTTTCTGTGAAACTTGGTTACAGAAGTACACCTCTTATGTTCATATTTCAGATTTCACTATAGGGTCGTCCTTTTCTAGAACCAATAGTAGAGGTGGTGGTGTTGCTATTTGGCATCGAAATAGTTTATCTGTTAAAGCTATTAACTTAGAACATTATTGCATTGAAAAACATTTTGAAATTTGTGGGTATTGGGAACCCTTTTCCACATACTAATGTAGCAATTCTGTGTTGTTATAGATCTCCTGGAGTGACAGGCGATTTTAATTTATTTTAGACAAACTAAGTGAAGTACTGAATCACATCTATAAACCACAGAGAAGCATTATACTCGGAGGTGATTTCAATGTTGATCCCATAAACAACCCGCGTGAGTATCTTGCTTTAAATAATCTATTATGTAGCTATAACTTAAAAATAATATTAATCAGCCTACTCGGCAAAACAGCATACTTGACCTAATTTATACAAACTATAGCCACAAGTGTGATTTTCAAATAATTGATAACTGTATATCTGACCATAGGTCAGTGTTATTTGATACTAATGTTCCTTTGAATTCTACTGAATGCTCGTATACTACTTTAAGTAGAAATTACCACGCAATCAATATTAATAACTTTACAGCGATTTAATGAATGAAGATTGGCATGCAGTATATATGCAAGCAGATATTAATGCAGCTTTCGAACAATTTCATAAGATTTTTCTTAAATATTTCAATAATCGTTTTCCCAAGAAAAGATTTCGTTCAAACAGTAGTAATAAAAAGTGGGTTAATGGCGCTGTTAGAGACTCAGTAAAATCTCAAGTACCTATTTAATTTCAAAAACAATTTCCTCTGCTATCTACGGCATATGATGAGGCTAAAATTAAGCACTTTAAACTGCTTTCTAATACCAAAAACAATTTTATCAAAGAAACATATTGTCTTCACAAAATACTTCTCGCGGTTTGTGGTCTACTATTAATTTACTAACAAACAAAAAATTATATAGACGAGAAAACATTATAGTAAAAGTTAACAATACGGTTGTTAGCAATCCCTATAAACTATCTGAAACCTTTAACCGGTTTTTTATAAATGCCCCGAAGAAGATAATTGACAAAATTGGTAATAATGAAAACAATGCTTTTTCAAATATTGCGTACTTTTCAAACAAAACTATGTCTATGTTTCCCTTCACCATAGACGAAATCGTATCTGTTATAAATAATAAACTGAAAAAAAAAATCAAGCGGTCCAGACGAAATACCGCAGTTTTTAATAAAAAGGTGTCTGACGTAATTGCTGCACCATTAACTTTTTGGTCAATCTTTCGTTCGGTACTGGTAAGTTTCCATCCTCATTAAAAGTGAACAATATCATTCCTATTTTCAAAAAAAGGAGATTCGAAAAGCATGGAAAACTACAGACCTATAGCTATATCTTCTGTATTTTCGAAGATATTTGAGTATTGTTTTCTCCTTAGATTGCAAAGTTTTATTGATAAATTTAAAATCCTAACACGAAACCAATATGGATTTCAACCCTCGAAGTCCACCGCTGATGCCCTTCACATATTTTATAATAAATTGGTTCAGTTTGTGGATGCTGGCGAATGTCCCGTTGGGGTCTTCTGCGATCTCAGTAGGGCTTTTGATTGCGTCAACATTGGCAGACTTTTAGCCAAGCTTGAAAGATACGGTATCAGGGGTGTTGCGATTGAATGGTTGTCTTCATTTCTAATGGACAGACAGCAGGTTGTTAACATAAATTCGAATAACAACGTTACTCAGCACAATATACAATCTAGCAAGTTAACTGTAGAACTAGGAGTACCTCAAGGTTCAGTTCTAGGCCCTGTCCTTTTCTTATTTTATATCAATGACCTTGATACCCATTTAAACAACTCTGTTGGTTGCACTCTTTACGCTGATGACACATCATTATTGATTTCCAGTTCAAGTAATGAAAACTTACAAACACAGTGTAATTACACCTTAAATATACTTAGCAACTGGTTCTCTTCTAACTCATTATATCTTAACACCACCAAAACCGGTTATCTAAGATTCCACAATTATCAAAATAAAAATGATTTGACACTTCACCTGAAAATCAATAATGATACGTTAAATAACTCAAGCGACACAAAATTTCTAGGAATCACTATAGACGAAACATTCAATTGGAATAAACACTGCACCAAAATAGAAAAAAATTTGAACTCTCTTGCATATGCATTCAGAAATTTAAAGGGCGTTCTTAATTTGCAAGATTTAATAAATATGTATCATGCACTGGTGGCATCTGTAATAAGATACGGCGTGTGTTTTTGGGGAACTTCATCAGCTGCTTCTCGAGTATTCATCTGCCAAAAAGAATTATTAAAATTATAGCTGGTGTGCCTAATACTCAGTCCTGTAAGGAACTCTTTAAAAATTTTAAAATTTTAACGCTAACGGGATTATACATTTTCGAAACATGTAAATACATTTTTATTAATAACAACAATTTTAAGTTAAATGGAGATTTATATGATTACAACTCCCCCAAAAAATTTATACAGAGTCCCTTTTAGAAAATCTAAAATAGGACAAAATTCCCCTTTGACGATTGGTATTAAAATATTTAACAGTTTACCACAGAACCTCAGAACTATAAAGAGTTTTAATATATTTAAAAAAAAAACTGAATGATTACCTAGTCAAATCGTGTTTGTATAATATAAATGATTTTTTTGTAAATGAATTGTATTATTTTAGTATTTTTATTGTTAACATGTAAACGTATCGTTGTTTGTTAATGTACTTGACGTAGCCTATACATGTAAGTGTCAACAGGAAATAAAGAGCATATTATTATTATTATTATTATTATAGAGTGTTTAAAACTTAGCTGCCACCGTGGTCAATTTAAATCATTTATAAGCTGCTTACTTTAAATAGATCACCCTGTATTTTATTACATTTTCGCTGTATTTTTTAAGCGAATTCGTTTGGTATCAGTATTCCCTATACCTAAATCCAACCAGTTTTGAGATATTTCATTATCTTTGTTAAAACATAACAACACTTGATTATTTCAACATTAGTAAAGGGTAGGCCATGGCTGTCAAAGATTTGATAGTTAGAACGTTAATTTTTATGTTGTTTTGACAGTTTTCTTTACCAGTTTGTATTTCATAGTAAATAATGGCAAATGTAGGGTTTACTAATGATGATTTCCTAAATCTTATTATTATTTAAGGCGAGTGTAACAGAATTGTTGAAAGGACTTGTCGTGTTTTTTGCAGATAGATATCCAAATCGACCAAATGCAACTGGTGATATTATAAGAAGATTGCTTAAAACTGCCGTCAGTTTGGTCAATTTAAGACACAAATTAATAAAAAATAAACCACTAGTGGACAATGACATAAACGAAATTAATGTTTTGGGTTATTTTACGGCCTCTCCAAATGCCTCTATTAGAGATTGTGAAAGAGATCTTACTTTCTCGACGAGAACAATTCATCGCATTTTAAAAAACACAAATGGAAACCATTTTCGTATCATTTGGTGCAACACTTAAAATTAGATGATCCTCCTCGAAGGGTGCAATTCTGTGAATGGTTTTTAATGAAGACCCAAGAGGATGAAAACTTCATAAAAAAAAGTTATATGGTGTGATAAAGCAAAGTTTAGCAAAAATGGATTATTTAATCGACATAATTCCCATTTTTGGTCTAATGAAAATCCACATGTTATTAAAGAACGTTCTTTCCAAGATAGTTAGAGTTTTAATGTTTTTTGTGCAATAAAAGACGATAAAATTTTAGCAATAAAATTTTATGATGAAAATTTAAACGGTGAAAGATATTGCGACATTTTAGAAGAAGTCATACATACTTTAAGAAATGGAGAGGCGACTTCAGCTTGGTATCAGCAAGATGGAGCACCTCCTCATAACTTTGGGCGTGTTGCTGACCATCTTTACAACATGTTTGATGATAGATGGATTGCCAATCAAGGTCCGTTTTGTTGGCCAGCTTGCTCTCCTGATTTGGCTCCTCTAGATTTTGGTATTTGGGGTTACATTAAAATCAGGTATTTTCCAAACCTGTTACGACAAAGGAAGATATGATGCAAAGAGTCTTACTTGCTTTTAATTCTCTAACACCCGACCATATTTCCAGAATTACAAGACGTAGCTTAATGAAAAGGATTCATAAATGTTTAGAAGTAGATGGAGCTAATTTTGAACACTTATTATAAAACTTTATTTGTTTAATATTACATTTAGTAATTTTTGTTTGTAAGTTATCTAATTAAATTAATACAAAATACCTAGTCAACGTTTTTAATGATATCCATAATTAATAATCCTTTCAGACTATTGGTTACTTTTCAGAATTAATAACTTATAAAAAATATCAAAATATCATCTTAAATAATGGAAATCATGGCCTACCCTTTACTAATGTTGAAATAATTAAGTGTTGTTATGTTTTAACAAAGATAATGAAATATCTCAAAACTGGTTGGATTTAGGTATAGGGAATACTGATACCAAACGAATTGGCTTAAAAAATACAACAAAAAATGTAATAAAATACAGGGTGTTCTATTTAAAGTAAGCAACTTATAAATGATTTAAATTGGCCACGGTGGCAGCTAAGTTTTAAACACTCTGTATGAAATATCAATGAGTTGGACACATGGAGTTAACGGGCAAGCGCTTGTTGTTTATTAGTTACAATTTCACGTCACTAGCTTCGTAATTAATGGAGATATCGGTATTCAATGTAGACTAGGATTTTTTCAAAATTTAAAAAAAAAATCGAAATATCTCGAAAATACTTCATTTTTGGTATAGGACATTGTTCACAAATTTAATCTAAAATTTCATGTAGAATCCGGAAAATAAAATAAAAATACTAGGTTCCATTTAAAATAACAAAGTTGACGTCTATTTCGGTATAACCGGAAGTGCCACATTAAGGACAATATTATATTAATAATAATAATAATATAATAATAATTTTATTTGTCCTGCAGATCATACATATGATATAGGATATGTCATAATAACACTTCATCAAAACAAAGTAACGTACAAAATGCACCATTGAATACAAATAAATCACAATGAAACGAATAAAGGTTAAATATCACTATTTAGATATTCCTCTACACTATAAAATGCGTTACTTAACAATATCGTTTTTACAGAAGATATAAATTTACCTACCGAATAAGTTTTTATAAATGGGGAAGTTTGTTGTAAACCGTTACTCCGATGTAATACGGATTAGACTCATAAGTCACAAGACAATGTCTTTTAAATTGTAAGTCTAAACCATATCTGGTGCAATACATGTGAGTGTTATTTAGCGAAGTAAAATCTTTCATATTACGTTTAACAAATTTTAGTAATTCAAAAATAAATAAACATGGTAGTGTAAGAATGTTCTCCTTCTTGAAGGTATTTTTGCATGTTTCTCTAGGTTTTAAGCCAAACATACACCTGACAGCCCTTTCTGAATTAAAACAGTCGTTGTGCAGCAGAAGAGTTACATCCCATAGTATTATACCATATCTTAGTACAGATTCAAAATTTGAGTGGTAGAAAATTCTAGTTGTTTCTTTAGATGTTATTATACGAAGTCGTAACAGAGCAAAACAGTTTTTCAACACTTTTTGCAAACTGAGTTCACATGTTCGTCCCAAGAGAGAGATAAATCTATATGTAGACCAAGTAGTTTGTAGGTGGAAACTTGTTGAACACATTTATTTGTGAGTCTAATTAAAGAACTGTTTGTATAATTATGTTTCTGTAGATGGTATTGAAGTGAATATGTTTTATTGCAGTTGAGTGTTAATTTATGATAGTTGAAGTAACGTAGTAACTGTTGAAGATTATTGGTTAATTCTTTTCTCATTATATCCACATTTTTATTGGCAGCTATTAAGGTAATATCATCGGCAAATGCACAATAATAGGTGTTTAAATAATCCCCAACATCATTGATGTAAAGTAAAATAATAATGGGCCCAAAACGCTGCCTTGAGGAACGCCGCTTTGTACCGTTACTTTTGAAGAATTGGTATTATGGTAGCTGACATATTGGTTTCTACCAGTTAAGTAACTGTGCAAAATTAGATTACATTTACCCCGTATGCCATATAAATTTAATTTTTGAATAAGTATTTCGGTGTCTACACAATCAAAAGCCTTGAAAGGTCAATAAAACAGACATGACTTTACCTCCATCATCTAGGTGCTTGTAAATCATATTTAGCATACTAACTAAAGCTGTGGTTGTAGATCTTTGTTTTCTATATCCATGTTGACAATTAGATAGTAAGTTATTACGTTCTAAGAAGTATAATATACGCTTATACAGAAGCTTTTCCAAAATTTTAGAAAAAATCGATAATAAGGCAATTGGCCTGTAGTTTTCCAGTAGCTTAGGCGTTGATTGAAATATTGGTAAAGATAGTCAACCGCTTGTATTTGCTTGTATCACGGATGCAATTCACATATGCATGTTGGGTTGCGTTTTTGTTTACTTTTTCACCTGTACTGAAGCGCTAAGTTATAATGTGTACGATTCTTGAAATAGAATAGTTCAATTTATTCCACCGTTGTAAAAATGGCGCAACATACAATCCGTAAAATTTACTTTTGTCAATACAATGTTGCAACGTTTTCAAATATTTAGTAAACGTATTAACTAGTAATTAAAAGTGACGAATTTTTCATTTATGAATAATACCATTGATGATACATATCTTGGATTTTAATGACAATGTTTTTTTAATAATTTACTAAAATACATGCGAAGCGTTATTTGTTAAAACAGTTTGGTTTGGTCGGTGTTAGATAAATAAGAAACAATTATTTTACAAATTATGCTTGCACTTTATTTTTTAACTTGCAAATAATAATGTTGACATTTGTTTGTCATTTAATAACTTCGTTAGGAATAAAGTAGAACATACTGGGAGAAATACCACTAGAGTTCAGAAACGCAAAATTATTGGTTTTTGTATCTACTTGTTTTTACGTGTTCAGTTGAAAAGGATTTTAAATAAAATTGGTTTTCAAATTTTTCAATTCAAAAGGCAACAAGTTACCGTGTTTTTTAGGGAAAGTGGGTTCCACTAGACCTTCAAATTTAAATTCACTTGGTAATAAAACCTATTCCTATTACTTCTAAAAATAAAAGTACTAGATTTTAGCTTGAGGTGTGTTGTCTCCCGACGCGGTGCGGATAATACGTGTATAATACACTATTCTTTTCTGTGACGAAATAAATGACGATTTAATATTGAAAAATCATATTACAATAGAATTAGAAAATTATTGAGGGAAATTTGGTGTTAAAAATAGTACTCACTTTTTCCCGAGGGAAAAAATAATTTACGAAAAGTGACACTTTGTTATCTGTTAGTAGAGATAAAAAGTTAGGATTTTACCTTTGAAACTGTATCAAAATATCATGGTTTCGAATTAAAATAGTTTAATTAAAGTAAAATAGCTCATTAATTATAAACATTGTTTCAAAAATTACAATTCCAACTGATCTAAAATAATAGTAATAATTTACAAACAATTTACACATAAATAATAACGTACCTAATACAATGCTATACATAAAACATATCCAAACATTTACACTTATTTATGCAGATAATATTCTTATTTTACGGTGTGGTTTTGTGACATCACTGTAATTATAGCTATTAGAAATATGTTTATTAGCCTCCCACTTTAAGGTTCGATATAGTTTTATTTTAACCAACTGATCGATAATTAACAGTTTATGAGTGTCGCATTCTCTGAACCATGAATTCACACTGCTGTTGAGACATTTTTTATACGGAGTTTAATTTTTTCCAATAAACCATAATCTGTTTTAAAAGATGAAATTCTTCAGTAAAAGTTTCAATAAAAACACAAATTTTGAGAATTCGGGTGATGGTCTGTGTAAGTATTTAATTCCATCAGATTTGCTGTAATCTTTATATAGAATTAATGATTCGTTCACATTGAAAACACTTGAGTCGTTAACTGTTAGCATTTCCTTACACGTATTACAATGTACTTTTTTATATATGTAGTGACTTAAATAACCCGCAACATACGACACTGAACAAGATTCTAAAGAACTATTAATTACGACATTGTCTTCATTGATTTTGTTCTCCAGACAGGTTCTAGACGATCTCTTTGTTTCATTATTTTCTACACTTTCATTTGTCCCAATTTTGTTATCCTCTTCCTCATAGTTAGTGTTAAATTGTTCATCTATACCATATAGTATTTCGTCGTTATCTTTTTCACAATTCCCTTGTTCTATTGGTATTTGCAAGCGAATGTGCATAAGTTATGTTGTAATGCAAGCCTAAATTGCGGGCAGACGGTTGGGCATTATAACCTCTCTAGCACGAATCATTGAAAAAGCATTTTCTAGAGGATCTTGATTTATTCGTGACGTTAAAAAGTACAAAGTTTCTTCTCCCTTTAAGTCCTCCCACAGACTTAAAATTGAATTTATAGTCCATTGGAAACCTGCGATACAGTATATATTTTTTCTTTCTACACCGTTTTCATAAAACTTGATGGAATTGAAGTATTGTACAGAACGTTTCAACGTTTCGCATGGCATGTCTTTAAAACTGAAAGACCACGCTTGTAGGGATTCGGATCATTTACTGAAAACTATTTAAACAGTCAAAATGTTGTTAATTGTTTTAAAAAAGATGCAGTATCTAACGCCGTATTACTTGTTAATTGACCCGTCATCACAGCACTGCTAATTGCTGCAGATACAGAATTGCTAAATACCTGAGCGGCGTATTT
Source organism: Abscondita cerata (assembly GCA_030710515.1). Taxonomy (NCBI): domain Eukaryota; kingdom Metazoa; phylum Arthropoda; class Insecta; order Coleoptera; family Lampyridae; genus Abscondita; species Abscondita cerata. The sequence continues at coordinate 141,947 of JALBCR010001159.1, forward strand.
AACACGCATCTTTTGAAAATTTAATGGGTTAATATGTTTGTCCGTAATTTTAACATGGATCTTGCTACACTGCTACACTGATCAATATAAAAAGTGTTGACAAAATCGGTCCACTGAATTTTTTATTGTTGACGACTATTTCCAGTTTGCTGTTCATGACATTGTTCCTAAGCTTTTTAGTAAATGAGGAGGATCATACAGTTACATATATTTTGTTATTGTCGATTTGAATTGTTGGATTTTCTTTGTGGCGTCTAGACAAGATAGAGCACTTCTGTTATTAGATCCTTGGTCGCAGAACTAACGCTCGAGGTTTCAATCAATTTGAAACAACTTATGCATCACTTGCTTTATAAGAGTACATAATATTTCGCTTTTAACTGAACCACTACTGAGAAAATAACAAAATGGAATTTTCCAATTATACAATATTCCTCTCAAATAAAAAACCAATCCATAGTTACTTAAAAACGGTTTACGTCCCAATTCCCCTAAATCTTGATATCCTTCGACGTAGTCCCAATATTGGTTATAATTTTAAATTTCGTTTTAAAGTAATTTCGTCACACATTACCACGCACTGCTTTTCTTTTGTCTGTCTTCCGGATTATCGTTTATGAGTCACATTCCTTATCGGCTTAGTCAGAAATTCTACAATTGCAATTAGCAACACCTTTAGTAAATGAGTAGGCTTGTTATAATATTGTTTAGATGCAAAACAGTTGAGTACGTTAGATTGTAATATAAGAAAATTCAACATTCGTTCCAACATAAAAAGGGATAGCGTTTCTATGTTAAAAAATTTTAATTTCAATGACCAAAATTTAGAAATTTACTTGCGTAAGCCTAATAGATTTTAAAACATTTTCAACGGATAAACGATGTTAATGTAATAAATATATGAGTATGGAATTTTCAAAAGTATTTAAAGAAATTGTTTTTTTGGGAGAACGTTTTCAACGATTTCTTTACGAAATTAATACTTTTAAATCTGCAGGTTTTTTCATAATAATAAACTTTATTCACATGTGTATGTATACAATCTTTGTACATATATGTGTTTGTCATGATGGTATAACCATTGTTATAACCTTACGTAAGAAAGATACAAATAAATATTATTACATTGAACAATTAACAGACAATAGAAAAAAAATATATAACAAAGGACACATTTAATTAGTACGTCGACAAAAATCAATAAATTCTTGTATATTGTAGAACGCATGTTTTTGTTTGTTTGTCAACATTGACTCAATGTACCAATATTTCAATCAACGGCATGATGCATTGGCAACAAAGTCGTGCCTTAGCATAAACTATCAGCAAAATTACAGTTTTCTATTTCACATTTATCGGCAATACTGTTCTGTAAATTCTACAATACAATTGACGTATTTTCTTAGCACAAAGCGATACTACCGACCTCTGATGTTTAGAACAAATTTCGGGTCGCATAATCCCGTAAGGTTGACTATCTTTACCAATATTTCAATCAACGCTTAGGGTCATTATTTGAACTCGGCGTCATCGAAAACCTATAGCTTCATTAATTTCAGATTTTAACATAACTCTATCCGCCATTATTTTAATCAAAACTCTTCGCGCCACACCCTGTATGTTCTTAATTACTTCTAATTGTATTATTTGCATTTTTTATTCACTTTGAATTTTTAGGTTAGCGTTTTCCTTATTTTCCGAATTTAAATCGACAAAACCTATTTCTATGTTGCTGTACCCTAGAATCTATCCCTCTGATCTTATTATCCTTTTTCCTCATAATTTATTAAGGCTACATTACTGATTTTAATCGTTTTTACAGCAAATTGAATATTTCATCCCGAACTGAAATTTTTCCAACATTATTCACAAACAACGTTTATTGAGGTTGTTCTTTGCTTTAACACAGACACGCATACTCTAATGGATTGTTTTTGAGCATCGGAAAATGTTTAGGAGCGCTGTTCACTTCAATATGTTACACATGTCGCACAAATCACTCGGACATGTAAGTTTCTACTTTTAAAGCTAATAAATTACATTTTTATTTTCAGGGTTTGATTAAATACATCCATTCCTTTAATTTCAAGACTTCAATCGTTTGAATTTTTAATTAATTATGATTATTTTTAATAATTATTCGTAAAATTTTTTATTAAATTGTCATTAAGATTTATAAATTTCTTAGTATTAGAAACAAGTTATTTAGCTGTGGTCTGGAACGCTTAATCATTGTATTATTATAATTTTTCCTTGATTTATCTTTTAAATTAATTTTTGGCATTAGTGAACTGTCACATTTAACTTTAAATTTTGTATTCTTTTTATTTTATACTTTACGACTACGCTAATAATTATTAACAATTTGTGTTTTATTTACAATTTTTTTATTTATTTTATTAGGCTATGGTCTTGTTGAAATGGGTGGTGGTTTCTCTTTATGTTATGAGACTAGTCAATCCTATTCCCTCTTGATTTGAGTTTTCATCACAATTCTCCGCAAGGTATTTTTTTTATTATTAATGTGCTTATTTTAAAGATTTTTTTATTCTGTTGGGACATTTTGTCTCATTTCCCGAAATTTGTTTTGGCAATATTTCTTTTAAGTTAAACGTCTTCTGGTTTCTTAACTGAGGACCTCACAAAAGTACCTACTCAACTCAAAAAATTCCCCACTTGTTCAGTCTGGATTTAGGATAGAATACAGTTGTGCTACGACAATAACGTCGGTCAATAATGACATAATTGGGGCTTTGGACTCAAGAATGAATACTGCCCTAATTCTGCTTGATTTTTTCAAAAGCATTCGATACCATCAATCATATGATTCACATCTATCTATTATCAAAACTGTTATGCACTTTACTTTACTGGGTTCGACATGTCATCCAGATTTTTTTCAACAATTATTAAGTAATAGAACTCAGATTGTTAGAATTGATAATAAGTTGTCTAAATCTTCTACAATCTCATGTAATATTCCGCAAGGATCTGAACTGGAGTCGTTATGGTAATCAAACTATACTTGCAACAATTTCCATTGTCTAAACGAATCTAAATCTCAAAACATGCGATGTGGAAAAAACCCTACAGAGCTTCAAAGCTCGTACGGACTACTTCATAACCATTACCTTAATATACATCCAAGCAAATCTTCTCTTCTGTTGTTCTGTAATAATGCGGCGCGAACAGTTTTTTAATGCAACATATGACTATATTCCTAGGTGACACTTTCCTTCTATTTAAACAGAAAGCTAAAAATGTAGGTTTGATTTTGGATGTAGATTTGAAGTTTCGCACTCACATTTTCGCTATAATTAGAAAAGCATACTCGACTTCGAGCAATATATTCGATTCGTATATCACTTTCTCTGTTTGCTCGTAGACTTCTGTCGGATTCTCTTGTATAGATTACCAAAATGACGTCAATAGAATTCAAAAGTACAAATTTCTATTTGCAATTTATGTATGGCATTAGTCGTCGTCAACGTACACTCATGAAATTTAAAACTTGACACCACAATTTCTGTAAACAAAAGTTTGCACATTGTGAAGCGGGCTTAAGGGTATCATTTACAATTCTAACAGCAGGTAGTCTCAGCAGGGGTTATCTTATAGAAGGACTGTAGAATGAATCATTACACTAAGCACGTTTTAGAAAATAGGTAATTTACGTTGCTTACTTAATTTTTTTCTTTAAAGAATATATTTGAAGGTATCGCTAATTAAACACCATAGCTCGATTAATTATCGAATCAAAATTTTGTTTAGGAAATGTTTACAAAATAAAATTAGAAATAATTTTGATTTAAAAACGTCTACAAGCAATAACTTTTAAATTAAATCAAAAACTAAACATGGTTATTTGGGTTGACTGATTATTACTTATTTTTAAATAAATCTAACCTACTAATTATTGTAAGTTATTAAAAAAAATCATTAAACTCTCTATTCATAATATTTAGTCCTTACAAAATGTATATTTTATGACGTTTCATTTTTTTCTGTAGTTAATATAAAAGTGAAAATAAAAACTAAGGCAATTCTTATTGTCAACGTATATATTTAGTTTTTGACAAGAATTTATTACATAATTATAATTAAGATACCAAGTTATAGTTTAAAATTAAATGAAAACGTTTTTTTTTAAATAAAGGTATTACTATATAAATAAATATAAGAAATCAATAATGGGTGTGACCTCCATTATTATTGATACATTCTTGGAGGCGTCTGCTCATTGACGCTATCAAGGTATCAATATAATTAATATTAATCGTTTCCCATGCGGTATCAATGGCTGCAAATTAGTGCATTACGGTTTACTGGTATAAAATTTGGCCCTTGTTGTCTTCGGATAACAGCCAAGTATTCGAGCCCAAACATTTTCGATTTCGTCGCTAAAAATCACTCGATTCCAAAATTCCAAAGGTTCGTTCACATATCGCCTTGCAAATTCCAGACAACGTCTCATATTTTCGTCACTGAGAACTTCTTTCGCAGCAGCATTATACTTCTTTATTCCCATCTCCTTTAATCTTTTTGTGCAGTTATACGGCATCCGGAAAATGTGTATCTGCTATAGCCCTGGAGTATGTAGCAAATGGTTGTTCTGTTACGTAATGAAACAACTCGAGATCTTGAGCACGTGTAGATACTTTAGGTCTACCACTTCCGATGGCTCTTTCCAAATGTGTTCAAGATTCCATTTTACTCGGTAATGCCCTACGGTGCTTTTTGGTATATCTAACATACGTGAAATTTCACGCACGCTACGGCCCCCGCTAATTCCGAAACAATCCGCGCTTTCAAATCAGCACCGAGATGAGGTGGCATTTTCACAACACTTGAAATTTTAAACTAAAATGGAATTTACATTTCTTACTTTATTTATTGGTTACACTACCCCTTCTCAAACAGTAGGTAATTGTTTATTTATTACATACTTCTAATGACTAATGTAACAACCCTTAGAGCAATATGACTCAAAGGAAGTAAATTAAACAAGCAAGGATATTCTATTGTTATTGAAACTTATTCATAAAGTAAAAGCCATTTCCTTTATAATGCTAATGGACAGGATTTTCTTTTAAGTATTAAGATTACAATAGAGGCAATAACATACACGTTCTTGGTTTTTAAGTTGTCATAAATTTGATATGATATAAATTTGTGTTTCTAATATTACATCACAAACTAATCTTTATTCGCCAAAAAATTGTTGCTTAAGTTGTAAAGCTTCGTACACACCTGAACAACAAACCGAGCAACAAACATAACAACGAACCGAAAGTCAAACAGAACGACAAACGATCTTTTATGATTTCCACAATCCGAACAACAAACGGAACGTTTGTGCTGTTCCCATAATTATTTTCAGTAGTTTTCAGTTCATATATATTTATTATTGAGAAGAGAAAATTGCGGAAAACAAGAAGATAGTGCCAACCAAATTTTACGCACAAAGAAGAGTAAAAATTATAATTTACTTCGCTTTTTTTTTATTTTGGAAATTTCCCGCCCAAATGATGCTAATAGGGACATCATTTTTTCTTGCATTCTTAAACACTGATTAATTTAAAACATTTTTCTTCTGTCAACTCCATAATATTACCTAAAACACAACAAACCCACAAAAGGGAGGACAAAATAAATAATTTAATTCTCCCGCATAAGTTTGTTCGCCGTTTTGTTTAGATTCGTCCAAACCTGCAAACGCATTCGCGCGCATTTTCTTTGATGTCGGAGAAAAACCGACAAGTTGCGGGAACGCCGCAAACCGTTCGTGGAACAATCAGGACTTGCGAATCTGTTCTAAAATTCGTACGTAGCACCGTCCAAATTAATGTTCCGATTGCCGTTCGGTTCGTTGTTCTGTTTGTTCCTCGGTTTGTTGTTCAGGTGTACGAAGCTTTACAATAAGCATATTAATATGAACTATATCTTATGAAAGGAGAGTTATGTAACTATAATTTACAAATTTACTATTTACATATTTTCTTGGAACATTCGATAATTAACTATCAGGATATGATGACCCTATACTTCGCAGGTTGTGCACAACTGGATACAAGCAAATAACTTGGAGCTGTTACCCTGGCCAGCAAAAAGCCCAGATTTTAACATTATCGAAAATGTTTGGGCTCGAATACTTGCTGTTATCCGAAGACAACAAGGGCCAAATTTTATACCAGTAAACCGTAATGCACTAATTGCAGCCATTGATACCGCATGGGAAACGATTAATATTAATTATATTGATACCTTGATAGCGTCAATGAGCAGACGCCTCCAAGAATGTATCAATAATAATGGAGGTCACACCCATTATTGATTTCTTATATTTATTTATATAGTAATACCTTTATTTAAAAAAAACTTTTCATTTAATTTTAAACTATAACTTGGTATCTTAATTATAATTATGTAATAAATTCTTGTCAAAAACTAAATATATACGTTGACAATAAGAATTGCCTTAGTTTTTATTTTCACTTTTTATATTAACTACAGAAAAAAATGAAACGTCATAAAATATACATTTTGTAAGGACTAAATATTATGAATAGAGTTTAATGTATTTTTTTAATAACTTACAATAATTAGTAGGTTAGATTTATTTAAAAATAAGTAATAATCAGTCAACCCAAATAACCATGTTTAGTTTTTGATTTAATTTAAAAGTTATTGCTTGTAGACGTTTTTAAATCAAAATTATTTCTAATTTTATTTTGTAAACATTTCCTAAACAAAATTTTGATTCGATAATTAATCGAGCTATGGTGTTTAATTAGCGATACCTTCAAATATATTCTTTAAAGAAAAAATTAAGTAAGCAACGTAAATTACCTATTTTCTAAAACGTGCTTAGTGTAATGATTCATTCTACAGTCCTTCTATAAGATAACCCCTGCTGAGACTACCTGCTGTTAGAATTGTAAATGATACCCTTAAGCCCGCTTCACAATGTGCAAACTTTTGTTTACAGAAATTGTGGTGTCCAAGTTTTAAATTTCATGAGTGTACCTATCTAGCTATGCGATTTCAGGTGTCGCTTGTCTATAATCCAGGAGAAGGTTATTTACACTTTAGTATGTTTACTCACAAAAATAATTTTATATATGAAACCCCACTTACATGCAGCATCGACAACGATTGGAAGAAGTTGAGGTTCCTAATACCTTTCAAGAATCACATCAAACTATACTCATTTAGAAGACGTTAGGAGCTTGAGCAGTTGAGACAAGAACAAGAATAAGACCGCGAATTGCGACTACTTCGGGAATGGAAGACTACAGATCGAAGGCCTACTTTGAAAGAAATGAGTGCTTTTGAGTAGTAACGTAAACTGAGCCCAATGGGACACCATGGTAACAAAACACGGTCTTCTGAAACGAATCCTGGAAATTGTCGACAGTACGAGAGAAGGCAGTAATTAAGTACGGCCTAAAGAGTTTGCAAATGTCGCAAGTATTAGCTTTTCCTGCATGATGGAATTTGTGGAAAACACTTTGATATAAAGAAGATACTTGTGAAAGCAAGAGAACTGATGGTTCTATAAGGGTGAACTGTGCAAATTAGTGGTGCCGCAAGTGTTCCTGTGTGCATCATGTAATGGCCTAGTATAAAGAATAGAAAAGCACATATGAGACAGTACAGTGGGCAGAAGATCTGCCATACCAAACCAAGAGTTAGCAACAGTAGCAGACGTGTTGGTTAAGCAGTTTTTCTACCCGTTGTTAGGATTCCTTAGAATTACATTCAGACCAAAAGGCAGAATTTTTTGAGTCAACCTTATATCAAAAACGCATATCAACTTAAATCAGATCAAAAGATCAGAACGACGTTTTCCTCACTTTAAGAACAAACGGCATGGTAGAACGGATAAATCAGACGATCGGTAAATACCTGACCAAGGTTGTTGACAAACACATCAGAGGTAAGATTGGGATCACTATTTACATTTTTTTCCTCTAATAGCGTACCGACCATCGGTTCAGGAGAGTACCAGTCCAACACCTGCCCTAAAGAAGGCCTTTAATATGTGATCTTCGATCAAGATGTAGATTTGAAAGAGAAGAATTTGCAGGGGAAGATTATGTCCTCAAACTTCAAGGAAGAGGTTAAAACTTAACATACATGATATAGTGTTCAAAAGTATTTTGCAGTATTGCAAATTGCTGAGTTCATCGGATTGAAGCTTACGGCTTACGATGTTAAAGCCCAAGAAGGTGGACTCAACTAGATGACTTGGTATTGTTATACAATGCCCAAAGAAGACGTGGGTTGTCCCCCCAAACTGCAACGACAATGGGAAGGTCCGCCATAAAATTAAAGGCCAGACGTTAATGACGTCATTTTACTGAATCAAAAAAAAACCATCTAGGGGAAAATCGAAAGTAGTACATTGTGATTGCCTCAACTTAGAACGATAGGTTACAACGATGGGACCCAACAATCCCATTCGGCCGATACTAGTAACGAATAAGACACGAATCCAAGGATGTGAAGAAGCCCTCCATGAATTTATAGCAAAATAGTACGACCAAGACATTGTGTGGCTGGAGCTCTGTGCATGTTAAAAGGAAGTTGCTGGCGTTTTTAAGAAATTCTTTGAGACGAAAAGATGAGCTTCGTAAACAACAACCTTCTATGGGTCTAACTCTAAAGTTGCGCAAAGGAAGACATTCCATCTACTACTTGGTTTCAAAGAAACCCAACCTCAAGCGACCTGTGGAATACGTTATGAGATTTCAAGGACACCGAGACCAATAACATCAAGAAAACAGCAACGGAAGAGGAGGTAGATTGTTTCTTTTAACAACAAGGGCTTTGCCGAGATGGACTTAAGTTTTGGTTCTTAATTTGCTGCGGTACCACAGAGTGTTGATGAACATAGATAACTTGTTTTTTTTTCAAATAGAACATTAACTATTTATATTGTTATATTTAACTTAATCTTCACAAATTAAAGTTTTATAATTTTAATACATGTCTATATAAGTAAAGACGGTGAAGCATAACCTCTTTCATAACAATACACGATGCGTTCCATTAGAAAAAGAAAAACAAATTATTTAACCTTTTGCGTTTATCGACACCCTGACCAATTTTGTAAAGCGATAAATCTTTATCATGTAGAAACTTACCAACAGCTCAAAAACAAAACTAGGAAACATTTTCCATCATTTATGAGACTTATATCTTAACATAGATTCTTTAAAGTGGAGGGAAAGAAATAGAGTCACTACCCCTTCTGATTCAATGTGCCGACGTTTCGCCCGTTTCGTACTATAGTGTGTCTTATTAATATATATATTTATATAATTTATAAACTTTTATTTGATTGATCGCTATTAATCCTGGTGATTAATTTAGTGTATAATTTTATGTTGGTTTTTAAATATTATGTTAGATGCTGACCTTCTCCTCTAAATTTCAAGAAGCCCTAGAAAAAAAGCCCGCATAGGTCAGGGCAAGAAACGTCTGCACATTGAATCATGTAGGTAGGGACTCTTTTTCTTCCCTCTAATTTTAAGGAATCTATATTAAGATATAAAGTCTATAACTGTAATTTTGGAGGGGATAAAATTAATCTCATTTCCATCATTGTTTCTTGTAATAATGGCTCTCTCCTCTAAACGGTTAATGATAAAGCTATACAAGTTGGAAAATTGGCACCTAATACAGTATACTAGGTATTCTATTTAAAAAAAGAAAGGTAACTTTATTTCACATGGTTGTATAACATTAAAAATATTTCTCCATCATGCAGAAAAAATATCATGTTTATGAAAACTCATCTTTACGTGAGCGCTTGAACATCCTGTTATAAATGTAGAAGAACCTGCATGATCTACTGGAAATAGCCAAAGAAATATTTTGTTCTTAATGAGGTTATCGCAACATGCAGTAGTCTACCAGTTGATTAATAACCGAAACGAGGTTTTGCTTCTAAATTTATTGTTAGAGTATAAAATAACGTATGTAAAAGTCTCCTGATGTTGAACTTCAAGACATGAAACGCTGGAACAGCATCACCTAAATATATTTCCAAAAACTGCATACTTATAAATAGATTTAGGAGAACTCGATAAGTTTCTGAAATATCGTGAAAAGAAGTAATATGACATTCTAGGCGACGAGAACCGATATAGATATTTCCTTGGAGTCGGATTTAGACGTAAGTATTGCTGTAACCGCCAAATCTGGGTGTAAAATTTATAATTTATACAGTACTCTCTAAAGAATTTAATGAACCATTGAAATAACACCATAAATATCAAGTATGTGTCCTGAATGCAGTTTTTATAAGTCTAATTTTTACAATTTAAAATAAAACTAGTGATTCGTCTAAGATGTAAAAAAGTTATCCTTTCAAACTTAAAGTTGGATTCTTTCATCCAAATTCAAATTGTACGTACTATTGAAAAATGTCTTCCAGAATTCGTCCGAGGTCGAAATGTGATATCCAAATTGCCACTGCTTGACCAAGTATCCCAGAAGTTGAACAGAGAGATTCCAAAACAGAAAACTTTAAAGCAAACGACTAATAAGATCAAGTAATGAACTATACACAAAGCTATAGATTCTTAGAGTGAAAGAAACCAGCGTAATACCTCCGTAATATATATATAAAAGAAGAATCTTTACGGGTAATTAACCTTGGCGCTGCTTGGTTCAAATTTTAAAGTGATGGAAGGTAAATCATGTGAGATTACTCTAGAAATTTTGCCTACTTGATCAGTAATCCTTGTCGATGTAAAGTAAGAAACTCTAATATAGTTTTGACGTGGTAGATGAGAAGGTCGCTAATCGCCAATGGCGCTTCTAATGACCTTTTAAAGTCAACTTAATTGTTTATAACCATACAGTTAAATACACGATATAATAAGTGGGTTTATGGATACACTGAATGATGTAATTCGCAGTTGGGTTTGTGTAGAAAATGATGCCAGTGTGTCATCAACATACCTAGACTAACACTCTAGTGTCAACGAAGTTTCGAAGACAATAGTAAAAGACGAAGGCAGAAATAGCCAAGCATTATACAGGTGTGCTCCAGTTTAAAAAATGAACTACATGGGGATGTCCAGAAACCGTTGGATGCCTACAATGTTAAATGGAACAAAAGTTGCTTACTTAGCATGTCTATAAATAATCTAGGTTTACTTTTTAAAGAGCCGCTTGAGTATTCAAATACAGGGTGAAACCAAAATCGGTGTTTTAGAAAACCTTAATATTTCACTTATTATTATAAGAGGTAACGTTGATCAAATTTTGAGTAATACGTGTAAGAGATCGTGGACATTCCATAAATGTAATAAAATTGTCTAGGCCTATAGTCAAATTTTATTTTTTTTATAGGCGCCATATTGATTTTTGTCTTTTTCGAATCTTCGTAAAAATGCTTTTCAAGCATCTAAAACAATCATAGTATGGACAACAAAAATACGAGAAATCTGGAATAATAATAGTTAGTCATAGACTTTTGATAGCTGACATGAAATTTAACTCAAATTATAGCATAGCTTTCAGGGAAATAAAATTCATATTATTTCCTATATTTCAATTTAAACTAGACTAGACGGACATGTATACTCTTTGGTAGCTTCTTAAAACCAGTTCATAAAAGTTGGTGGAATTGAAACTAGACGAAAAACGTTTGTATGAGAGGTATCCTGCATTTTGTTTCACAAACGACTCCGGTCGTGGAAATCTCAATTCTTATGGTTTCTCCCTCACTATGAAATGAAAGTTCTACCCATTGAATAACTAATACGTTGAAGAAGTGCAACTGCATAGGTGTATTTTAAGTACGGACGATATACCCAACGCTTCAAGCGCTAGTGTAGACCCTCTATAGTAGGGTACGTCAACTACAAAGTACGATAGAAGCCCCAGGTTTCTTACAAAACTAGTATGGCAATGAAACACTCCATAGTAAAAGTTGAAAGTGAATTTTTATTTAGAATGATGATAGGACTGATGTTTATTTACCTAAATAACGGAAAAAATATTTCAAGGTTACCTACCTGACGAAACTGACTAATACACATAAAGAAACAATAATTATACGCAAAGGGTTTAGATATATTACAAACACTTGACAAACGATTGTAAATACCAGTAGCATTTTCTTTACCAAAAAAAGTAAGTTTAAAAAAAAATCGCCGACGACCAAATATAAAAATTTTTACATTACATTTTAATTAAACAAGTTTTAATTTATTTTATTTTGTTATACGCAATCAAAACAGAGATATAGAAAAATAATACATTTTATTTATTAGATAAAATATTTAATTTTCTACTATTAGAGGTTTTTTTCATTACTTGAATATTTTTCTTTAGAAACGAGCAGTATCCCATTTCAAAAGGTTTTTTAGTACATTTCACTTTTAAAGTAAATCTTTATGAACATTTTTGTGCAAATAGCAAGAGTTTGTTTCTACTATCCAATCAGGATATTTCTTTTTATTATTACTATAAAATTTGTTTTAATGTTGCTGCTAGACATTGTTTGTGTTCTGATTTTGGGAAATTATTATTAAAAGCACTGACTAAAATAGAAATAATATTTCACGATTACGTCAGATGGACGTTGTAAAAAGAAATAAACAGTTGGTGCGCCACCATAGTTTTTAAAAAGTAAAAGTAATTCATGCTCATCTACTAAAGGTTTCGTTGTCTTTGATAAAATCAAAATAGCAACAAATTGCATTTAAATTTTTTATAACACTTAAACACCAAATATCCAGAAACATACACTATTGCACAATCCTCTAAAGTAATATTCGTATTTTCTAATAACGTAGGAATAATTTTTCTTCATCCAGAATTTCGTTTAGTAACTCTGAATTGGGATTCACCTGTTCATTTGATTTACCTGTAATAGTTTCAGTCGCACTAAGACTGTCGTCCTCGTCGCAATGAACAAAATAATCTTTATCCACTTCCAATTACTAGATTCGACCGGAATATGAAGTCTCATATGCATAATATGTTGTAAAGAAATACCAAACATTTTAGTTGAAGTGGTTTGCATTATATCCTCCTCGACTACGAATGACAGAAAATAAATTTTCTAAAGGATCTTGTTGCAATCTTCTGGTAAATAAAAAATCAACGTTTTCCGACTTTAAATCGGTCCATAACTGCAGAATACTTGAATAGACAACTGCAAACCTTAAAACAATACACATTTTTTCTTTTCAACTTTTACAATTTATTTTTAACCGATAAAGCCGATTTATTTAAGGTTGCAATCATTTAATACTACACTACTATTTAAATGATCAAATAGTTTATTGACCATATCCACAAAGGTCGCGGTCCCACATGTTGTGGAATATTTCTTACTTCGTTGGTAGCTACTGAAGTTCGTGTAGGGCAGCTGCCAACTGATGCACAAAACTTGTGTACCGCCAATTTCACCGACATTTTTTGGAAACAGTTCGGTGCTACGTGGTTTAATGTAGTTTATGGGCAGGCCTGAACGTTTGCAGTCTCTTCCAACTGCAGATATCGACAATATCTTTCCAAGAAGCTCTAAGGTAAGTTCACCATTTAAACTTGTAAAAGATATGTCGGTTTTCATTAAGTTATTTCTGACACTTTTTACAAGATGAGGAACATCGATATATGGCAAAAAATTTTTGTTATTCAACATGAAAATGGTTTTGAAGTTATTACTCAACTTTTGAAAAACACTTCTATTGTTTGATCCTTCGGTCACATATGATTGCTCTAACATTTAGATTTTATTAAGAAGACATTTCCAATACTGCAGTAATTAGCTTTTGAAGTACCTCACTCTTTGTAGTGCTAGATAAAATAAAATAGCAAATTAGAATTTTCCAATTGAATTGTAACCCACGAACCATAAACACTAAGGCATACGGGAACCTATGTAGTGGTGAAGACGGCCCAACTCTCCAAAATCTTAAAAGCCTTCAATTAAGTCGAGTTTGGCATTGTATTCAGAGATTTCTTAATTGATATTATCATCCAATAAAAGACACATTCTCGTTCTCTTGCAGTCATGGTAGCCACTTTTTGATGCAAGTTTGTCATTAAAGTGTTTTTTACCCCTGGGGCAATATTATAAATCCGTAACCAGTGTTTAATTGTCCTTTTCAGGTGCAAACCAAAATTCAAATTTTTAACCATGTGCTTATAATTGAGACGGAGACTTATAATACAACGATAGCGCTAGGGGTAACCTTTACTGACTTTTGTCCACTTGCTTCTACGATTACGCACTAACTAACTTTGAACAAATGTGCGCACAGAACATGATTTGTGTGAAAGCATATTATTCATTATTTTCGCAGGCGTTAACAAAAACCAGTTTCTTACGCAAATAAAAATTTTCGTTGCGCTTCTTTTTCATAGTTTTTATAATGTATAACTTTTCGAGTAAGTCCTTCCAGTTGTGAATTTGAATTAATTCTGTATTCAGATTTACTTGGAGACATTTCCAACAAATCGGTAACAAAAACATTAGATTCAGGAGAATTGGAAGACGGAAATAACATTTCAGTTATCAGCTGTTTGAAAATATTTTTTTTCTTCTATTTTTTGGTGATTTTGATCCCATTTACAAAAATTATATCAGGAGGAAGTTTGTAATGACGTGATTTTTAACAGATGGAGGTTCTTTTTGTTACTAGTTTTCTTTTTACGACCAAGCGATTTTTCATTTGCAGAGTAATTAATTGGTATTGCAGTTTTAATGAGTCTTTTTAGGATTTGAATTCGCAAAACTGCTTTCACTGAAGTGATTTCACATAGCAATTTATTGCACATTTTATCTTCAGAAAGGAACATATAAAGAAGTTTAACGTTACCACTCACACTTGAATCCATTTGTTGAAGACGAATTTCATCAGTCGGAAAATTAAAAGAAGTTATGTTTTTATTATTTTTTGCGTATTAAAACAGTTTGTATAAACACACATTTGACTGAAGTGACACTCATGGTTAGAAACAAATTTAAAAATATATAATTTGATATCACCTTGATTTCTTTTTAAAACTTTACTAAACAAAAGTGCGGTCGATGTTCGAATGAGATTTCTTTTCTAATTCATTCACTGCAAAATTTACCTAAAGTACCTTATCGATTTAAAAACCAACCCGTTTAAAGATGACTATTACAAATTGCCGATGGGGTTGAAACGTGTTTGTGCGTCTTTGTCATTTCAAGGACGTAAAGATCGCCAGGAACGTATAATACGATATTTTCCCGTAAAATGTTAAAGGCAGCATATTACAACTTCTATTTTGCGGCAAAGGGCAAGAGGGGTTGAACTGAAATTTTAACGTTGAGGTTGCACTTCTTCAACGTATTAGTTATTCAATGGTTCTACACACTGGTGAATTAATGGTAGGTTAATGAAATAGAAAATGTAAATGCTGCTATATTAAAATAGACATTGTTTCATATAACATTGCATATTTACAGTAACAATAGTGCACAAAACAGTCTATAACACAGAATATAAATTCCGCTTCACATTAGCAATGTTTGATTGAAAAATCAAAAGCTATCTTCCCATTTTTCTGCAAAAATCAACGGAAATTTTGGAATATATTGTCAAAAGTAGTTTGTATACAGTTAGACCATTTACAAATTTTGTACTATTAAACTAAAACTCTGTAAGTTTGAATAACATTGTCATATAACTCGGTTATTTGTAAATAACGCTTGGAATGCACTCTGTACGAGCCACCAGTACAATCAATTTTAATGGACAGATTTAATAAAATAGGCCTATAAATAAAGTTTTCCATGAGTGACTTTCACAACAGAATTGTTATAGAAAATAATTTGTCGAAAAACATCACTAATCTATATGAGGATTCCATTTATTGAAAACCACTCAAGAAATAACAAAGTTCACTAAATTTCAGAATGGCACGTTTTAATTTACCTAAGTCAGAACTTGTATCTGAAATTCACAAAACAACATAATATAATGGCAGTTGTTTGTTTTAAACACTTAATTTTTCTAAACAACAAAATGAAAAACCCTAAATCAAAAGTAACCGAACATAGAAAAAAAAATTAGTTTACATTCATATTTCTCAAACTGATGTTCTTTGTGATAAACCCACTTTCTCTGCAAAGTTACGAGTAGTGAGCATAGTGATGAGTCGCTACCATTCTTAAATTTAAAACCGATGGTTGTACTGTAACAATGATAAAATAGTGCTCGAACTTTAAGTAACTTCTCTTTGCGGCTGAAAATGATAAAAAGATTAATATTAAAAAAAATGTAAGAGTATGATAACATACACAGAACAACAGTCTATACTCAAATTAAACATATCCTCTTCATCAATCAGCGTACAACTGGAATCTTGTGACGACTGCCCTTCGAATCTAAAGGAACTGTCGACGCGCATAAGAAAAAATAAAATTTTTAAAGAGTGTACTAACCTGTTTGAATTGGTACCATTGGAATCGATAGTGGAAGTTGAAGCAGAATCTGATCCTCTTAAACTACCAGTGCCGCTAATCATTTGCCAGCTGCCTACGCTCAAAGATGATGAAGACTCCTGTCTTTGTCTAAAACGAGATGCAACAGGAACTGTTACAGGTGATGTGCGCCTTGTTTGAGGAGACCATAGTAATGAATTTGACATGTCACACGGAAATGTATTGCTGAAACAATTTAAAAAGTCAAAAGCGTTTAGAGTAAGCGTTCAATAATCAAATAAAATAATTAATCTGAATGCTCTTCTTGATACAAGATATGGAAAGGTTCTAAACCCGAGAATGTTCGAACTCCCTTCTAAAATTCTATTGTACATACATGTCGCTTAGCAAAAATTGCTCCTTTACGTCTTCTCATCGCGCAACGCGAGCGTATTGTTGCATATTCGTGTCGAAGGGGTTGTTATGTTTTAATTTGGAAAACAAGAACGCAATTATTTCAAAAGATAGGTCATTAGCCAATCTCACGAAAGAAACGAAGTCGCATGTTAGACATTTTCAAAGTGAAAACTATAAAGAATGTTAACTGATTGCGAAAATAAACCTCTATTAAACTCTCTGTTATATAAAATCCACTACCAAGAAAAATAATTCTACGAGTTTGAAACTTTGGTAAAATGATGCCGATGCCTCAGATCGTCTAAATTATAATGAGGTCTCAGCAACCGTTGAATACGTCGACCATTATGTCCCACACGTGCTCGTCCGGTAATAACTCAAAAGCCAGGACAAAATTTGAAACTTTCACGTAATGTTCGCAGTGTGCCCCTTGTATTATCCTGCATGAACGGCATTAACACTAGTACTAAGGAGATCATTGAGGTAACCATGGGCGTTCACTGGCCCTGGGATAAACACAAGAGGTGATCTTTGTCCAATAGCTATCACACTCACACCTGCTGTTATGGCTGTATGGCGTCCTTCGGCAAACTGGAGATTTCCTCGGTCTACTCCCTTGGAGGTAGTGTGGTCATGATTGACTCATTTTTCAAATTTACAGAAAACCTGCTTCCTTCATAACGAGAATTCGGACTCTATAAAAATCAGAAACATGACAAAAATTTCGACGTTGTCTTACTGGAGACTTTCCATGGTGTTGATCTAAAGAAACTGTTAAAAAAACACTTGACAGTTTAGGAGGATTTGGGCTACATTTACCATAGTTTCAAATTCGTCGCATTATTTTTTCTTGGTGGTGCATTTTATATAAAAGTGATATAATATTTATTGGTATGCCATATTATCTCATGACAAAAATTTGTAGAATGAAAATGAATTTGCAGACGTGCATAACTCACACTAACTAATAAAAGAAAACCTTTGAACACACATAAGAATCGAACATGACTTAGTCGATCAGTTGAAATTGCTTACAGAAAAGCATTAACACAACAAAGCCGTGAAAATAAATCAGTTTGTAAATTCGATGAAACTTTAAAATTAGATACCAGGTTTATATACAGACGGACGACTTCAAGAAAGAAAATTTTCGGTTTTGGAAACGTTCGCATAGTTGTTCACATCTTTTGAGTTTTGAGTAAAGTTGTTGAAATGTGGAATAATATTCTCTAAAACAGATTTTTGAGATATTACTAAAAAAATTTCGTTTAATTATAATTGCCAACTCTCTAAGCAGCAAAAAAGTAGAAAAAATAGGGTGTTTGTTGTAATATACAAATTTGGAAACTCGCGTAACTAAGTTTGTGTAAGATGTGGAATAAGAATCGGTCACGACAATATTAAACGGAAACATGGAGGAAGGAGAGAAAGGGGACTACACACGTTTATTTGGAGGAAGAGGAGAGTCGGTAATAGACTAATAGCAATCACAAAGAAAGAAGTATGGAAGACATAGTATTAAAGTTCAAAATTGCGAAAGGTAAGAAGTGAAGATTCTGATCATCAACCGTTAGAAGTGACCTTGGTGGGAGAAAAACAAAAAAGAAGAAAAGCAGGAGGGAGTGGGAGAGATGAAGAAACAAAGTTCAGAAGGGAGGAATAGAGGAGGAGATAAACAAGATAATAAAAGAAATGGAGGAAGCAACAGAAAAGAGAGAAAGTATAGAGTAAGAACAGGAAATTTAGGAGAAAAGAAATCAATGGTGGAATGCAGAGTGCCAGAAAGCAAAGAAGGAAATGAGGAGAGGGAAAAGAAAATAGACATAGAATCAAAGGAAAAAGAAGATAAAAAAGCAAAATAAGTAAGTAATAAGTAAGAGAAGGAGGGATTGAAAAGGAGGAGATGGAAGAAGCGATAAATTAATAAGATTAAAAAAGGAAAGGCTGGTGGTACACAGGTGAAAGGATGAGAGACAGATTAACAGAATATTTAAAAAATATGGAAAGGAGGAGGGTTACCAAAAATGGAGAGAAAGCCATAATATGCCCAATATACAAAGGAGGAGACAGGAAAAGAAAAAACATTACAGAGGAGTTAGCCGTCTGAATTTCAGATATAAGATTTACAGTGAAATAATAAGAAAAGGTTAGAGAAAGAAGTAGAGAAAAGAAGGAAAACTTGAAAGAGACTGGAATAAGCAAAGATTTAATAAGATGCAATGAGAAGAAATATACAAAGAAGCAAGGTGCAGAAACTAGGTATAGATAAAAGCTGGGAAGAGAGTTTAGGATAGCAAAAGGTTGAGGACAGGGTGTCCACTGAGCCCTGGTTTATTTTTTCTTGTATGTAAGAAACTTTGAAGAAGAAATTAAAGGACAGCAGGTAGGAGGGATAGTGGTGGGAAAAGAAAAGTGTGGGTTTTAGCCTACGCAGATGATATGGTGGTCTTAAGCAAAAACAGGGGAGAAATCAACAGAATGATAAAAGTAATAAATAGATATTTGGAAAAAGATAGAATTGATAATGTAGGAAAAACAAAATTATAGAGTTTAAGAAGAAAAAGGTAGGAATAAAAGATGGAAAATGGAAGTGGGGAGAGGAACAATAGAGATGGTAGACAAGTATTAATACCTAGGGTATATGGTGAGGTACAACAACAAGGACAGACAAATTAAGGAACTAGAGAAAAAGGAAATAAAATAATAAAGTGGTATGGGGTATAGGAGTAAGAATATTTGCGAAAGACTTAGAGAAAAGAAGATGGATATTTGAGAGATTAGTAAAAGGTATGTTGATGTATGGAGCAGAGGTGTGGGAATAGAGAATGGGAGAAACTGGAGAAGATACAGTGAAAGGTATTGAAAGTGGACACTAGGTTTGGAGAAGGAAACACCCAGGTTATATAGTAGAAGAAGAATGTAAACTGGAAAAAATAAGGATACAGACAGGAAAAAGGGCAATGCGGTATGAAAAAAAAGATGGAAACAAGAAAAAGAAAATAAGATATTATATGAATGTTGGAAGGGAAGTAGAGGAGCAAAAGATAAAATATGGTGAAGATGCTAGAAGAAGATATTATGAAAGAGGAGGATATGCAAGGGAAGAAATGAAAAAGATAACAATGAGTGTAGAATGTGTAAGGAGGGGGTGGGAAATGTAGAACATTTAAGATTAGAGTGTAGTGAAGTAAGAGCGGACGAAAGGAGTGAGAAAAGTATTGTTGGGAGAGAGAGGAAGGAATTGGTGGAGGGAGATGGTGGAAAAAAGAAAAAAGAGTAGTAATAAGAATAGAATGAAGAGAAGAGCCAAAGAAAAAAATTTTAGTTTTTTTATTTTTGTTATTTAACTTTGATTGTTAAGTTAAGGGAAAACCGAATCTTTTATTAATGTAAATAGAACAAATAAATTGAAATTGATTGATTGAAAAATCGGTCAGGCCAAAGAAGGGTACTTTGTGGAAGAATCTTTTTTAGTTTTTTAATCATATTTATTTGTGATTTATCTTGCCGAGTTTTTGTTTAACCAATTTTGGGGTCTGACATTTATGATCTTTATTTAACAATACTTTCAGGTTATTAATTATGTAAAAAAAATATAATTTTCCTTGAACTATTTCCTTATACTACATGTAATTTTAATTAATAAATAAATGAGACATAATTGATCATTCCTGAAAAACACTTTTAAGCAGAACATTTAGTATACAGTATTTTTTTTGTATTTTCTAAAACCTTCTTTGAATTTTTAACTAATCTTTTTTGTTTTCTCTTCGAACAGTAGAGTTAGTAAATTTAATTAAACACAAAAAAATTACTGGTCCCATTTTTAATCAAACTGAAGTGTGTGAAAGTGTATGAAAGCTATATAAACTTTCCTATTTTTGGAATATTTACGAAAATATTTTTTCTACACAATTTTTGTTCAAATAAAAGTTGTTTGTAATTTAAATATACCCTCCAAACTTTTGTTGTGATTTTCGAAAGAGGACGAGAACTTAATACATAAAATATCTGTTCATCCGGCACTGATAATGCAAAAATAAATTCTATAAGGATCAGAATGTCAGAGGTAACATATGAAACGAAGTTTTTTGATATATTTTGATTTAAGTTGAAGATTATAAAATAGAGATGGAAGAGTTTAAAAGAAAAAGGAGAATAAACATGTTACTGGTTCATCAGTCACTGACTAATAAATGGAAACGTAGATGCTCTAGCTTTCTTATAAACAATTGAAAGGTTTAGAAAGTTATATACTAACTATAATTGCCGACTTAAATATTTTTTTATGACCGAAACGGTAATGGGTTTTTATCTAGCATCGGCTGTCCGTGCCAAAAGAAAAGTACTGCAAATAATTAGAGAACTATAAATTGGAAAATTGTGGGGAACACTCTAGTATAACTCATGCTAATATTCATCTCTTCATGCAGATTCAAGTAGTTACTCAGCACCTAATTCGGATGAAGCGCACGGCAACAAAAATATGCCTCTTTATTCAGTAATTTTACAATTAAAATGAAATCTTCATCTTGGGTAATTGTAACTACGCCTCTTAACAAATTATGCAACCAGCACGAAACTATGAAGTAGTTGCAATGGGCGTATAAAACATACAAAAAGCATTTTTGGAAGTTCTTCGTGCTGGGCTTAAGCGATAATTTAAAGACTCGTTCTCTACATCTGTCTTGGTTTGATCTCTGGGATAGGGTTTTTCCTGTTAGTTTAAATGCACCGACTCTAGAATTACATGAGAGAGTACGAGATAGAGTGAAGATTTTTGAAATTTGCAACTATCACCTTATATATATATTATAAGACAATGTCGACCCATGTGAATTTATATCGAACATCAACAATAGGTAACAAGACCATAGAAAAATAAGAGATAGTTCTCTTTCGGTACGGTCGTGTGAGTGTGTGACCCCTAGTGGGGTTAAGCAGTCATGGCATCAAAAAGGAATTCAGATCACTTATCACCCCCGATAAACTACAAAAAAAAATATCAATGGCAACCTTCAACGATATTGCAAAAGAACAGGTACTATTTACCAAAACCGTAATGAAAACCCATCCTCAAATGAAAATATTCCGTCAAACGCACCCGTACTAACGGAAACCAACACAGCAAACAAGAATAAAATTCCCCGATCTTCTTCTTAAGCGGGCCAGTTGATCACAAAAAAATTATCGCAGACGTCGAAACTATTATCAAGGATAAATATTCTACCAGCCTCAATGGAAATTCACTAAAAATTGTACTCACGACCGACATTGATTACAGAGCTTTGGCAAATTATTACCTAACAAACAAAATAGAATTTCATTCTTTTCAAAATCCTATTTAAGACCTCAGTTGTAATTAGAAATGTTCCAATATCTCTAACTGAAAAAGATATATCAGAAGAACTCGCTGGGTATAATCTTCCTATCATTACCATTACAAGACTATAGAATAAAAACAGATTATACCAATCCCTATATGCGCAGTACGATTAACGGCTAATGAAAAAGCGAATGAAATCTTCAAAATCGATTTCATCTATCGCACTTCAGTTAAAGTGGAACCCCGTACAACATCAAACAATACACCTCAATTTCACAGGTACAACGATATAGACATACTAAAAAGTACTGTAGTTTGCAACCAAGATGTGTGAAGTGTTTGGGTAACCATTTATATAATGAATGTGATAAAGCCAAAATACCCCCAATCTGCGTTAACTGCGGAGAAAATAAACATTTCCCCAATTTCCAAAAGCAGAACATATATGAAAATCAAAAGTAAATAATATCGCACAATCAGCACCAGAAAACAATCTCACAAACTTTCCACATCTTAATAAGAACTCTACAAATATAAATACAGAAAACCAATCCGGAAACCAACAAACAACACCTCGGACACTGAACTTATAACAGCGAAAATAATTACATCAATAGTAAACCTCATTCGACCCTTTCTTGGTCAAATAAAACAATTCGTGATAACAAAGATTTTACCACTTTTCCTAAATGAGTTATAAAAACACCAAAACAATTATTCACATTAACATCCTTAATTGGAATGCTAATGGACTTAAGGCCCAGCAATCGCAGTTCGTAACGTTTCTAGCAAGATACAATATCGATGTAGCGTGTATATCAGAGACACACCTAACCAAGAATGACACCATCAAAGTATCTGGCTATTCTTGTTATCGCAATGATAGAGCAGCAAGATTTGCCTCTGGTGAAGTGACAATTCTTGTAAAACAAAAAATGATACATCACAAAGATATAACAATCAATACGAGTAACTTGGAAACGGTAGCTATCAAAATAAAAACACAAGATAATAATTATATTAAAATTGTCAGTGTATACAGACAACCAAACAAACAACTTCTCGAAAGTGACGTAAGCAATATATTCAACAATAATGAACCGACGATCTTAATTGGTGATCTTAACTCCAAAAATATTACATGGGGTTGTAGAGCAAGTAACCCAGCAGGAATAAAACTTGACGCAATTTCAACTACACACGCTCTACAGATATTAGCCCCTAAAGAACCAACATACTATCCGTATCGGTTAGACCATGAACCAGATGTCCTAGACATAATAGTTCAGAAGAATATTAAGAAGCAAATATTCCAAGAAGTCTGTGCTGAACTGAACTCTGACCACCTTCCGGTAATAATCTCTTTCATAGCAACTCCCTCTAAAAGACCTAATGAACCAAAATTGATAGACGGCCGAATAAATTGGAATCATTTCCAAGAACTATTAGATAAAAAGCTCAAGTACCCCAACAAATTATCAACCTCAGAAGAAATAGACGAAACAGTATCCAACTATACAGCATCAATAACTGAGAGTGTCCAAACTGCCACATCATCCAAAAAGCAACGAAAATTCACAGACTACAATATCCCTCCGCTACAAATAATAAATTTAATAAAACAGAAAAACCAGTTACGTAGACAGTGGCAACGTAATAGAAATCCTGCCACAAAAAATGCAGTTAATAATCTATCACACAGAATTAAAAGAGAACTGGATGAACACAGAATCAGGTCAGTATCAAAGGCATATTAATAATTTTGAACCTGGGGACCCGGGACTTTGGAAAACCACAAGGACAATCTTACAGCAGACTCAAGAGATTCCTTCAATAGTTTCATACAATATAATATATAACACGGACGAAGAAAAATGCGAAGCATTTGCTAACCACTTTAGATTTTACCTCTAACAATCATCAAGATCCGAGTATTGCAAATATAGTAATAAGACATATTGAAACACACCTTCCATTAGCAGGAGACAAAATGGAATCAACTTCACCGAGGGAGTTAGCTTTAATAATTAACAGACTCCCATTGAACAAAACTCCAGGTGAAGACTTAATACCCAATAAAATTCTTAAACATTTAACTCAGAAAGGACTAGCACATTTAGCCACTATCTTTAACGTATGTTTAAGAAAAAGGCTATTTCCAAACAAATGGGAACACGGATTAATTCATCTCTTTCCAAAACCTGGAAAAAATAAAAAACTAAACTCCAGCTATAGACCCATCAGTTTATTGGTAACATTATCAAAATTACTTGAAAAAGTAATCCAGTGTAGGTTAAATAAAGAAATCGAAAAACTACAACTAATACCAATCTTTCAATTTTGATTTAAAAAGGGCCACTCCACATGTCATCAATTACAGCGCATATTAGAAATAATAGAAAGGGAATTTAAAACAAACAGTATACAACAACTCTATTTGTAGATCTAGCACAAGCCTTTGATCGTGTTTGGATAGAAGGACTAAAATATAAGCTTATTAACCTGGATATCCCCGAATACTTAAAGGCTATCTTACTTTCATATCTAGATAATAGAACATTCGCGGTCAAAATCCATACAACTATATCGTCAACTAGGCATATCAGAGCAGGAGTTCCGCAAGGGAGCATCTTAGGACCAATACTATTTAATATATACACGAATGACATACCTAACACTAAAGCAGATTTAGCATTGTTTGCAGATGATACTGTATTACTAACAAAAAACGTTAACCTTGCAGATGCGATTACTCAATTACAACACGCGACTAACGAACTTACTAAATGGCTTAAATACTGGAACCTTGAAATAAATTATGACAAGTGCACAGCGAAAATCTTTTCCCTCAGACAAAACGAACCACCACCAATAATAATCAATAACAACCCTATCGTGTAGACACACAGTGCGGAGCGTAAATTCTTAGGTGTACATCTGGATACTAAACTTACGTGGAAGTTTCAAATATAACTAAAATAACGCAAGATTAGCGCAATTGTATCCCCTCATCAACAGGCAATCATCATTAAAACCTGAATGCGCAGTACTGCTCTACAAAGCATTAATACGACCACTAGTACTTTACGCCTGTGTAATCTGGGGAAATGCTTCTAATATGAACCAACACAAAATACAAGTACTACAAAATAAAGTCGCAATAAACGCCCCCTGGTATGTAACCAACAGACAACTTCATAGTGAATTAGGATTATTTAAAGTCACAGAATAACATCAAGAAGTTAACCATAATTTCACGCAAACATTAATAAATGCGCCGGGCGCAGTGTACTATCAATCCTGGGCAAAGAAAAATACAATAATTTAAAAGTCACAATTTTTATAATATTGAACACTCCTCAATGCCACAGCAAGTATTTCAAAAGCAGAAATCGAATGTTTTGCAAATGTAGAAGGCACCTTTTCTATATTGTCGCGAGTACGTCTGTTAAATGTATTTTACTTTATAATTTATTTTTTTTAACACGCCATCCCCATCTAAGTAGGAGTCTGCGCTTGATTAGGGCAGTTATTACTAAGCGTTCAGATGTATTCTCACCCACCAAAAAGTGCACCAGCGCCAGTAAATGAATAAAGTATTTATAAGAAAAAATAAATGTATTATAGGAGAAATACTGAATTATTTACGCAGAATATCAACAAACATTACAACGTCAAAAAAATCATTTTATTCTCGAAATTTAGTTTCATCGTCTATTAAATGAATTTTTGATTAGAGTAGTGAAACGATAATTAATTATTAAGCTGACCACAATCAATTAGTCAATGTGGATTTTTGCGCGAAACTATTGTTTATAAATTACATTATCTATAATTTTTGTTACAAAACCAGTTTTATCTACTCTAATAAAAATACTTTTCTTTGATCATTTCATACATACAAACAAAAACCCAGACTCTATTGCAAACGGCTAGTTTTAATGTTTTGACAGGAAAATTATCTAGTTGACGAAATAACCAGTTTAATAACGTTATTTATGTATTAAATGTTTGAACAAATTAATTGTATGTACATACCCGTTAGTAAATTCGTCGTTGAAGGGAAATGAGACTGGAGGTTGTTCTTGCGATTTACTACTCACTGAAGAACAGGACGAGTTAAGACTAATATTGGATCCTCTGGAATCTTGTTCTAGTAACATACCGTCTAACTGTAAATCGCTATCCGTTCGCATTACAGATTTTTCAGTACTTCTATCGCTTAATTTATTACTATTTTTATGCCTGAAAAGACATAGTTGTAAATTATCTACATATGATTAAGCAATCAGTCCTACCTTACTGATCCAGATATACTGTATTCGTCATCGATCAAGTGCTTCAGCATATAAAAACAAAAAAAGAAGATTTCTTCACCTTTACCGATTCGGTCGCAAAGATGATGACCAAACAACATCCAATCGTAGGATATTGTCAAATAAAGAATTTGCTGAACATCTAATCCTTGATGAGCCAATCCATCGGCCCACAAACTTAAACGTAATAATGATATAAACAAAGGTGTACGATCCCAACCACTGATACAGTGAATAAGAAGTCCCGAACTATTGTCCTACAACATTAAAATAGAAAGAAACGTCTATAAAAGGTACGTTAAAATACAACACCTGTAGATATTTTAATAATAAGCGCATATATTTTGTGTAATTTTAACAAGGTCCCATCCCTTGTATTCGTCCCATTTAATTGATAATTGCGCCGAAATAGAGTCCTCCGGGACGCAAATACAAGCGTCCACATGAGCTTGTGACCAATCAAAAACTAAATCTTGTGCCGTATAATCGCTATCACGGAATTCTTTAAAAATTCACAACCAGGATAAGGTAAAGATATGATGGTAAAATCTGAGTATCTATTCTCTTTATCTACTTTTTCAGATGAAGTGACACTAAAATTTTATACTGTTAGATTACACAAATTTAGAAATAATTTGTTTATGCAAATAGGATGCAATAGAATTCTGTAAGTCGTCGTTTAATATATTACACTTTACTGGTTATAGAGAGAACTTACGGAACCCTAACAACTTTAAACTGGAGCTCGAAAAAAAGAAATTATGAAATCACGCTCCAAAATAAAGCTTTCTGCACAAAAGTTAAAATAAAAGATATCACATACTTCATCCCGAACTTAACTTTTTTCTTTTCCACCATGAAATCGATTATGGTTCCAACATTAAACGTTTTTAATAATTTTATGTCTTGACTTCGCACACGGTCAAATAATTGCCAGTCGGATTGAGAATTTGTTGTGTCCGGATCTGCATCCATATTATCGTATTGCTCTACAACCGGTTCTGATCCATTGAAAAGGTAATTTATTCCCGATCTTCCGTATATTTCTGGACCACCTGACAACGTTGCGGAACGGCATATGTATTTACCTTTATATAAGATAACTGGCAATGGAAACCTCGCTCTGCATCTGCAAGGAAAAATTGTACGGTAATAACTGGTGTTAAGATACACACGTAATTGAAACAAAAAAAAAATAATTTCAATAGGTAATTCCAGGAAAAGTAGTAAGCAATGTTTTTAAAGTGCACGTTAATGTCTACGGCTCAAGTTGCTAGGTTGAGAAATAAGCTAGAATTTAACTGGAAGGAACTCCGATTACCAATACCATATTTTATAGTTATTGAGGATAAGTTTGGTAACCAAAAGTTCGTTAATTGCAAGAAAGTCCCATTCACCGTATCAATACAAATTTGTATAAGTACATACCTAGTAAACAATATTTAAGTTTTACAGGTGTTGTTCTATACCAGAGATTTTACACAACATACGTCTACCAGAAAATAATGAAAACTTCCAAATTTAATTTAATTTTTTCCATACTCGTTCCATAGAAAAAATACTACTTTATGCATAACTCGTTTTAAAAATGACTATGCCACAGACTTCTCATTAAAATGTGCCCTCAAGAACATCGAAGTGATTTCTTTTAATTTTTACAAATAGACGAGATATAGTCAGAAACGAACACTTTTGTCTATAACTCAAAAACAAAAAGACAATAATAAATTTTTGATTTCACTATTAGGTTGTTCACAAAAAAAGAGATCCGAAAATGGGTGGTTCATTTGTTCATATTTATTATAGTTAATGAGATTCCCTATTAAAACATCGAATTTTAGTCTTGTAACTTCAGAAATTTTACCACCAAAATATTGGGTACTTAGGTTTCCAACCTATTAATTGTTACGTATGTCCGAAATTTTATAATCAATGGTATTACTTCAAAAAGTTGTTAATCCGGCTTAAAGAAATGCCCTACCAAGGAAAAAATTACATATAAACACACTTCAGTTCATATATTGAACCACAAAACTGAAACAAAAAGAAATTTCCGGATTTTTCTTTAAATAATTAGGTATATGGTTTTCATTTGTTTCTCAGATTTGGGTTATAAGTAGATTTTTATACAGGGTGGGCCAACGCCGACGAAACAGAGCCAATTGCAGCCACATCGATAATTTAAATTAAAAAAAAAAACTCCAGACTCGTCAATTTTATTTCTGAGGGAGACATCTTTTCAGCCTGTCGGCATTCTAGTATTACTTCTAGTTTTAACGGAAATGACGTCACATCAAACTTTTAAATGGCAACCCACAGTTTTTTGTGCAAAATCGGATAGATGACAAAAAATACTTTTCAAAAAACCCCACATGTTGCTAGTTTCCTTAGGCCGTTCGGCTAGAACAACAGTACAAAAGCCCTTAGAGGGCTTTCATATGATTTTGCGGATATTGTCATTAAAAAAAAAACAAAAGATATTGCAGTAACAATTTAATAATGTATGAATTACGCACACCGGTCACAATTTACTGATGTTTAACAACAGCAACCGTTATTTGGTACATTAAAAATCGATCATACTGTAAACATCGACAAACTTTAACCTGTTAACTAAGAATGTAATACAAATCGCTCTAATAGTAGTACGAAAATATCGAAAACCATTATTTTTAAATCATTTTTAACAAAGTTACCAATGTTTACCGTGTCATCGATTTTTTGCTGAAACTAATAACGGTTGTTGTTGTTGTTTGTGACAGGTGGGCGTCAATATTTAAAGCTGGATTGGCCTATACATTAAAAATATTTACAAGATAATGTTCATTTTACTAATATCTAACAGGTAACTTAAATTCCTATAACTTGCAAATTGTTAAACTAACAAATTTTAAAATATCTCGAAAACTATCAGAGTTAGGGATGGTAACCTTAATACCGATTGAAAGATAACTAGTTCCTGATTCCAACAGGCTACAGAAATGCAGAGTGTTCCATTTAAGTTAAGCAAGTTATTTAAGTTTTAAGTCGTTAGCGTTATGCGGTAGTAATAAAACACTCTGTACATCATAACATAATAGTAAATATTGCAAAAGAGATGTTGAAGGCTCTTAGTAAAATGGTGTAAAACCAAAGTTGCTTGTTCTTATTTATCTGGAAGTTATTACATTTTTGGAGGGTCTCCAAATCAGGTAAAATCGATTTGTATGCCTTAAGATTTCTTACATTATTTGTCATTTTAGTGCTACAGAATAATTCGTTGCCCCACTGTGTAAACTCAATATACGCAACATTTAAGTCAACATGCGTCAACGTATGACATATTTATTGAATGTTATTTGCTTCATGATGATAAATGGAAATTAAATTTATAAACATATTTTTGTAAACAGTTAATTGAAATTGTTAAAGCTAACTGCAATATGTTTTTCAATTAAATAAATGTCTATAATTTATACCTGTTATTAATGTTCTGATATTGTTACAATTCATTTCGTTTTACCCTAATTACTAAAAATAGGTAATCAAGGTGATAGAAAACTATTGTCCACTACTTCGATACTTTCATTAATTTCAATACTTGCAAAAGTCTTCAAATACACAAATTAATGAGCAGAAAGTTGATGCCATGATTCTTCAAACCTATAGAACTAGATAGTTCTATGGTAACCCATGCACATTCAAATTTGATGAGGCATTGAATATAAAAAACAGAATATTCCCTTACTCGGATTGGGATCAGCCTTTAATTTATCCGGATAATTGAGTTTCTACTGTAATAAGAAATTCTTATATCCGGTCCAAGAGAAATATTCAAAATAATTCAGGCATCATCTAGCTAGAGGCAGATAAAGATGATGGAAAAGGTCACATACACACGTTAATATAAGGAGAAAATTGTTACACAATTCATCAAATCAATGAAAATGATATTCTGTATTGTAATCAGAATCTAGATTGGATCTCACAGATGTCTGCTTCAACATCATCTACAAGCAGAATACAAAATTGATTTTGATTGTACATGAGTGGTAGGATGAGATCAAATATCTTAAGAACTGAAATAAACAAAATGATATCAAACGATTACCCACATTAACTTCAGCACTTACAAGAAAATTATGTTTCAAATACACAATAAAAAAAAACTTTTTACCGTATTATTTTAAAAGAAATTATCCGAATATTTCGTTATCTGAGTGTAGTATAAATGGGACTGTATTGATGGAACTCTTATTTCCAATTGCACAGAAAAATCCAGAAGACAGTTCTCTCCATGGAGCAACATTTTCTCTGACGACATGACAGAGAATTGATTTGGTTCTACACGAGACGAGTGTTTATCCTAATTAATGAAATAAACAAGTTAATGAAAAACGATTGCCCACCTTAATTTCTGAGCTCCCAAGAAAGATGTCGAGCTGTAAATTTTTACTGCCCTCTGTACAATAATTATCGTATTGTAAAATCCAATTATTCGGATATTGATGGATCATGTTTTAATTAAAATAATTTCTACTGCATTAATGCAAATCTTATTTCCGCTTGAAGACAAGGATGTCTGTTATGATCGTGGACTACATCATCTAGATCTAGAAACAAGGGGCAAAACTGATTTTGTTCTACACAAGTGACAGGAGGAGATAATATTTATCCTAATAGTGAAATAAACAAGAACTTCGATATATTCATTAATTTTAGCACCTGCTGGAAAGTCTTCAAACACACAAGTTCATATGCAGAAAATTATTGCCACAATTTCTCAAACCAATGGAACGAGATACTCAGTGCGCATTTAAGTCTTAACCCGCGTGAAGATACCCATAAACCCACCCATAAAAAATACTATAACGATTTGTGCATGTTAAATGTAATTGAAAATACAAAAAATCAATATGAACATCGATAAAGTTGGCACCCATACGTTGTGCAAATTGAAAAAAAAAACGATGACTATTTAGCACTAATTTGTACCCAAAAATTATAATTTGTACCCAAAGAGATTTGCTGCGATACCGGTGATGTGATAATGCTAACTTTGAGCTCAAGCTAGCACCCCACTATGTCAAAAATCAAATTTTAACAGCACAACTAAAAACGTCGAATTACGCATTTATTTTTACCCACGATGGTTTTTCCATAATCTCAATAATTAATTAATAACATTTTTAATATTATTTTCGGTACGCGTTTTAAAGGTTTCAGGAAAACCCTTTTAAAAAAATTCGCAAATAAAAAACAAGTTTAATATCTTATCTATCGAGTTTAGAACTATAATCTACGTTGGTAAAGTTGACACCCCCACTTTGTGCAAATTGACAAAAGAACCGGTGACAATGTAGCACAATGTACCCACAAAATTAGAATTTGTACCCAAATAGATTTGATGTAACACCGATTTTTAAGTGTAGGTGCCAACTCAAGCAGCACCCCTACTATGACAAAATTAAATTTTAACAACACAATTAAATAACTTGAATTATGCACTAATTCGTATCCATAATGGATTTTACATAATCTTAATAATAATCATTTTTTATGCATGTGAAGTCAGCCATAAATCGAGCTATAAAAATCCATCCATCCATAAAATTACTGTTACGCTATATAAATATAATCTATATTGAGTTAAATGTTCATAACTACTAAAACAACAATTAATCAACACAAATTGTTCTTATTATAAAAATTTTTTTTATACAAACATTGTTTTAACAAATTCCCAGAATACCTTTCAAATTTTAAGAGTCTTTTTTCATAGTGTTTGCGTGGATTACTTTTTATGTAAATTCAACAATAAATAGTACTTATAATTATAAACAGAATATAAAATAATCAAATGCCAATATTCTTAAAAACGAAAATATTTCATCTCAAAGTTATAGTTACGGGCGACATTATAGTCCATACATATAGTATGTTCGAGGGTGGATTTAAAGATGTCCGCGTTGATGAATTTTAGACAAATTTCGTAATCAAAGTGAATGGAATTTTAAACTGCAGCGTCTATTTGTAAATAAAAAGGGAGTATAGTTTTTGGTGTTTTCCCTTTGTTACAAATTGTATTCATAACCCTGGCAACAAATTACCTCAAAGTGCTGTTAGGAGTGCCAATTATTAATATAAGTGTAAAAATTTACCAAAAATATTAAATACTCGCAATAATGGGATTGTACCCCCGCAGATTTTTTTATGTATTGGTCATTGTAAGCCAAGTTTTCATAACCATAGCAACAAATTACCCCAAACTGGCTACATAAAAATCTGGGAGGATATAATCCCATTATTACGATTATACAGGGTGTCCAGAAACTCTCCTGACAAACGAAGACCGGAGATTCCTCGGATAATTTTAAGACAATTTAACCCAACTCACCTAGTCCGAAAATGCTTCCTAAGGGAGCTAGAGCTCTTTGAAGATGGCGCCTTGTAAATCGTTTTTTTAAATACCTCCAGAACGCTTCTACTTAGAAAAACAAAAACTGGTATGCTTGTTTAGCCTTCAGAGATGAATCGATTCCATCAATTGCGAATTTCTAGTACCGGTCATAGGCGTCAGTTTTGGGTAGGTCAACGGTTATTTTAACGCATAACTTTTTGTCTTTAACTTTTAAGCATTTGTGACACTAGATTATTAAATTTTCAGGTATTCTAGTACTAAAAGGTACTCTTACTTTAAGTCATTAGGATACACCGTTTTCTAGAAAAATGGATTTTAAAATTTTTCGTTTTTCGTCATTACAGTTCAATTATTTTTGCACTAGTTGGCTCTGAACTGCCAACAAAAGTAAAATCTACGTTTTTCATTGTCAAATTGTTGTCAGTGCGCGAAGTTTATCTTTAATTTTTACTTTGTGACATTCAAAACACAACGATTTCAATTTTTTTAAAATGGTTTTACTAATGAGGAATACGCCGCTATGCATTTAGTTTATGGCGAAATGAGGTGTAACGCTCGAGCAGCGCAACGTAGATACGCTGAAAATTTCCAATCGTGAGCATCCCACTCACTCAACATTTACAGCTCTTCATCAACGAATAAGAGAAACAGGTTCAGTGGTCCCAAAAAATAATGAAACAGAGAGACATAATGATGTAACAGCAAAACATGAAGATGTTATTTTAATGGAAGTTGATGAAAATCCAGAAATTAGCGTTCGAAGACTATCTGCCATGTACCCCACAATTTCAAAATCTTCCGTAGAAAATATCTTACAGAAACAAAATTTATATCCTTTTCATTTTACAAAGGTGCAAGCACTGCTAGAAGGAGATTTTCCTGCTCGTGTAGAATTCACTAGATGGTTACAAAATCAGAAAAATCAAGATGAAGATTTTTTAGGTACATTTTGTTTGGTGACAAGCTACATTCACAAAAATGGAATTTTTAATGTACATAATGCACATTATTATTCGTATGTTGGTGACAATCCTCACGTTGTTCAAGAATTTAAGCATCAGCATAGGTTTAGCATAAACGTCTGGATAGGTAGTTGACGATTATCTACTTGGACCTGTGCAATTACCTGCTCGTTTAAATGGTGCTGATTATTTACATTTCCTGCAAAAATATTTTACCTGATTTGTTAGATGAGGTGCGTTTAAATATTCGGCAAAACTTATAGTTTCTACACGACGGCTGTTCGGTCCACTTTAGAGGAATGTACGGGACTTTCTAGATAATAACTACGAAGACCATTGATTGGAAGAGGAGGTCCAGTTGCTTGGCCAGCAAGGTCGCCGAATTTGAATCCTTGCGATTATTGTGTTTGGGGATACATTAAAGCATTTGTTTATTCCGTTCCGATACAAAATCGTGCACAGCTCTGGCGAAGGATACAAGATGCTTGCAACGAATTTAGAAATAACTTTAGAATTTTTGCAAGAATTCGGCGTTCTCTAAGGAAAAGGTTAAATTTATGCATAGAGACTAATGGTCATCACATCGAGCATCTTTTGTAACTATCTACCTTTGATACTTTTTTGTTACTTTCGGTCCAATGTAATAAATACTTTAACTCAAACTTTGAACTTTAATGACGAAAAAACGAAAAATTTTGAAATCCTTTTTCTAGAAAACGGTGTATCCTAATGACTAAAGTAAGAGTACCTTTTCGTAATAGAATACTTGCTTTTCTAAGTAGAAGCGTTCTGAGGTCTTTAAAAAACTATTTACAAGGCGCCATCTTCAAAGAGCTCTAGCTCCCTTAAAAAAGTATTTTCGGACTAGGTGAATTGGGTTAAATTGTCTTAAAATTATCTGAGGAATCTCCGGTCTTCGTTTGTTAGAGAGTTTCTGGATACCCTGTATGTTTTTGCTGAATTTTTCCGCTTTGAATAAAAATTACCACCCCTAGCGGCATTTTGGGGTAATTTGTTGCTGGGGGTTATAAAAACTGTCTTACAATAACCTACATATAAAAATTCTGCAGGGGTTTAATATTTAAATCCAAATGCATTTGATTACAAAACCAAATGTAACTTCACGGCGTTTTAATTTCACATGGGTAAAAAAAAGTGATTATTAACTAATTATTGAGATTATGGAAAAAGCCATAACTTTGATATCATATAATTGAGCCCAGTACAACGAAGCCCGACTTGCCGGGGGTCCATCTCACCGTGAACTGTTGTATTATTAAAACTTGTGTAGGTATTCTTCGATGCTTGTTTTTTGGTTGTTTTGTGATTCCACTTTTCCGTATTTACTATGTATTTCAAAAATTACAGAAATTACGTATAAAAGTTTTTTAAACAATTTTTTCCAAAATGCACTTTCCAACCTTTTTATTATCACATTCAAACCACAAAAATTATGTACATGATGTATCAGATTTTGTCATCTGATAATCAGTTAATCTATTTAATTGTCAAACTTTTATTTGATGATTTGAATTGTTTTACGGCATTTACAAATAATAAAACTTACGTAAATTGATTTCTAAATAACGAATAATGCAAGTAACTTTCTGAATAAAGTTTCTTAATTGAAGGGTTTTTCTGTCGTTTTTGAAATATTAGTTCGGGAAAACAACTTTTCGGTGCGGCCTTTTGTGCCATTTTGATTGTTTCATAGGCAGTTTCGGCATAACTTAAAAAGACAACACAAAAATTACTATTAAATAACGCCAATTTGATGTTCAAGTAACTTTCAAGTATTTAGTTTTGTACTTTAATACAAAGGGGCGAGCTGGTATTCTGTTATATTTGGTAGATGCATATGCTATTGTTTTATTAAACATTCGCGGCGATCTAGCCGTTACTTGGCCGCGGCGACTTGTCTGCGTTTTCGCAAATAATTTTGCCATTTTGTGACCGAATATTATCGTTTTAAAAAATATTAGCATTTCTATTCTGTTACATTCTGTTATAGTTATAAATACTATATACCATGTGTCCCATTTAAAAATTGACATAGGCGTTTTCTATGTTAAATTCAAAATGATAAATGAGAAGAAATTTATGTGGTAATGTATGTGTTTAAAGCGTATTTTAATAAAAAAAAAAGTAATAATTTTATAATGATTTACGTGAAAACTCCGGATTCGATTCCGATTGTGGTACTTTTATTATTAGTTAAATGATTGTCGCTGTTATTAATACAATTGTTATTAAGTGTTTAATCTATCTTGAAAATGTTAAATTTACTTTAAAATTGTAATATAATATTAATAATAAAGTTAATAAAACCAAATTCTGCAATCAGAATCAAACCCCTGATTAGGGAGCGCAAAACATTACTAGCCGACAACTTAACGAATTCGTCCACTTATTAAATGAAAATTAATTTGGCTAATAAATAAAAATTTATAAAAAATAACCAAAAAAATAGCGCGTTTACTGATTTTTTAGTAAAATACGCTTTGAATACCCCTATTATCTTATCAATTTGATCTATTATATCCATTTAAAAATATATGTTTTTACATATTATGCTCGAATTGTGCTAGAAAAATATTTACGTTAATTTTTAATTTAACATAGTAAATACCTAAGATGTCAACTATGTAATCCACGTGAACACTATGAAAAAGGCTGTTAAAATCTGAAAGGTGTACGTGTACTCAATATTGATAATATTTACGTAGCGTAACAGTAACATTCATTTATATAGCTGGATTTACAAATGGGTAACAAAATTGGATTATTAACTAATTATTGAGATTATGGAACCATTGTGGGTACAAATTAGTGCTTAATTCAAATAGGTATTTAGTTGTGTTGTTGAAATTTGATTTCGATATAGTGGGGATGCTAGCTTGAGCCTAAGTAGACACCCCTGCTTTAAAAATCGGTATGCAGCAAATCTATTTGCGTAGAAATTCTAATTTTTTGGGTACAAATTAGTGCTAAATTAGTACTAAATTGTCATGGTTTTCAATTTGCACAAAGTGGGGGTGCCAGCTTTACCAACGTTCAATATAATAATGTTTATACAATGTTTATTGTATATTTTTCACCAATATTTAATTAACAATTAAAGTAATACCATTGATTATATACAGGGTGTTTCTGAAAGGTGTGTACATGGCTTTACCAGAGGTTCTTTCTCAAAATAGACCGTTTGACACCAATTTACCTATAACCATTAGTGCGCCATAAAGGCGCCAGAGGGCGTCAAATATTTCCAAAAAAATATTGTATATTGGGAATAACTCGAAAACGCTTGAACGGATTTTGTTCCCATTTCGTATGCTGGTCGTCTGCTTTCTAAGATGTTTTCTGTGTAATGTGGACAAATTTCTGAGCCAGGAAAAGTCGCTTTCATACGGGCACTGTCAAACAAATGATAATATTTTAACAACCATCAACGATACGAAACCAAAATAATCCTGACAAATAAAACGAACAATTTGAAAACTTTCTTCTTTCTTGTTACATTGCGCTAATGTTATTAGTTCTATCAGAAAAAATTTAAATCATACCCCTGCAAGACGCATCCATACACTTAGAAATTCAAGTAGACTGATAGTAGGCTATGCGATCAAATCTATCATTTGTGACATTCATTTCCGGATCTTCCAAGATTACTCACGTTCCTATTTTGCGATTAACTACTTGAAAAAGGGGTACACATTTGCCGAACAGACTGATATGTTGTTAGTGTCGAGAGAGCGTGAGGGTTTACGCAGAAAGGTTCTCAAATTAGATTCACGTGATCGCACAGCCTACTAGCAGGTCTATTTGAATTTCTAAGCGTAGTATCGTTGACGGTTGTTAAAATATTATCATTTGTTTGACAGTGTCCGTATGAAAGCGACTTTTCCTGGCATCAGAAATTTATCCACATTACACAAAAAAAAACGTATTCGGAAGCAGACGACCAGCATAGGAAAGCGGAACAAAATCCGTCGAACCGTTCTCGAGTTATTCCCAATATACAATATTTTTGGAAAGTTTAACGCCCTTTGGCGCCCTTATGGTGCATTTTTGGTTATAGGTAAATTGGTGTCAAACGGTCTATTTTGAGCCAGAGAACCTGTGGTAAAGCTATGTACAGGGTGTCCTATTTTCGATGTAATTGGGGGTTTCAGGTATTTCGCCTTGGCTCGATTTTGAGACAAATTCAATGGCCTAAACAGCACTTCGATATCTCGACTCGTTTGGTAGATACAGAGTGTTTTGCGTTTTATGCCGTTTTCTTTAAAGCTTCATAACTTTTTTGTTTGTAAATATTTTTATTTAACCAAAACATTTTTTGTGTATTTTTATATATGCAATTCAATGGCGTACTCGAATTTATTCTGGCTTAATTTGTTTTCGAGTTACAAACCAAACATGCATTTTTTAAATGGAAACCATAGTTGACTATGACTTCATTGATTAGAAAAGTTATGAAGCTTTAAAGAAAACGACATAAAACGCAAAACGTCGTCATCGACGTCATCGCTGCACTCCATCAAGTTTCTATGGAATTTCGGTCCCAGTGCGGAGATGACGTCGAGTTACGTTTATAAATTAATAACTTTTATTCTTTAATATGTTGTTTATAATTGTATATTCTATGTATGTACTTGGCAAAATTCCATAAAAAATTTATTCACACGAAGTTTGTCAAAATCGAGGTTTTCACCACCAAGTAAGAACACTTATGCTACACATTCTAAAAATATTTTAATTATATACAGAATGTATAACGGGACTTGGTATAGAATACTATGGATCTAGTTCTTTTGTTTTCGGCGTTATTCAACGTTTTGTTAGAAAAAAGACTCACATTTGATAGATCACTACCCAGTAGGCCATGGATATTTTCGACAAATAGCCACAGAAAATTTTAGAATAACTTGAAAGTTTAATAAATAGTCGAATTTTTGATTCACATACGCATACTATATACAGAGTGTGCTGAAACACAAAAAGTTAAATAACTCTTTTATAAATGGAACACCTTATATTTCGGTTTATGAGTCGACTAAGTATTTCATAAGCTTTCCACTGATATGCAGATTGTATGGCGAATTCTACATCGTTAATGACATTTTCCAAAAAATTGTTTCATTATGAAGAAGTTTTGATTCTTTCACATAGGTGTCAACGAATATCTCAAGTAAAATGACAATTTAATTTTGATGACAGTGCAATTACCTACATTGTTATTTTGGTACATTTTTGCTCGACACTAAAATGAATTAGTCAATATACGATTTACTGTATAATCATTTTGGGTTTTCATACGTATACCGAATGTCCCAAACTGATTTGACCACCCTATAACGTAATAAAGAATAAATATAAGTAAAAAGTGTGTCTAACGAATATATTTCAATAAAACAAAAACTATCCTTTATAGCTGCCAATGTACGTTAATATTGCCCCTAATTAGTGACCGATTTTGATTCTGTAAAATTTCATCGTCGTAGACATAACATGCATCAAAACGTATAAAAAATATAGAGGGTGCTATTTAAAATTTTAAGGGAGGAGGTTGTCTCTTTAAGGGTAGTTAAAGTAGGAGTAATTTTAACAGCCAATATTAACGTACAGCAGCTATAAAGGATAGTTTTTGTTTTATTCAAATATATTTATTCGTTATAGGGTGGTCAAATCAGTTTGGGACACCCGGTATATTTACATATACAAATAAGTATTGTAAGTCATTCATATCCAACTTGATTTTATTTTATTGTAATATTATAGATTGTGCGCATGAAAATCGCTCATATAAATGCAAGATCAATTATTAGTGGTTTTTGTGAATTAAAACGTGTTATTCTCGAAGGTGACTATGACATTGTTTTAATTACTGAAACATGATTGAGTGATAGAGTGGACTTAAACACAACTAGTATTCCAGATTATCAGTTTATTAGGAAGATAGGGCACGTGGTAGGATGGAGAATAGGAGCTTATGTTAAAAAATCTGCAAATTAAATAGGGTAGATCTTAATTTTGAAGTAGATCATATTTTAGACTATTTATGTTTGAGAGTACAAGTTCACTCTAAAAAGTAATGATTTTGGATGTTACAGGCCACCTAACACAAATCTAGGTTCACTCAATAATGACTTCAATAACATTCTCTCCTTTATAGTACCTACAAATGACTATACAATCTGCTTGGGGAATCTAAACGTCAACTTTTTTACGAATCAAACCCATTAACTAAATGTTTTAATAATTACGATTTGATACAAATTGTCAATGAACCTACTAGAATAGGTGGAAAAACTGCTACGTTAATAGATCCGATTTTCATATCTGATGAAGATATTGTATTATCCACGTGAACGGTCAATTGTGCTAGCTTCACTGACCATAAATTAACTTATTGTCAAGTCAAGATAGGTACTAAGATTATTATCTTCGGGTTGAGCCGTGTTGGTCCTCCCTTCCTACGTTCTCTGTTTGACGTTTCGCTAACCATGCTGTTAGCTTCTTCAGAAGTTACTCTAAAGACTGATGTTGTTGTAACTTCTGAAGAAGCTAACAGCATAGTTAGCGAAACGTCAACAGAGAAGGAAGGAAAGAGAACAGTGACTCAACCCGGAAGATAATAATCTTAGTGACAACAGCCGCGAAAGCTTACATTCATACATCAAGATAGGTAGTTGTAAGATTGAGCCTAGAATACTTACGCGTAGATGCTTTAAAAACTTTCTATCTGACCTAGCTGCTCAACCTTGGATATAGTTTGTTCGAGGAAATGACGTTGATATTAAACTTGGTTTATTAAATAAATACATTATTTCTGTATTTAACATACATGCACCACGAAGGATAGTTCGCGTCACAAAACAGAAGGCGCCTTGGATGACCCAAAACGTGAAATTAGCGTTGAAGAACAGAGATATGCAGTTGCAAAAACAAGCGTTCTCGGACAAACGCGGATTGGATAAAATATAAGACAATGAGGAATAACACGCTATGTCTTATTAGAAGGAAAAGAAGAATTATCTTAATACAGTTGCAGCTAATAACAAACCATACGATTTGTGGTCAAGGCTAAAGAATTACATGTATGCAAAGATCGAATTCGTAGCATTCCTGATACTTTGAGTGACGTTAATCAACTGAACTCATATTTTGTTGTGCAAAGAATTAACACTGTTAGTAACAATAGAATCAATTATTACAATAATAATTTGTGCAATAAAAAACTCAATTTTGAATTTAGGATGGTTAAGTTACATGAGGTTGTTGAAAAATTCAATACTATGAAATCAAACTCTTCTGGAAATGATAATATTTCTCTAACAATGATAAAGTTATCGCCTCCGTTTATATACACATATTTATTACATTTATTTAATTATTGCATTCCAATGATGTGGAAAACGACTATAGGAGTTTCAATACCTAAAAATTCAACTCCTATATCATTCTCACATTTTCGTGTTATTATTTTCTTCCCGTACTATCAAAACTCTTTGAGAAACTTCTTTATACTCAAATGTATGATTTTTTCACTACTAATAACATAATTTCTGATTCACAGTGCGGATTTAGGAAAGGTTATACCTAGCACGTCTACTGCGCTTATCAAAGTTCCCGATGATTTATTTTCTGCTTACGATCAAAGGTTGATTGATCTGCTGGTATTATTGGACAATTGATCATTGTTTACTTTGCGCCATGCTTAAGTACTACGGTTTTAATGCCACATCTCTGTCTCTTGTAAAGTCATATCTTTCTGACCGGTATCAACAGATGCGACTGAATAATAAATATTCCATTAAAAGTAAAAATTGAGTTGGGAATGCCGCAAGGCTCGATTCTTGGTCCCTTACTGTTTATAATATATACAACAGACATAATAAAATCAGTATCCCATTATCAAGTTCAAGCGTATGCTGATGACATTCAATTATATACAACCTTTGAGTTTTAAAAAACATTTAATCGTGAATCAAAATATCGGTGTAGAGCTGGAAAGAATTAGAACGCTATTAGAAGAGTTTAATTTAAAGTTAAATCCTCTAAAAACAATTTGTATGTTATTTGGGAGTATAAAAAAGATTGCAATGTTGAAGCATACTTTGAAAATACAAATCAAAGGAGTAGATGTTGAGGTAGTAGATCATGTGAGCAATTTGGGGTTAGTAGTTGATAAAAATCTTAGATTCAAAGAACATGTCAAAAAAATTTTACAGAAAAGCATACGGATCCTTAAAACTATTATACAGTAGTAGGCATTTTTAAACTTTCACTTAAAGAAAATGTTGTGAGTCTTTAGTTCTCAGCCACTTTAATTATTGTGACGTGTTGTATAGTTCTTGTCTAACGACTATTGATAAGAATAGAATTCAGAAGGCGCAAAATTCATGGGTACGGTTTATGTTTGGGTTAAGGAAATATGATCACATCTCTGAAATTTAATCAAAGTGGTTGGCTGAGAATGGAAGAGCGCAGAACTTTGCATCTAGGCTCATATATACATAAGATCATGTTTGATAATCACGATTTACACCCCTGCAATCAAAATTTTCTACTCATGCTAGTTTTCATGGAGTTAACATCCGCAATAGAGGCATGATTAACATACCTACTCATCACACAGCTATGTGTGAATATGTGAATAATTGAATGCGATTTATCTAGATCTAATACACATAATATGTATATTACTATAGAGTGAGCATGACTGGTCGAGTTGAAGTAGCCACATGTGCTAGACTTTTGTTTGATGCTTTTTGGTAGCTACATACGCTGCTACTTGTATTTGACTATTTCAATAAAGTCGAATTATTATTATTATATTTTAGGATGTATAACACAAGGATGGTTACTTGGTGGCGAAAACCACATGTCAATATTTTCAATAGCAAAAAGTTATGGCCCAATTACACATCCCCAGAGTGACCCAGTATAAACATTATCATATTGATTTTTTTGTACTTTTAAATTATTAAGGTGCACAAGTCGTTATAGTATTTTTTAAGGGTTATACTTAATTTAGTACAAATGATTTAATTTTGGAATGAAAAAACTCAATTAATGTAAATAATTGGAGTTCTACAACATTATTGAAACTCTATTTTCACCCAAAGAGATAAATGCAAAACAAAATTGGCAAAGCAAATTAAACATTACCGATTTTGTGTATGTAAAAAATTCCCAGAACCGATCGACTTTGATAATCAACACACCATCAGTAGAAGATAACATACTACTCCAGGTTAACAAAAAATCATCACACAAAATTCAAAGTTATTGGTATGGAAAATTATTTATAGAAAAACTTAGTGTTATCTAATAATAATTAATACTTAAATATAAGCTAAAACTAACCTGGCAAAAGCGAAGCTTCATAATCAAATCACGTAGTTTTTGAGCATCATACATACATTCATAAATTGTATTAGTTATGCGTTGAGTAGTTTGCAATAATGGATTTGCCGAGAGATATTCTGATTTGTTGCACGTTCACATTCTAATACAACTAAGTGTCCAGGATAATGGCTGCTCAATTCTCCACCAACATTATTCAAAAGAAAAATGTTGTAGTCAATTTTCATAAGTTCAATACTTCTGAGTAGTGCATCGTTACCCTATAAAACATAAAATTATATGCGATGACATTTAAACAACTGATATTACTTACAATTGAATCGGCATCTTTGGCTCGGTAAGTGTTTTTGAAAAATAATTCAGTAAATTTTGTATAACAGCCGGAGCGACTGTTACCATATTTTGTTTTGATTAACAGAATTTCCATCACACATGGTTGGTGGTAACCTTACATGTTACTTAAAGATGTAAAAATGAGTATAAATTATTTGTGACATACGAAACAAAATTAACAGACTATGATTCTTTAGGCAAAATTATTTTCATAATTTCGAACGGCACTCAACATTGTTTCTAACGCACTATTTACAATAAAATGTCAAATAAACGCGGACATTATAACTCCATACCCATACCAACCACTATTCAAGGAAATTTAATTTTATTCCAGTGCTTCTCAAAATTTTCGTTTGAACACAAGACCGTGTGCCTACATAATAATCATATTCATCAACGTAAATTTTAAACTTTGCCAAGTTGTTTGTTTAAACATATACTTCTCTTAAATAACATATTTTAAGATAAAGTTATTTAATTTAAACATTCTTCATATACGTGTTACAAATACAGAACTATGTACACTTGTGTAGAGAATATCGGGACACCAGAAAAGATTTTCTAGTAATAGAATTCAATTAGATCAACAAATCTTATTAATTTTTTTGAAATTCAAAAAAGTAAATGCTTTTGCCGATACTTTAACATTTTGATCGATTCGACCAAAGACCTGGTGGAAATCTTTTTTGAATTACTTATCTAATTACCGACCGGGCTTAACATGTTACCTAACTTCGATGTAAATTGTACACTTAGAACATATAAATAGCATACTGTTGTGTAGTTGGCTCAAAGAAGATTGACTATAATTGATTGATTCACTGTTTAAA
Organism: Abscondita cerata; assembly: GCA_030710515.1. Taxonomy (NCBI): domain Eukaryota; kingdom Metazoa; phylum Arthropoda; class Insecta; order Coleoptera; family Lampyridae; genus Abscondita; species Abscondita cerata. The sequence continues at coordinate 186,329 of JALBCR010001159.1, forward strand.
TTAGAAATTTAAAACACAAATGTACATACATATGGTAGCTAACTTCCGTATTTCGCCGTTTGTAAAATATAACAGTACTACATTCTTGTTCTCGCTCAAACTATAAAAATTTTAATGACCTTAAATTTTTATGTTTTAAATAGAATAGTACTTGTCATCTGTTATTGTTATTATAGTTATTATAAAAATCGACAAAAAACACACAAAAATTGTAAATTTGTACTTGTAAACAATTAATATAATAGATATAGTAGTAGTACTTAAAGTCTAATAATCGTGCTCTAATAAATAAATTAAATTAATTATATTTATTAAAATTATTCAAGGCCATTATAGTGGTCTAATGTTGATAAGACCTCGATGAGGGTGAGTGATGTCGAATATCTGCTATTGTAAATGTCGAGAAATGTCTCCTTTTAGCAGCTCTGCCAACAAGTCCTATCCTCACTTTCATGTAGTGTTCACTGAGTATAGCTGTAATAGACTGTAGCTAACGAGAAGGGCAATAGGCGAATATCTGGCGCCTAAAATCAGGTTCACTTAGGCTAAGGAGTGCTCTAGGATTGAGGGTTGCAAAGTTGGACTAGTTACCTTTCGCTCACAAAATGTTAAACCGCTAAAAATCATTTCAACATGCCTCGGAATCGGATGGATAATAATTACGACGAATGTTGGCAAGGAAAAGGACAATGGACTGGTTACTTGAATGTACCAAGATTAAACAATAAAACAGTAGAAATCGTTAAATAATTAAACCAACTGAATATTGACATAGCAGTACTGACTGAGACAAAGAAAAAAGTGAAAGGAAGTGAGGAACTATCAATAAATTACGTTTATATTTGATTGGGTGTACAGGGTGTCCTATTTTCGATGTAATTGAGGGTTTCAGGTATTTTATGAATTGATAGGGATTTTTGTGACAAATTTAATAGTCTAAACAGCACTTCGATATCTCGACTCGTTTAGGAGATACATAGTGTTTTGCGTTTCATGCAGTTTTCTTTAAAGCTTCATAACTTTTTTGTTTGTAAATATTTTTTTATTTAACAAAACATTTGTTTAAATTTTTTATATGCAATTCAATGGCGTACTCGAATTTATTCTAGCTTAATTCGTTTTTGAGTTACAGATCAAACATGCAATTTTTTTAAATCGAAACCATAGTTGGCTATGACTCCATTAATTAGAGATTTTTTAGCTTTTTGAAAATAAATAGTTTCATATATTTATTTCGGCAAATAAGGAAATTATTAACGATTCTTTAAAAACACCTTTTGATCGTAATTCCTTATGAACCTTTGTTTACTGCGCGCAGTCGTTGCTAGTTTTTTTGACACTTTACGCAGTTGTTTCTTATATATAAATGGCCAGAAACATACACAGATGTGATTAAATTTAATGTGTCAAAGCTTTGCTTAAAATAATAAATAATTACTGAAATTAATAACTTTTTGGCCATTTATTTATAGAAACAACTGCGTGAAGTGTCAAAAAACTAGCAACAAATGCGCGCAGTAAACAAAGGTTCATAGGTGATCACGATTTTTCCCTATCAATTTGCGAAATACCTGAAACATCGATAATAGGATACCCTGTACATAAATCTAAAAGAGCATTAGCAGGAACTTCTGTCTTAATACACAAGAAATACAAAAACTACATTAAAACCTTCGAATGCGAGTCTGAAAGAATTATAACACTAACAATATATTTGCATGGATTTGAAACTGAAATTGGAGTATATGCTCCTCATGATGACGCGAAACAAGTAAAGGATAGTTTCTATCAAGACCTCTTTGAAGAGTAATGGCAAAAGTGAAACGATATCAAAAATAATACTTACTGGAGATTTCAATGGAAGAGTGGGGTCGAAACAAAAGATGGAATTATAGGCCATATGGGCATGATGTTATTAATCAATCAGAGAATTATTAATAGAATACTGTGAAGAACATCATTTAAAAAAACTTAACGGCTTCTACCAACATAAAATATACATAAATATACTTGGAAAAGACCAACACTGTACCAGGGATCAATTATTGATTATTTTATTATCAAACAAGTATCGTTAATGAAAATACAGGATTGCTGAGTTAAAAGAAAAACCTAATTGTGGTTACGATCACTACCTACTGAATTAACAGTGTTGTGGCCTTTCAGAACAAATACCCACAAATTAACAGAAGACATAACAACAAAAAATACCAATATCAATGAAAATCGATACAAGTTATACCTCTTGTCAGAGACGAGTATTAAAACTTGTATCAAAATCGATTAAAACATTAACTTAGTAAGTATGAAGAAATTGATGATATCGAAAAGAATATGATAAGTTTAAAAGGCATTACGCAATGCCGCTTATTATAAGCACTCGGGGACTATAGATAAGCAAAAACCTTTTGGATTACCTACAGAGGAAATAGAATACATACTTAATAACAAAAAAAAGAAATTATACAATAGATGGTTAACTAAGCAAACACCAGAAAGAAGAAAGCAGTATCAAGGAAATAATAAGGAACTAAGAAGGAAAAATAAAGAAATAAAATCAATAATGGGGGCAGAGATGTCTCGAATTGGAAAACAATTAAAACAATAAAATTCAAACAATGTACATCAAATTTATCATTTGATAAACATAAAGGAGTGGAAAAAGTATTACGAAACATTGTTAACAGAGCACTGTAGTGGGATATAAACAAACAGTAGAGCATGCAATAGATGAAAGAGATTATGATCTAGTGATGATAACGAAAGACGAAACAAAAAAACATGTTATAAATTTGAGAAATTCAAGATCACTCTGGTCAGATAACATACCTATAGTAAAGTATGGAGGAAAAGAAATTATTAAATTAAATATAAACACTCATTTAATAGCTTTCCTAAAGGAACTTCATAATAACAACGTATCTTATGTAAAACAAGGGAAACAACTATCAGGACATTGTATCAATAACAAAAAGGGCTATGTCAATGGTGTAGCCTATCACCAGTACTGTTTAATCTTTATTTAGAAGTGGTACTGAGGGAATGAAAACGAAACTGCGGAAGAATGGGTATAGGTACCAACCAATGAAGAATACTTATTCACACTTAACTTTGCGGATGACCAAGTCTCACATACGTTCGGTTCAGAAGAATAAATGTTAGAAAAAAGGATCATCAAAATACTGTTTAAAAGACGAAAAACATCATCTCCAGCACAACATGTGAAAGCATCTCTCACACGATCGATTTCACCAATACAAAACTACTGGCTAACATAGAACACACCAGAAATGAATAAAATTGTTATTGATATTCTTAATACAATTTTTCTAAAAATTAGTTTAATCATTTTTTCAAAATGTTAAGTTCACTTTAATAAATTGTATTGTAATGATATCGTTAATAAAGTTAATTAAAAAATACTGCATTTGGAATCGAACCCTAGTTAGGAGCGCAAAACACTATTAGACAACCACTAACCAATTCGTCAACGAAGCCCGCCTAATAAATAAAAAATTCATTCGGTTAAAAAAATAAAATATCATAAAAAATAACTTATTTTACATTTTTTAATAAATACGCTTTAAATACACATTTTTATCTCATCAATTTATTCTATTTTATCTATCCAACACAATATGTTCTTATATTGTGTTCAAATTGTGTCAAAAGAATGGTACACGTTAATTTTTAATTAACATGGTAAATACCTATGTCAATTTTTCCTTGGGACAAGCGGTATAAACGGATAAAGAATAGAACATCAATCAGATAAGTACAATAAAATTACAATAGAAGGATTTTCAAATAAATTAGTAAAAAGTTGAAATTTAATTTCAATGGAAAGTCATTGATACTAGGTAAGCAATATTTATTTACACAAATCTAATATTTTTTAAATTTTAAATAATTTAAGTTTCGTTTGCATTTGAATCTTTCAAAATGTTGTAACGCTATTTTTTGGCGTAAGATTTGGTGAGGGTTCTAGGTCGAGCGCCATTTTTGTAGTGATGCTTTGTAGTTTGTTGCCCCGATGTAATATCTAACTGCAATTTGCAATTCGAAGTAGAAATGCCAAACAAAATATAAATTTCAAACACTGGATTAGTTGGAAACCTTATATTTTCGAATTTACTTATAAAGGAGTGAGATGTGGGTAATTTGCTAAAAGTATATAATGCAGTTTTTTTGAATGTTTTATGTATTGCAAATGCGATACTATAGTTTTTTTTGTTTAATACCAAATGGTCGAGTGGTGGATGACTGGCAATGAGACTGATTGATCGTTGCAGTTTCGACTATGGAGAGTGAACGACGACGTGGTGTTCTGTCTATCACAAGTTTAAGAAAGCGAAATAAGAGAAATTGGTAAAATGAAGGCGATATGGTTTTTTAGTCGTAGAACAACTTTTACCCACATTACTAAGTTCAATGCTATCAAATGGATAACTTGTTTATGGAGAAATGCCAAAAAAAGACACATTAAAAGGATCTAACAAAGTTTCACCAAACATAGTTTTCTGTGCTTCTTTCTTCCAATTCAAATATTATAAAAGAAAACAGCGGTGCCTATCTTTCATCCACTGTTAAAGCATGGGATAGAAATGAAACAGGTGAATTGTCATATATAAACTATAAAAAACACAAGAGGCAGTTTGCAGGGCCGAGGTTGATTTGACGCGATGTAAGGTTGCAGTACGCAATAACAAATCTAATGAAATGTAAACTTTGTACAATATGGCGGACAATAGAAACAGCGGAACTCAAAGCCAATTATGCAACAAGTTTTATAAACAGCATTTTAGACATGAGATTTTTTTAATGAAGAGCGATTCTTATCGGAGTCAGTGTCTAAGAAACGGAGTGTCTTGAGATATTTACATATTTTTTTTTAACTGTGCAGCTCAAGTGTGTGTGTCGTAGTAGTAAGTTTAGATATACCATTAACTAATTGTATATTTATGAACCTCATTCATAGTAATATATAATCATATAAATAATAATACTACGGCGTCGTGTTTTATCAGAGTTGTTTTCGTGAATAACAAAGTGGATCATTTACTTCGAAATCGCCTGGACTGTCCTGTTCTGGTAGTTGTCAACATTCTTACCATTTTGATTGTGTCGGAATTCCGGATGACCTTCGAAAATACTTAAAATCTATAAACGGCTTAATCTGGCGATGTTCTGAGTGTATAATTTCTTCATCTTCTCGTTATGAGAACAACCTTAAAACGACTATGTTGCAGTTAACTAAGTCATTAACAGATGAATTAGAAAATAAAATAAACTTTAAGATCTGAAATTCTGAATGAGTTTAAACTGTCAATAGATTCGCTAAAGCATAATGTTGTTGAAATAATATCAGGTAAAATTGATAAAATATCCACGAGTTTGCTTCATCAAAATGGTCAATCCGAGACAGCTAACTCCTATGCTAGCATTGCTGCTAAGGCTGCTCAGTCAAAAATTATAATAAAGCCTATTAATGAAGTTAATCGAATCTCGTCTAATATCCTCGTGAAAGGTGTCAAGTCAATTAAAGATGGTGGAATCGTTGTTAGCTGTTCTGATAGTCTGCAATCAACAAAGCTTTTGAAGTCGCCAAAAAGTAAACTGTCTGCCAATTACGAACTAAAGCAAGTTAAACCTAAATCTATTCGTATTCGTCCGTAGGTCCATCCGATCAACTTACGCCGAAGACTATACTGCACTATTTAAAGATCCAAACATCTAGAAAACATAGTGGGTGATAAAGAGTTGTTCACTAAACCTTTGCCTTTGAGTAACAATAAATCGAATTACGTAACTAATATTTACTGCTTATATCAAAATGTTAGAGGACTACGATCCAAAAAAACAACTTTCTTTGATAATGCTTCAATACTAAGCGATTGTATTGTTGCCGTTACGGAAACCTGGCTATCTGAAGACATATTTAACAATGAACTGTTTATTGATAACTTTTATGTTCATAGAAAAGACCGTAACTTTAATGTAGTCTCGTCTACAAGGGTGGCGGAGTTTTACTAGCTGTAACACATAACTATACTAGTGTTCCAATATACCTCTCAATCATTTCAGAAAATTTACCAACAATTGATATTTGTGGATTGAAAGTAATGCTAAACTCTAACAACGTAATAATTTTGTTATGTGTTTATATTCCCCTTCAACATGTAATGAAGACTATGAAATTTTATTTGATCTTATTAGCACACTACCAGATGTCTTGAATAATAATGTTATTTTATTAGGTGATTTCAATGTTACTAATTTTGTCAACAATTCTAATGACATATTAACTGCACTTGTTAACAATTTTGCGTTTTTAATAACTTCTTTCAATACAATTGTGTTAAAAACATTTCAAATCGACTTCTTGACTTAATATTGTCCAATATAAATTGTAAGGTCACTAGATCTGATTATTTTCTAGTAGATGAAGATGTCTTTCATCCAACTCTTCAAATACAAATGATCATTAATTGCAAGGCACAACATAACTTCAAACCGAATATGAATGCACCCACATGGAATTTTAAGAAAGCAAATTTTCCATTACTTTATGAATCTTTAAATAAAACAAATTGGGATTTTTGTTAAAATTTTCTGACGTTAATGAGGCTTGTTCGAGATTCTACAAAGTCCTGAATTCTATTATTGATATATCGGTTCCCAAATCGGCAAATAGATTCCACAGAAAATATCCACCATGGTTTGATGGAGACATTATTAATGCAATAAAGCTCAAACAAAACTTTGGAATTCATTTAAGTTAACCAAGGAACAATCAGACTACATCCAGTTTAAATCTCAACGTTCAATATGTAAGCGTTTAATACCTATTGCACATCGCAATTACATAATAAATACTGACAAGTCCCTTGCAGAACAACCTAAAAGTTTTGGTCTTACATTAACGCAAGAAGAAATAAATCTAGAATCCCTGGTGTGATGACTTATAATAATGAAGAACTCACAGCGCCTGATCAAATAGTTGAGGCTTTTGCATCTTATTTCAACAGCGTATACACATCTCCTTGCTTACAAGATCTAACCCAGGATGTATCACTCTTCTCTTTGATATCTGTCCCTAATGTTAGTGAAGAAGAAATCCTAAAAAGCTTAAAGCAGCTAAAAGATTCATTTATTTCAGGAGCTGATAATATCCCTTCTTTTCTGTTGAAAGACTGTGCGACTATATTTGTTAAACCATTGTCATATATCTTTAACCTTTCACTTAAGCTATCAGTATTTCCTGAGTTATGGAAGAAAACACTTATAACACCAGTCTTTAAAAGGGCGATGCATCCGTTGTTAACAATTATCGACCAATTTCTATTATATCCAATATAGCTAAAGTCTTTGAAAGCGTACTGTATAAACGTATTTATTTTCAAGTAAAATCTTTCATAACGCCTTATCAACACGGATTCATGGAGAAGCGCTCTACTGTTACTAATTTAGCTTCTTTTAGTCAGTATGTATCTGAAGCATTAGGTGAGCACAACCAGGTAGATGTTATTTACACTGATTTCCAAAAAGCGTTTGATCAAATCGACCACAACGTACTTTGTTCAAGCTAAACTTAATTGGTTTCTCAGACTCCTATTAAACTGGGTTAAATTTTATCTGAATGATCGTCAATTGTTTGTGAGATATAACTATCACTTGTCTTCATCATTTGTTCCTACCTCTGGTACCCCTCAAGGATCAAACTTAGGACCACTATTCTTTTTAATATTTATTTATGTATTTTTATTTATTTATTTATTTATTGTCTAACAGCAATGCCAATTACAAGACAATTTTACAAGTGAACATAATACTACTAGATTAAAAGAGATAGAAAAAGTAATTAAATTGAAAAATTATATATAAATGAATACATGGTAATATCTATTACTACCTACTACAAATGTGAAAAAAACAACAACACGTTAATTGATTTTATAAATGTTATAAATTCTGACAAGCTACAATTAAGAATGTCTGTTTGGTTGCAGATATTATTATAATTGTTGCACATGTCATATATGGGAGACTTTAATATTACATTAGTTCGAGCCTTTGCGAGATAAAATGTTAATTCTTGCCGAGAATGTAATCGAGGAACATGGAAATGTAATTTTTGCAACAAATACGAACAGTCAACCTTATTATGCATTAATTTAAAAAGAAAATCAAACTGATGTATACCCTCCTGATTGCACATGAATCAATGTTGAATGTGTTTAGTAAGATTGAGTGATCAAAACCCCTGGGTGGATAAACATTATGAATCTTAAACCACAGAAATTTTAGAAATTTTCTCTGTACACTTTCAATGGACAATACATGACAGTCATAAATTGATACTAAACGATACTTCCGTATTCTAGTTTGGATCGTACAAAAGAAAAATACAATGTTATTAAAGCCGAAATATTTGAAAAGTCTTTACAGCTACGTATTTAAAATCCCAGCATTTTATAAGCGGAAGAGACTATGTTGTTGATGTGGTATATGAAAGTGAATCCAGCATCAAACGTCACCCCAAATCTTTGGTTAAATTAGATCTAGTTAAAAGTTCTGAGTTTATCGTGTAATTAAATTTTATTGGACTAATCTTACGAGTGTATGTAACAATTTTACATTTACTATTCAAGGTTAAGATATTGTTGCTGCACCAGTTAGAAAGTAAATTAATATCAGACTGTAATTTTATGGTATCATCCTGGTTTACAATTGATGTGAATATTTTGACGTCGTCAGCAAACATCAACAACCGACACTGTAAATGATAACTCAGATCATTAATAAATATAAAAAGTAAGGGCCCTAAATTAGAACCTTGGGGGACTCCAGATGTAGGAATGTACTGTATAGATCTATATCCATTGTACATAACGTAATGTGGTCTATCCTTTAAGTAAGATTTTATCGAACGCTTTAAACAAATCTGTATAAACGACATCTACTTGCCCTTGTTTATCAAGTTGTTCAGAAACAAACTGCGAAAAGCAACTTAGGTTAGTTATGGTAGAGCGACGTTCCATGAAGCCATGTTGTGAAGGGGATATAATCTGTTTCATATTGTTGTATATATGCCTATATAGAATAATTTCAAAGATCTTTGCAAAGTTAGAGAGTATAGCAATAGGTCTGTAGTTAGTGACATCTGAGGGATCACCATTCTTGAAAATGGGACAGACTCGAGCTATTTTCCAAAATTGAGAAAAAATTGACGTTCTTAAGCTTAAATTAAATATAATTAAAAGTGGGACAAGAAGAACATTCGAGCAATCTTTGACAATATAACTTGGCACCTGGTCGAAACCAGCAGTTCGTTTATTTTGTAATTTCTTTATTGCGGACGTAATGTCATCTTCTGAAATGGAAATAAGATTAATGCAAGGGAAGTTGTTGTACCATAAATTATTAATATTGTGAAGTTTTGAAGGGTGGGATGGTTGATAAACGCTACTAAAGTAATGGCCAAACCATTAACAATAGTTTGTGGGGTAGAATACCTAATATTGCCATTATATGTAAAACCGGGTATTCGAGTGTTATTAGTCTTACTATGAATGTACTGCCAAAACTGTTTTAGATCACCACTTATAGACTGTTCTGCGCTACAAAGATATACTGTGTAAGCGTCTTTAATTTTTTGCTTAGTGATGCTTCGAATGCATTTAAATTCATTATAACATTCCATTGATCTTGTGTAACGATACTGTCTGTTTAAATTAGCCTTAATTTTTAGATTTTGAATAATTTCACGTGTAAACCATTTTGGGTAGGAGTGCAATTTATTTTTGTGAAGTGGTACATAAACATCGAATAATGTATAGAGTATTCTCGTAAAATTTATCACAAGCTAGATTAACATTAATGATATCGTTACTTTTTGCAGATGATTTAAAAATATTCCGTACGATAAATACTGAGACTGACTGTAGTATGTTACAAGAATGTGTTGACTGTCTGGGTAGATGGTGTGTTAATAATCGTCTTTATCTAAATGTTGAAAAGTGTAATATCATTACATACTCTAGAAAACAAAACACCATAAATTACCCGTACAAAATTCAAGATGTTACTCTAAGTCGGCTGAAAATCATTAAAGATTTAGGAGTTATATTTGATGAAAAATTTTCTTTTGCTTATCACGTTGATCACGTTATCTCTGCAGCATATAAAATGTATGGAGTTGTGTTTAGAAACTCAAAAAGATATTTCTGTTAAAACACTAATGAAATTGTTTTAATACTTTGGTACGATCTAAGCTAGAATATGCGGCGTTAGTATGGTTTCTATATATAACATCCATATAGTCAATTTAGAAAAAAATTCAAAAGATTTTTAAAACTGTTAGTGTACCAATGTGATAATGTTTATCCATTCAGAAATTGCAGTTACAAGTGCCTTCTCTCAAGATTTGATACAATGTCCCTTAAACAAAGACGCATTCATTTGATTGTCCAGTTTATATACCGAGAGCATCCAGCAGAAAAACAATTGATTTTTACACAATGAGTCGCACAAATGTGTACAGCTAGATCTCCTATCGGTCTAATGTGATTTTTACGCCAATAAATGTTCCAATGTATCTGACGTCTACTTTGATACATTTAATGATTTTAGAAAAAGGTGGTATCTAGTTTTTAATCAGTAAGAATATGTTATACTATTATGTAAGTTAAGTTATTTATTATTCTTTCATTTTATCAAGTTGGATTAGATTTTTGTTATTGTTTACTTAGTTTTTCTGTTATTTATATTTCCTGTGATTAGGTGTGCGTCACACATTATTATTATTATTATTATATCAAATTATAAAACAAATACTGTGAATATTTAATAGCTATAAAGTGTTATCAATCGTTTGCATACCAAACGTGATATAAAAATTTGTTTACAATAGATAGAAATATGGTAAATCTAAAATGCTAATGTTACGTGACAAACTGGAAGCCAGGGATCTTATTAATTGTTCCGTTTGTGAATGCTAATTATAATAGTAAATGTGTTGATATTACAACTGCTGAATGTCGGGTATTAAGATCTAAAACTACCATTAAATGGACATGTAGTAACTGTTTAGAATTTGATGTTGACCTCAAAGAAATAAAAGAAACTTATAATGGATCTTAGGACTGAAATTAAGGAACTAAAGGGTTCTAATGGTATTAATACAATAAAGGATTCTACTTTCTTTGACATCATCGATGAAGTAAATGATATTAGGAAGCCTGAAAAGAATATTCTTGCCTTTAACACACCTGAAAGAAACGTTAACAATGATGAGGATACGATTAAGAAATTAGTCTCAGAATTAACGACTGATGTTGAACTCACAAATGTTAAAGTGTTCAGAATTGGAAAAGTAACTGCAGGAAAAGTTCGTCCGCTAAAAATTGTTCTACCTAATCATCAAGATGTTACTGCAGTACTGAAAATGCCAATAAATTAAAGCAATATGCCAATTTTCATAAAGTTGGCCTAAATCGTGATTTAACTCTTCGGCAAATAAACTTTTGCATTTTGTATCGGTAAGGAATTTCGTGAAAGAGTCGCAAATGGTGATACTAATATAATTTTAAAATATCGTGATGGTATACAAAAATTGTTATAAAAACGATAAATATCAACAAACATACACTACTAGTTCTAATTTAATGTACAGTATTACAATAACATATCAAAATGTGAGAGGTTTGAACACGAAAGTAAATAAATTCTACACTAACGCTTTAGCTTGTGCATCGGATATAATTTCAATTACAGAAACTTGGCTTAAAGATAATACACATTCTTCTGAATATTTTACTGATATGTATCATGTCTACCTTTCAGATAGAAAACATATGAGAGGCGGTGGTGTTTTAATCGCTATTAAATCATATTAAAGCTCAGAGGATCTCTTTTTTAAATCTCAGGTCGCTGAATTGGACTTAATCGGTGTAAAATGTACTTTTCATAAAACAATTGTTAATGTATTAAGTTTGTACATTCCACCGGCATTATCAGTAGATCAATATATCTTATTCGATTATTATATGTCTTAGAAACTTATTTATTATAACCGGTGATTTTAATATTCCAGAACTTCAGACATGGTATGGCATAAACCACAATTCTCGTTTATGTAACATTCTTAATCGATTTCTCTGTCATTGTAATCTAAAACAAACAAACTTTATAAAAAAACCGTGATGGTAGAATTTTAGATTTAATTATTACAGCTAGTAATATAAGTTGTGATGTAACACGAGATATTAACGCTTTGGTTGATGAAGATAAACACCATCCTGGGCTATCAGCTAAAATCTCTTGGCTACCTAATGATTGTTCATCCTCATCCTTTAATCCTCAGGACAACTTCTTACGTTACAATTTCCGATTATGTAATCTTGAGGAACTTTATAATGGCATCAGTAACGTAGATTGGAGCCAACTAGCAAACTATGAGTGTGTAAATGAAGCTTGTACACTCATGAAATTTAAAACTTGGACACCACAATTTCTGTAAACAAAAGTTTGCACATTGTGAAGCGGGCTTAAGGGTATCATTTACAATTCTAACAGCAGGTAGTCTCAGCAGGGGTTATCTTATAGAAGGACTGTAGAATGAATCATTACACTAAGCACGTTTTAGAAAATAGGTAATTTACGTTGCTTACTTAATTTTTTCTTTAAAGAATATATTTGAAGGTATCGCTAATTAAACACCATAGCTCGATTAATTATCGAATCAAAATTTTGTTTAGGAAATGTTTACAAAATAAAATTAGAAATAATTTTGATTTAAAAAACGTCTACAAGCAATAACTTTTAAATTAAATCAAAAACTAAACATGGTTATTTGGGTTGACTGATTATTACTTATTTTTTAAATAAATCTAAATCTAACCTACTAATTATTGTAAGTTATTAAAAAAATCATTAAACTCTCTATTCATAATATTTAGTCCTTACAAAATGTATATTTTATGACGTTTCATTTTTTCTGTAGTTAATATAAAAAGTAAAAATAAAAACTAAGGCAATGAAAACGATTTTTAAAAAAATAAAAAGGTATTACTATATAAATAAATATAAGAAATCAATAATGGGTGTGACCTCCATTATTATTGATACATTCTTGGAGGCGTCTGCTCATTGACGCTATCAAGGTATCAATATAATTAATATTAATCGTTTCCCATGCGGTATCAATGGCTGCAATTAGTGCATTACGGTTTACTGGTATAAATTTGGCCCTTGTTGTCTTCGGATAACAGCAAGTATTCGAGCCCAAACATTTTCGATAATGTTAAAATCTGGGCTTTTTGCTGGCCAGGGTAACAGCTCTAAGTTATTTGCTTGTATCCAGTTGCGCACAACCTGCGAAGTATAGGGTCATCATTTCCCGCAAACCGTTCGTGGAACAATCGAGACTTGCGAATCTGTTCTAAAATTCGTACGTAGCACCGTCCAAATTAATGTTCCGATTGCCGTTCGGTTCGTTGTTATGTTTGTTGCTCGGTTTGTTGTTCAGGTGTGTACGAAGCTTTACAACTTAAGCAACAATTTTTGGCGAATAAAGATTAGTTTGTGATGTAATATTAAAAACACAAATTTATATCATATCAAATTTATGACAACTTAAAAACCAAGAACGTGTATGTTATTGCTAAGAAATTATTAAGGAAAAAGCGCAATTGCAGTGTAAATATTTATAATTAGATATTTTCGAAAGTTTATAAGTCCTCTATTGTAATCTTAATACTTAAAAGAAAATCCTGTCCATTAGCATTATAAGGAATGGCTTTTACTTTATAAATAAGTTTCAATAACAATAGAATATCCTTGTTTGTTTAATTTACTTCCTTTGAGTCATATTGATCTAAGGGTTGTTACATTGGTCATTAGAAGTATGTAATAAATAACCAATTACCTACTGTTTGAGAAGGGTAGTGTGAACCAATAAATATAATAAGAAATGTAAATTCCATTTTAGTTTAAAATTTCAAGTGTTGTGAAAATGCCACCTCATCTCGGTGCTGATTTGAAAGCGCGGATTGTTTCAGAATTAGCGGCGGGCTGCAGCGTGCGTGAAATTTCACGTATGTTAGATATACCAAAAAGTAGCCGTATTACCGAGTAAAAAAGATTAAAGGAGATGGGTCAAAGGAAAGGAACACCAACTGCAGCGTCTATTTAACCAACAGAAAAAACACCAAAAACTGCACCAAAAACTTGACTCGGACACGTGTTTCAACAGCTAAGCTGTTATCATCAGCGACACCGATGATACAGTCCTTCTATAAGATAACCCCTGCTGAGACTACCTGCTGTTAGAATTGTAAATGATACCCTTAAGCCCGCTTCACAATATGCAAACTTTTGTTTACAGAAATTGTGGTGTCCAAGTTTTAAATTTCATGAGTGTACATATTTTACAATGTACTGTACTCTGTTATTGATAAATATATCTATCTTAAACAATACAAGAAATATAATCTGCTGATGCATAACGCTAAATTTATTAGCACGAGACGTGGAGTTAAGTAACATAACATCAAAGAACACGCAAAGAAGCTATGAAATTATGTGAATGCAAAGAAACGTCGTACTAGAATTCCTGGTAAAATGTCGCACAATATGCGTTTGCTACTCACTTTAAAAGTGTGTTTCTATCAGAAGATTCTAACCTTGTCAGTGTAAGTGAAAGTGAGACCTGTGATAACATCAATGTATTACATTAATTTAAAATTGGTGTTTTGGATGTACGGTCAGCTAAAAGGAAACTTTACTATGGGCTATCACAACATACCTGCATTTCTTGTGAAAGATTGCATATGATGGTTTGAAATCCCATTAGTCAGACTTTATAATTTAGCTATTAAAAACTGTGAGTTTCCTGAATTGTGTAAAACCTCTAAAATATGCCCGGTATTTAAATCTGGTGTCACTAGTGACAAATGTAACTATCGTCCAATTGCAATAATTTCTAATTTTGCTAAATTGTTTGAACAAATCCTAGCGTCATACATACATCATCACGTAAAAACTCAATTCACTGTGAAACAGCACGGTTTTATTAAAGGCCGCTCAACATCAACAAATCTCTGTAACTTTACTGAATTTTGTATCTAACCATTTAGATGAGAGGCATCAGATTGATGTCTGCTATACAGACTTTAGTAAAGCGTTTGACCAAGTACATCATGATATTATTGTCAATAAACTTAATAATTTTGGTCTTAATAGAAATATTATTAAACTGATTACTTCATTGTTAACAAATAGAAGGCAGTATGTTGAATTTAATGGTGTTCGGTCGAAATTCTATAATGCCACAAGCGGTGTAACACAAGGGTCTAATCTTGGACCACTGATATTCTTAATATTTATTAATGATGTAGTGAATGTAATAAATATAAACTTATATTTGTACGCAGACGACCTTAAGTTAGTACATATTATCAAGGATGAAAATGATTGTGTAACTCTTCAAACAATATTAATGAACTTTCACGTTGGTGTATGTTAAATAAATTAAACTTAAATGTAGCTAAATGTCAAGTCATGTCCTTTATAAGAAGTAAGAAGCAACTTGTATACAATTATCAAATTAACAACACAACACGTGTTAGATCTAATTACATTACAGACTTAGGCGTTATTTTTGATTCACGACTAACTTTTGCTAATCATAGATATTATGCTATAACAAAATCGATGAAAATGTTAGGATTTATCTTTCGCAATACAAGAGAGTTCACAAATATTGAACCCATAAAATCATTGTATTATGCCTTTGTGATAAGTGGTTTAGAGTATTGTGCTATGATTTGGAGGCCATTCTATAACACACACATTGACGCTTTAGAAAAGGTCAACACAAATTCTTAAAATACTTATTTTTATTAAGCATAAGAGATATCCTGAAAGGAATTATCCTTATGTTCAGCTGCTCAGGGAATTTAATGTTGATTCATTAAAACGCAGAAGAGACGTCCATGTGCCGAATTATTTACATAAACTCTTATACGGTACTATAGATAATTCTGAGTTGTTAAGTAGGTTAAGTATAAATGTACCACGTATATCATCCAGAAAGTCACAAGTATTCAAATATGCCACACCTAATTCTAATTTTCACAAGAGCTCACCATTAATGATTATGTATGATTTATATGTAACAAACTAAATGTTGATATGTTTAATAATTATTATTTAAGGTTTCAAATATGTCTTAAAAAATAATTTATTGTAGAGTAGTTTTAATCTCAATTTCTCTTCCCATAATTATGGGTTTATCGTGTCTGGTTATAATCTTGTAATGTTTTAGACGAGATTCCACTATGGACAAATGTATGTCTGTTGGATAATAAATATTATTATTATTATTATTATTATTATTAAAAACGAATTCCATACTATACTACCCATAAATACTAAAATTTGAAAATTACTTTACTTAAGCCGTGACTAAAATCGGAATAGAAAATAGTATATTATTAAATAAGTTGTATAAGCTCCGCTCGTCGTACCATAATTCCTCTCGTTGAACAATAGACCCCTTATATAACGAATTTAATACAATATTTTTTCCAATTGCTTTATTATTCTAGTAAATGTAAAAAAATTCTTTGCTGAATATAGTAACTTATATAGAGTGCGCTGCTAAAATAATATTCAACGCTTTTGCGTGTAATAAAATTTTTTTTATTACACTCAATTGAAAAAAATATTTTAGTTATAAGGTTAATTTTTTCTTTTTGTGTTCAATCAATAATTTAAAGTGTGTTAATTGTAAGTCAAAGTTATAGCTTTCTTAATTTTTTTAATCAAATAGTATATTGAAAGATTCATGTTTGAATTCATAACGTACCCGCATTTTGTTTTGTTATAATTCGGGATAAAATGCGATGGTTTGTGCCGGTCTTTGGAGTCTTTAGAGGGGTTGAAAAAAAAAGTTGAGAGCATCTTGTCTCCGACGTTCCAGTGCGAACAATCAGATCTTTGTTGTTGCGTATTTTTGGTTTGTGTAAAATTTGTACATGTAATTATAATTTACTTTACTTTAAAAGATTGCAACCAAATGCTTAATGTTCGTAAATTTTTAGATATATGTAATCATTTGTCTTTACTATTTTGTCGTTATTGCAACCTCGTGCTTTATTGCGCAATCGGGATGAGAAGTCATTTAACATTTCTTTTAATACGCAATTTCAATAATTTAAAGATGCTTGCTTGTAACTGTAACTTCTGTTATATTTAAAAACTAATTATCACCGCCTCGTGCTTTTTGAGTTTCATCTTTATTCTAAACGCAAAGGTGACTCGCAGTATTGCATTTTGTTTACTACATAACAATATTGGTAGGTATAAGATTCGTGTTATTGCACATTCCAATCTGTTCTATTTTTTTGTGTTTTCCGTTCGATTACGGAATAAATATTTTAACCAAGTGCGTCTTAATTTTGCGGAAACCGTTATGTTGTTGTTGCTTCCTTATGTTTGTTTTCTATACAATTACGCGAATGTAAGATGCATGTTTTGATATTTTAATTTAAGATACATTTTAAAACGCTCTATTTATTGTAATATAAAAAAGAATGAAGCAATACCAGTGTGTTAAAAGAGCCTTATTGATAATTAATATTTTTTGTTCCGTGCGAAACAAAGGTCAGGGGATGACTCACAGTTACATTTATTTTATCTATTTAAATGTTTATGTTATTATGTATATGCGATATTTGCAAAACTTAATATTGATTAAATGAACTGCAATATGGGCATCTCAAAAATCAACTGAATAGGCAGGTAGAACTGTAGCGACTGGTGAAATTCGCCTGTTACTTACGATGTGATACACTGTTATTTTCTTTATTTTGAATTAGTAATGCATGTATAAATGAGCTGAATTGCTATATTCTAAATCGGAAACACTTTGCATCTGCATTCTAGTAATGGTGGTTGTTCGTGTTTAAGTATGATCTGATGAACGGTTTCCCAACAGGAATCATGTATTATAATTATTTTTATAACAATAATAATTACCTACGGTGAATGTTAATTATTTCAATACACATTTTGGTTATGTTGTGTTGGTGTAATTGTTAAGGCGGAACCCAAGGTTTTCTCTTACCCTTCTTTCCTCAGGCAACCTAGGTAGAACGGTACCTTTTGGCTTTAAATATCTACACAATTTTGTCAAAATTGACTGTTTTATTTAAACAAGTCAAGGTTAAATATAATTTACGGTATCACCATGCTTGTATTTTATTTCATTGCCTACGTTACTACAGTTATTTTTGCATTCTAGCTGTTATTAGAGATTTTATTATGGAATCAACGTAGGTGTCTTTACAGCTTTTCCCACATTTTGATCGACCAAGTTCGTTACGTTTGTTACATTTCAATATTATCTTATTCAGAGGAAAAGTGATACTTTTTATGGTGCGCCCGTTCGGCTAATGTTACTTTTACCTGAAATAAAATATGCTATTATTTCTTGAAATAACGCCAAATTTATTCAATTTATTATCCTAAATTAGTGATTTATAGAAATGCAGTGCACACCGCCCGAAATTATCAAAGAGACAAAGAAGCATCATTGAGCCTCGGACCCTCAAAGTCTGCTAAGAAATACTTTGTTGCGTACCAGCATTTTATTTAATGGAATGATAAAAATGTTACCAAATATTCGGAGAACATAATTATCGTTTATTTCAAGGATTTAAAAATGAGAAGGACTGGAAATGTTCAACCTTGTGGTCCGGCTGTTCAATGTATTGTTATATCCTGTAAATGGAACTTTATCCGTTGGAAATATATATAATATATATATTTTTGATATTAAGTGCATCAACAGCGAAGGTTAAATAAATTATTATTATTATTATTATATGTGTTATATGAACATCTAGATATAAGCCAATATTTAAAGTCTTGGAAAAGACTAATGATATTGTGTTAAAAACTATATTTGAAGATTTTGGGAAGCACCGTACAATGTGTATTTGGGAATCAAGGTATATTCAGTTCAATTTTAATTAATATGTATGTGTATGTGATAAATAAATAATAAAATAATTACGGTATGTGTCCGGTGCATGAAGATGCGACGAAATGGTAAAATGAATACTAATGACATAAAAGACATAGGAAATTTAATTCTCATAAAAATTCTTAACAATAAGGTACGCCCAGGAACACTTTTCTGGGCAAATGACAACTTTTTTAAAATTGAGAATATATGCTGGGCACTTCAGCTACCCCGCTGATTTATGGTGGCCGATAGATATATAGAAAAATTCTTCAGAAATAAAACTGATACCGCGAAAACGCGAGTCAATATATGATGACCTATTTTACAACAAAGAACGTTATGAAGTTTGATTTGTACTTATAGATTTACGTTAATTGTTTATTGTTAATTATTTTATGTAAATTATTATGTGATTATCCAGTTATTGGATTAATAAAACTAAAATTGCTGATGCATATTGTTTGATTGTATACTGCTATGGCAATATTCTTCCCCTACGACTGAAAAGTGAAAAGTAGACACTCCGTAGAGGAAAAATGGCCGACTACTCAGTCAAAAAACTTAGGACCATATAAATTATTTTTGGTTTCTATAAAAAAAAATTGAATTTTGTATATATTGTAAAAAGGCCTCTTAACGCGACCCCTAGGGGCAGTAGTTTAGGAAATATTTAAGGTCAAAGGTCAAACACGGTTGCATTATTATTTTGAAAAGTAATTAAGCTATCACGTCGAGTGGCATATCATTCGAAAGCGCTTTAAAAGCTTATTCAAACATGATTTTCAAAACCTTTTTCTATGAAGTAGGTATTTCAAAAGTTACAGCACTTTAAAATATTTTTGAAGATTTTGATTTTTTTGTTTATGATTTTTAAAAATCTGAAATACAGCATTCAAAGCTTGTTGAAAACTAATTCAGAAACTTTTTCAAAAATGTTGTACTACATTGGTTTGAAAGTTATAGCATTTTAAAATTATTTTAAAAGATTTTTGAAAGCAGTTTCTGAATTACTTTCAAGTTCTTGAATGTTGTATTCCAGCATTTTTAAAGTCATAAACAAAAAAACTTGAAATCATCAAAAAGTATTTTAAAGTGCTATAACTTTCGAACCCAATGTAGTACAACATTTTGAAAAAAGTTTCTAAATTATTTTTCAACAAGCTTTTGAATGCTGTATATCAAATTTTTTAAAATCATAAACAAAAACTCGAAACCTCCAAAAAATATTTAAAAAAGCGCTATAACTTTTGAGCCCAATGTAGTACAAGATTTTTGAAAGAAGTGTTTTTGAAGTAGTTTTCCACAAGCTTTTCAATGCTGTATTTCAGGATTTTTAAAATGATTAACAAAAAGTCAAAGTCTTCAAAAATATTTTCAAGTGCTATAACTTTTGAAATACTGCATGGAAAAAGGTTTTAAAATCATGTTTAAATAAGCTTTTAAAGCGCTTTCGAATGATGCTCGACGTAATAGCTTAATTAATTTTAAAAATAATAATGCAACCGTGTTTGATCTTTGACGTTAAATATTTCATACTACTGCCCCAGGGAGTCGCGTCAATAGGACTTTTTCTACTCTCATAAAGTTCTAAAACATAGAAAATTCAATTTTTTTTATAGAAAGCCAAAAATAATTTAAATGGTCCTAAGTTCTTTACTAATGTTTGAAGAAAAAAGAGCTTTTTCGTTCCCACTATAAATAAAAACTAAGAAAAACATAAAAGCTTTTATGATGAAAAACATATTTTTTTGAAAAAAGAAATATGGAAATGTAATAAAATCGACGAAACAATAAAAACATAATTAAAATGTGTAATTAGCTTTTAAGATAGAATTGTAAGTAAACTACTTTCAATTATCAGATAAATCGTGAAGTACTGACGGTAATATTGGTGGAAACAATACGTTCATATAAAATAACATGTTGAGGACTGTTGGTAGTCAAAAGCGTTAAATTATTTCTAGATAATCAACACAATAAACGTAAAATTTATGAAATAGAAATTTCGATTATATTGTGTTATTTAATGAGCAAAAAATAAATTTTACGTATTTTATTAAAAACTTCGGTTATGACACAAACACAGTATACATCTACTGTGGTGATGATACGTCATCGTGTACCGACGAGGAACGATCGTACACAGAAAATTACCTTATCTTCTGATTGATGGTAAATCGCACTTCGGGGCTGCGGCCTTTGAAAATTCGCGTTTTATTGTGAAAGCAAGAAAGTTTCGACTACAACAAGAAATGACCCGTAGTTTAACGTATTTCGTTTAGCGATTTTGTTCTAAATTTCGCTTGTTTTAGGTGGAAATCAACGTGAGGTGGCAAGGAATAAAAACCAAAAAAAACAACAGGAACAGTCAAAAAAGAAACCTTCAGGAGGAGATGGATTGCGATTAGATCAACGGAAACACAGGTGAGCGCGATTTTAAGATTAGATTCTATTCAAAACTCCATTTTGCTAATTGTTGTATTCATTATTGCAGGGATGCGAATTAATGCGTGAGAAACAGAAACGGAAAGAACAGGGTTCGGCAGAGCCTACTAAAAGCAATTAAAACTTTTTATTTGTCGTGGCTTGTTTCTTCAGTTGCATAATTGCAGTAAACATTTCAACTTTGAAGATATTTATAAAGTACATCGATGTTTATTAACAAAAATACAGTGCCGAAATAAAACGTCTGGTTTCGTAAAAACATTCACTTTTTCAAATTTGGAATTCTGTGATTCAGTTTTCGAGCAAATGTGCTTTATAGATATATACTTAAATCTAAAAGTTGTTAAATACCCATCTATCCACATTTGTGTTTTAATGGAATTTGTTAACTAATTGCAGTCTGTAGAAATATACTATTTTACAACTTTTGAGAAAAAACTGTTTTTAATTCAAATGCTAACATGTAAAGCAGACTCTAACTGTATTGTAATTTTCAACAATACGTAGTTTATAGTTTTAGTTTGTACATAATTCTATCTACTATCTCCATAATTTAATGTGATTTCTCTGTACTCTTAATTTCTATCAAAATTTTTCTTGAATTTTTATATCTACTATATTAAATGTAATATATACTTGGGAAGTGTATGTGAATATTTGTAGATTAAAAGTTTAAAATCATTCAAATTTTTTATACTATGCGGTGAAATATTTATTGTGAAAATATACAAAATTGAATCTCCCGCGTTTTAAAATATTCAATTTCATTTAAGGTTGGTACTTGCCATGTCAATACAAAATTTGATCAAGGTCGAGTTTGTTGGGAAGTCATAGGTTACTAAGGTTACCTCTACTTAAATTCATTAATTTATTATAATTGAAGACTTAATATTGATAGTATATTCAAATTAAATTCTAAAAATGTTTTCTGTACGTATATCTGCAGATTTAACTTTTGCTTTACATAATTACTAGGGTGAAGAAACTTCTGAAATACCAGCTTATCCTGTGCAAGCTTACTCTAATGAAGGACGTTATGGAAATTATGGATCTCCTACTACAAATAACGAAGTGCAGCAGTGGTTTGCTGCAGTCGACAAAGATCATTCTGGTAAAATTAATGCCAAAGAATTACAAGCTGCACTTATCAATGCACAAGGAGACCACTTTTCTGATGTTTGTTGTCAGTTAATGATCGGCATGTTTGACAAAAGACAAAACTGGAACGGTGGACGTTAATCAATTTGAGCAACTGTATATATACATCAATCAATGGTTGGGAGTTTTCGAACTTATGACGCGATCAGTCAGGAGCTATTGAAGAGCAAGAATTAGCACAAGGTAAAAGTTAGCAGAATCTGTAGTATTTATTCTTAAGTTGTTATTCCTGCAGCATTTCAACAAATGGGTTATCGGTTTCTCCTACATTCAGTAAATCAAGTCATTAAAAAGTGATTTTAACAACCACCAGAAGATGACTGTCCCATCAATTTATAGTTATCTGTGTGCAGGTTCAGAGATTTACTGAGGCTTTTAGAGTTCGTGATAAGCAAATGCAAGGTAGTATAACAATCGGATTCGAAGATTTTCTTAGTGTAGCTTTGGAAGGATCTGTATAATAGCGGCAGCTTTGGAATAGAAGCTCACTTATTTCTCTTACACAGCTTAATAATGACAGTATTTCATTTGATCTTTATTGAATCTTGACTGTTTTTTATTTAAAGAATATTTTTGTATGCATCTTTACTTTTATGTATATTTTGTATATTTACTTACTGGTTGTACTTTAATAATTGTTGATAATTAATAATTACGAATAGTTTTGTAACAAAAAAAAACTTGTTTTACTTTTATATAAGGTCTCGGCTTCATAGTATGTTGCAATGATGTAACCTGATTGATGTTTTTATTTGATCGTTTGATTAAATTCTTGGCCTAGAAAATGTACTATTTCTGTGAATAGATTTGTGATTATAGTTTGTGTGCATTCTCTGAGGATTAGGATATTAATTGGGATAATTTTGATCTGTTAAGAAAGATTCATTTATACAGGGTCATTGATAGTCGATGGTAGGTTAGACGTTTATGGAAAACGGGCGGCATAGGAGTAATCTAAAAATTTGGCTACTGCCATAAATAGACACAATCTATCTTTGTAAAATATTTTTCTTTTGGCGGTGTTGCCGCTTCTACTCAAAAGTAGTAACAATTGTTAATTTTAAATGAAACACCTTGTATATTGTTCAGTTTTTAGAATCGCAATTTCTTACTGAAATTTTTTCTGAATAGTTCCCTATTCCTTTCTACGCCGGTTTTTCGAGATAATAATTATTTTAAGTTATTTTTTTCAAAATATGATCCCACCAACATTTAAATTTTGCTGCGATTTGAACCCATATAAGGCTGAAATTTTAGATGCAGTTTGCAAAAGCCTTGTATTTAACAGCTACCTAAGTACATTTATTTTATCTTATACAGGTCGGTTTAAAATTAATGATTTTGTCGTGATATTACAAAAAGGTCGAAACTTTATTTTTTTAAATGGAACACCCTGTATGTTACTTTAAATTCGGATGGACAATTAAAATGCCTTCAAGTTTATATAGCATAGTGGTGTAGCTAACTCGCCAACTTTTCGAAATATTCGCAATAATGATTAAAAATCACATTGTCTTCATATAATTTGCATTAGTTAGCCATGGAACGGCATGTGATTTGACAATTACTGAATTATTCACTGTGTTTGACAAACGTCGAAGTTTTGAGATCTTGATTGTGATTTACTACTTAATACATATTCAAAAACAAATTACAATGAGGCGAAATAATTACTCGGATGAAGTTTTGATGAATCTATTTATTCTTCATGGACAATGCGACAAAAGTGTGGCAAGAACATGTAGGAAATTCAATGAAAAAAGTAACCTGATTTGCAGCCAATGAACGAAAGATACAAAAATAATTTTTTTCGCGACCACAATGAAAACTTTACAGGATTTCAAAATATAAAATTCCACCAATACGGATATTAGATTGACGGCGATGTTAATTCCTTTCGTGGAGGTGAAGTTAAAAAAACACTCTTCAAATATCCAATACGCTTAGCGAAAACTTTACATTTCGTAGTCATAAACCACTAGAGAAAATTTGTCATATCTAAACATTTGCAGAAAATCATTTCATTACTATAGTAACGGTATACAGTGTGTCCAGTTTAAAATGAACTACGTGGGGATATCGGAAACCGTGGTATATAGAATGTCAGTTAAATGGAACAAAAGTTGCGTACTTGTATGCCTATAAATAATCTAGGTTTACTTTATTAAAAAAAACCAAAACCAAAAATCGGTGTTTTAGAAAAACCTTAATATTTCACTTATTATAAGAGGTACGTTGATCAAATTTTCAGAAGAGAAGAGATCGTGGCTATTCCGTAAAATGTAATAAAAAAGTGTCTAGGCCTACTCTTTCGGCGTAGCCATAGTCAAATATTATTTTTCTTAAGGGCGCCATATTGGATTTTTGTCTTTTTCGAATCTTCGTAAAAGTGCTTTCCAAGCATCTATAACAATCATATGTACGGGGAACAAAAATACGAGAAAATTGTAATAATAATAGTTAGTCATAGAAGGCCCCAGTCACGTACTGGCACCTTTATTTCTAGGTGGCAATTAATTCAGCCGGCACTTTACAATTTCAATAATGCAGTGACAGTGAGTCAATGACAGCAGCACGAAAATAATCACAAAAGTTAACTGTTGGGCTGATAGCTGGTAAAATCACACCAGTCTTAGATTTCTTTCCAACTCCTGGCGGGTACTGCACAATCGTTCAATAATAAGATCCGGATCAATATCTCAGTAGTTATTTTTCTTTCTAAGCTCATTAGAAGGAAGCTTTCGAGGTGCTTCTAGAAAGCATGCTTCTCAGTCTATTTTATTATTTTCATACACGAGAATGCTCTCTCGCAGCAAACTTGGGTAACGGGAAGTGTCAGAAGGTACAAGTATGCTTTATGAAGAGCATCGTAACTGCTTGAGTATAACTGGAGGTCCTGCAGAACATGTAAAGCACATGCGATACAGTTCTTGCAGAACTTTCCAGAAGAAGGAGCGCAGATTTGGGGACCTTCCGTATCACCTGCTTCTATTTTCTGAACTGACTCTGGCTCGACCTCAGAATCCGGGAAGTCACACGAAGACGCAGTGGTACCATAAATATCGATAATGTCCTCGCAAAGATTTTTGCGGTGTCTTCCATTCTGCAGCAAAGAAAGATCCGCATAAAGTTTGCCATGGACAGAAAACCTTCTCTCTAAACTTGAAACTGTATAATCCATAATTACGTTGAACACTTTGAGACGAAAAATGTCCATATCGTTTCCTAACCTTGGGGTTTCATCTTGGGCTTTTTCTCCTGGTCTCATCTTCTTCTTCCTAACAGGTTTCTTGGGGAGTGCTGTTTCGACGATCTGGCTACTGTCTAGAAACTCTAACCTTTCATTTACAGCGGTGTAGAAATTCGAAGACGCTGAAACAACACAATCAAAATCTCTCTGGGCTTCCTTTAGATTGCGGATAGCTTGATCGACCATTTCCAAGCCTTGGCATAGTCAATTGTGGAACTTTGTAAATAAGCAGAGATGTGGTTGAGCATTTTGAACAACCTCGTATATGTAATGGCTATGAGGATGGTCTCATGTTGAAGCAGGTACCTCAGTAAAGTTTGTGCTTGATAGCGCGTCTTTGAGTTGAAATCGTTGGATTTCGAAATGGTTTCAAGCACCATTACAAGTTCGACATATGCATTTCTCTGCATTTGCCAAGTGAATATTCTGGGTCCAGTCATCAAAACGTCCAAAAATTTTGGTCAGTGCCTTCTCCTTACTTGACCATCTTGTAGCACCAATTGAGGTAAGGCGAAGTGATTTTGCTGATCCTGTACGTTTCTGTAAGGCGTTTTCCCATTCTGCAATTCTCTTGTAAGAATCGGAAAAAAATACAGAAGCTGTTTGAAGCGTTCCAAACAGTGTAACCGCAGAGGATACGGATGATGTGACAACACAGACGAAGAGGTTAAGTACGTGAGCACTAAACCACACGTGGACGTGATTTGAGTTTCTTTCCGCAAGTATGACACGACACCATTGTACTGCCCTTGCATGTTACTGGCACCGTCCGAGCTGTCAGCTATGCATTTTGCTGGTGAAATGTTGTTGCTTGCTAATGTCGTTTTAAGCATTTGATGGGTTCCTTTCCGGTACTCGATTTAACCCTGTTCAGCGCTATTACTCGCTCTTTGCGGTGCCCAGAACATATCGGACTGCTATCACGCACTGATCGTGGGAGGAAACATCTGGGAACTATCCATCATAGTCGAGTAGAAATCTGCTTCGTTTACTTCAGAACTGATCTTGGGTTTAATTTCTGACCCAATTATGGTTATAATTCTGCTCACAATTGTTAGACACACGAGTGTTAAGAGAGAACCACGTCCCTTGCTGCCTACCTTGCCAGATTTTTAAATTTCGCAGTATGTCCTTACTATTTTCTACAACTGCATCCAGGTGCTATTTCACAACCGAATCGGTTAGACTAATCAGCTTGAATAATTCAATAAAGTACCCGTGGTTGACAGACTCATCCTCTAATGCATAAACTGCTTCATTTCTCCACGCTCGAAACGCTAATCCTTGCTTTCCCAAGACTTTGATTATACTAATTGCGTTCTTCACGACGTGGCGTTTAGTCATGGTCTGACGATTTCTTAGAGAAAGCTGTTCATTAACCAAAAATTGGGACATCTTTTTCGATTCAGATTGAACATAGTTCTTAACACTATGATTGTGAATATCACTTTTTCCGTCTTGTTGGATTCCTTGATACACATGACGCCAGTCGCTGAAGCCTTCAAAACAGCCATGCGCAATTCTTTTGCATTCTCATACGATTTTGAGTACACTTTATTTTTAAGATAGCCCAACATAGAAAAGTCCAGAGGTTTTTGAGACAGATGTCCGTCTAGTCTAGTTTAAATTGATTATCAGCGTTAGGGCTACCATCCTCGCGCAGCTAACACACTCGCAAAGAAAACTGTGATTTTCTCCTCGTGTAATACAAAATACTATTTGCCGTCAGGTTTAATACTGTATATTGTTTGTTAGGAATTCTAACACCACTGAAAGTCCCTATACTCTGTGCAATGATACTATAAACACTTAGGATTAGTCGATCCCTATACTAGTAATGTTTTCGCGTGGAGATAGACCCAGCGCTTGAATTGACTGCACGTATTTGTGGTGCATTATTAGACGTTTACTAACAGAGACAAAAACTTGGTAAAAATAAAGAGAAAATAAGATCTTATTTTGGAACATTGCGGGGATAAAAACAAAGGTGTAGATTTTGGAACTATATAAAGGGTTTTAAAATGGTAGGTTTAGTAGAAACTTGGATCGAGGAAAAGAATGGAGTACATGGAAAGATAAGATGCCGAAAGAATATGTATGGGAAATTCAGTATGCAAAAAGAAAAAAGAGGAAGGGAAGGGCGAAAGGAGGACTAATAGTGGGGGGTAAGAAAAGAATGGGAAATAGAAAAGGAAATAGAAGAAGAAAATGTAGAGGGATGATTAAAATTAGAGTAAAGACGGAAAAGGGGAAAGGTATAATATTTTTACGATACATGGAAAGAAAATGGACACAACAAAAGCAAATATAGAAAAGGCAATAGAAGAAAGGGATGAAGGCAATTTGATTATAGGAGGAGATTTGAATGCTAGGATAGAGAGGAGGGAGGAATAATGGTAAATGGAGAGATAAGAAATAGGATATCAATGGATAAGAAAATAAACGGACAAGGGAAAATTTTGATAGAACTATGTGAAGAGAGAGGTTGGACAATAATGAACGGAAATTTGGAAGAAGAAGGAAAATGAGAATTTACATATGTGGGAGAAAGAGGCCAGTCAGTAATAGATTATGTGATTATAAACGAAAAAGTAAGGAGGTCATAGAAACACTAAGAATAGGAGAGGAGATAGAATCGGACCATCAGCCGCTAGAAGTAGTCATGATGGAAGAGGGAGAGAAAGAGGTACAAGAACAAGAAGAGGTATGAAGAGAAAAGAAAGTATGGACTGAAGAGAGTATAAAAATATATAAAAGGAAATGGAAGAGGAAGTAAATACTAAAGGAGAGGTGGAGGAAGAGATGGAGAGAATTACAGCCAGGATGGAATTGGCAACAGAGAAGATAAAGTATAGATTAAGAAAACAAGAATTAGGAAAAGAAAAGATTGGTGGAACGGAGAATGCGAGAAGGGGAAAAAGAATTAAGAAAAGGAAGAAGGAAATGGAAAAAAGGAAAGATAGAGATAGATGAATACAAAAGGTTAAAAGAAAATTTTAAGAGAATATGTGTAAAAAATAAAGAAGAACATAAAAACAGATAAAGATTAGAGAAATTAAAAATGAAGGACATGAATGGGAATTCATTAATAAAAAGAGAAAAAAGGAGGAAGGATGGAAGCAAATATAGATAGGGAAAATGGGAAGAACACTGTAAGAAGTTAGTAGGAGAGAGTGAAAACAGCAAGAAATGAAGAAGTTGAAAAAAAGAATAAGACACAGATAGGGTGGAATAGGAAAAGAAGAAATGGAGAGAGCAATAAATAAAGTAAAAAAGGAAAAGCAGAAGTGACGGATGGAATACAAGGAGAACAATGGAGGTACATCGGAGAAGGAATGAGAGAAAAGTAAGAGAAGTATTCGAGAGAATATGGAAAGGAAAGGAATATGCCCAATTTACAAGGGGGAGATAGGAAGAAAGCGAACAACTATAGAGGGAGTGAGTATAATGAATGTGGGCTATAAGATATATGCGGAAATAGTTAGAAAAAATTGGAAAAGAAATAGAAGAAAAGAATGTAATACCGGATTGGCAAGCAGGATTTAGGAAAGGAAGAGGAACGATAGACAATATATACATATTAAAGCACATAATTAATAAAGAGTTAGCAAAGAAAGGAGGAAAGATGTACGCAATATTTCTAGACATTAAAGCGGCATTTGATAATGTGGAAAGAGGGGGATTATGGAAAAGGATGGAGGAGGTAGGAATAAACAGAGATATAAAAAATGCAATAGAGGAAATATACGAAGAAACAAGGTGTAGAACGAGGGTAGGGAGGAAGCTAGGTAGAGAATTTAGGACGGAAAAAGGACTAAAACAGGGATGTCCGCTAAGCCCAATCTTATTCTCGATATACATTAGTGATCTTGAGGAGGAAATGAAAAAAATCAAGTAGGAGGAATAGTAGTAGGAAGGAAAAAGATATGGGTTTTAGCTTATGCGGATGACATTGTGGCAATAGCGAGAAATGAAGAAGAGATGAGAGGAGTAGTTAAATTTATGAAGAAATACCTAGAAAATAAAAACTAGCAGCAAATGTCGGAAAACAAAAATTATGGAATTTAAAAAAAGAAAAGGAAGACGAAAGGAGGTGAAATGGTGGTGGGGGGAGAAGGAGGTAGAGAGAGTAGACAAGTATAGATACTTAGGTTACAACATCAGATATGATAACAAAGATGGAGACCATATAAAAGAGATGAAAATGAAAGGAAATAGAATAGTAGGACAAGTATGGGGGTTAGGGGAAAGGATATTTGGTAAAGATATAAGAAAAGGAGATGGATGTTTAAAAAGTTGGTAAGAAGTGTGGTACTGTATGGAGCGGAGATTTGGGGTTGGAGGGAATGGCAAGAGCTGGAGAAAATACAGGAGAAATACTGGAAGTGGACGTTAGGACTAGAGAAAGAGACACCGGGGTATATAGTGGAAGAAGAGCTAGAAATAGAAAAAATAAGGATACAAGCAGGAAGAATTGCAGTAAGGTATGAAGAAAAAATGGGAAGTAGGAAGGAAAATGAAATACTTTATGAAGTTTGGAAAGAGATCGAGGCACAGAAGGTAAAATATGGGGCAGAAGAAAGAAGAAAATACTATGAAAGAGTGGGATACGCGAGAGAAGAGATAAAGAGATTAAGAGAGGGGGGAGAAAGATGGAAGAGGAAATAATTGCAAGAGATAAAGATACTCAGAAGCAGGAAAGAAGGGCAAAAATAAAGGAAGGAAAATATAACGAGAAATACATAAAAATAATGACAGACAAGACACCAAGGTACATAACAGAAGGAAAAGGAATGAATGAAATAAGAATGATTGCAAGGTTCAGAATGGGTAATGAAGAAAAGGAAAATAAATATTGGATGAGTGATGAGGAGAGATTATGCAGGTTGTGTGGGGATGAATGGGAAAATATAATACATATAAAAGAGATGCAGGGAAACAAGACATGAGGAAAAGGAATGGAAGTTACTACTAGGAGAGAAAGGGAAGAAAAACAATGGATGAGGGAAGTGTTGGAGAGGAGGAAAGGGATGGAGAGAGGAAAAGAAAAATACTGAAAGTTTAGAGAAGAGAGGGATGGAAGGTTGAAGAATGAAACAGGAATTAGTTGAATTATAATTTAATGAAATATTATGTTGTTTTTTGTTTATTTTTGTAAAGGAAAAAACTGAATCTTTTGTTATAGAATTTTTAAGACAAAATAAATATTGAATTGAATTGAATTAGAAATTCTTACCGTAATTTACAGGGATTTTCTTGAAAAAAAAAGGTGTGTGGATAATGATAGGTATTTCTAAAATTTTGAATTATAATTGTTCGACCTTGCCTGCAGATCTCTTGATAACTAATTTCTTAATAAAACTGTCAACTGTTGAGTATTATTAATAAAAATAAGAGCATAATTTGTAGGTACTTTAGGGGTTTTTACAGTTTCGGTTCAATGTTTTGTTAAATTTTATTTATCAACGGACCTGTATCAATGTATAATCTACATAGTTTTTTTTACGACTTAATATGTTATTTGGTTTACCCACAAATTCTTGACGAAACATATGTAACCGCCGCTTGAAACAAAATGATAGAATCCCCTTCAGTGTAGATTTACCGAATTATAATAAAACCGTTGATGACGAACATATGCATATATTTATGTGAAGGAGCGACTACGCACTTTAATTTACTGACCTCAACTCTCAAACCTATCGGGTTTCTGTAACCGTTGGCATAGTGAAAAATACTTATGTAACTTAAGACATCGATGTTTATACAAAACAGTTTATCAAATTAAAAAACACGGCTTGTATAGGTACCGAAAATAATAACAGATTGATTATAAGGTTTAGGAACAATTTCATTTACGTTTCGATTTTCATTGGGAAAAAATACCATAAAGTATTTTTGAGGTAGAATTAGTAACAGCCCTTTGGTTGATGTTGTTTTTGTCGTATTATTGGTATTTTACCTGGATCTATTCATTGTCATTCTGAAGACACGCGGTGCGATTCTTTTTGGATTGAGACTGTTGCGTACTCTCAAGGTCAACATAGTCATAAATGATAAAGTGGATAGTGTACTGAGTTTAAAAAAAATTACGTATCATCTTCAGTTAGTATTTTGGGAATGTCTGAAAGCGGTTGTCCCTCATTAAGCCGCCGCACCGTCTCATTCCGTTGACCAAAAATCCGCCGGTTTTTGAACCGAACACGTACTCTTCGACCGTTAGAATATTGGATTGGCGTCAACAGAAGCTATTGGCGTTGATTCTTTAATCCGTAAACGGATCGGTACTGTGTTAGAACGAATTAATAAACTGAGTTGAGTTATTTTTGCTTCCTAAATTCACCAATAGAATTTCAGTAATTAGGTTATGGTTATCCCGGTGCGTATTTCTAAAATTACTGTTCCCGCCAGCTGATTTTCTGTGCATGTATTTGTAGTATAAAAGTTAATTTAATTTATAATAAAAATATGCTATCTGAAAATGTAATATAGATACTAGATTGAAGATAAAGGTTCAGAATTAGTGAATATGACAACGATTTCTCTTATTTATGCCTGTATATTGGAAAACCAACCACCTTTATTGATCTATTTTAATATAATCCTTAAGTCTTTGTACTTAAGGTTGACTTATCGTCCGCAATTTTGCAAAGTAGCGAATTTTGAATTGAGCGGTTGGTTTGTGACGTCACACTAAACGCGCCCATTCCGATAACGTTTCATTTTATGCTTTTGGAAGGCAGTTAAACATTACAGTTATCAACTATATTAAACAGAAATAGATCAAATAGATCGAATAAAATGGTTGTACGGCAACTAAGTGAAGAAAAATTAAAATAAAAATCAAAAATATGACTGGCCACAAAATGTAAGAATTTCCTTAACTATATGCATAAAAGTTGCAGCACGTGTGCGACGGTATGCGGGGCGAACGAGAAGAGACCGCGGTTTTCTTGGGTGCACCTGGTCTGGGTTGTCTCCTCGATAACGCGCC
Organism: Abscondita cerata; assembly: GCA_030710515.1. Lineage (NCBI taxonomy): Eukaryota > Metazoa > Arthropoda > Insecta > Coleoptera > Lampyridae > Abscondita > Abscondita cerata. The sequence goes on from JALBCR010001159.1 coordinate 219,209, forward strand.
TACGGGTGAGATCTAATCGTTCCACTCTGCCTTTTTCCTTACGACCGGCGTACTTAGTGTGGGGGTGCGTGCTCTTGGGAAGGAATACGGTACTCGGTCCTCTAGCATGTGTTCAGTCACCGACAAGGGGCGCGTCATATATCCGCACGTGTCCTCGATATACCCCTTCCTATGACGGAGTCAACTGGAGAATCGTACAGGTTTGCCCGTGGCGGGTTGTTGTTGCTCCTTGACCTGCTTTGGTGTTAAGGTTTCATTTTCCGTGTATGCTGGTTTTATAATCGGGCTTCCGTTTTTCCAGAATCTGAACGTGTTTCTGTTTCTCCTTAGTACCTCGTAGGGTTCGTCCTAAGACGGCGGTTGCAATTGTGATTTTGCTGTGTCCTTCCTGACAAATATGTGTGTTGTTGGTTCCAGGTCTTTAAATACGAAGGGTCTGCTAGCGTTGTGGCTAGATGGTTACCATCCTTTTTGTCGCAATCGGGATGCGATAGTCTGTTCCTTGAGCGACGGGTTGATTATTTCGCCTGGTGCAGCCTTCAGGTGACGGTGAAAGCGTTCCACCATTCCGTTCCCCTGAGAGTAAAATGCCGTGGTTTGTTGGAGTCCTGCTAGCTGGGGTGACATCTTTGAATAGTTACAATTCGAACTGGCGTTCTTGGTCGATTCGTGACGATGTAGGACGTTTTGGCGCAGCTGTTTGGCCCCGGGATGTTTTGGTGCATGAATGTTTTGGCGCGGGAATATCTTGAGCCGACCCATTAAGTTTTTTGATTTCAAGAAGTCGATCCCCAAGTAACAATGCTGCATCGTCAAAGAATTCGTCACGTTCGTGATATATCTTTACATTTCAATAGTTTAGAATCTTGGCAGAATTCGTAACTGACGTAGTGGCCAAATCGCACTTTTTTTAATGTTAAAAATCGTCAAGAACTCGATACAGAGTTACGTTGAGTTGTCGTCAAGAATTTGGCTGTCGTAGCCGTCACGAATATAAGTAACAACATCTTCACGAATTTACGTCAATTAATCTCGACAATTCAACGTTACAAAACCGACACAATGTCTTGCCATTACGAAATACAAACTGGGTTCTACTTAGAAATGATTAAGTTGACCTTTGCATTGTAAAATAATAAGGCTGATTCTTATTACCTTATGATATAAGGTTCGTTTATACTACTCACTTCTTATTATGACACTTCGATTTTTGAGTATTAATATATGCCCTTTTCACTATTCATTTTTTTTTTAAATCTCTATTACTATCTTCAAACTATTGTAAAAGTTATTAAATGGTCTACAATCAGCACCAAATTTAGTAATGACATCTCTTTCTCATTTAGTCTTGTTGATCAAAGAACTGTATTTAACACAATAACGTCACTTAAATCTAATGCTTCGGATGCTGACGGTATTTTTTGCTAAAAATGATCATTCAATGTATTCCTGTTATTTTAAATCATTATTACTCATTTAACAAATTATTGTCTCGAAAATTGTTACTTTCCAGAAAAATGGAAGGAATGTTGTTTGTGCTGTACCTAAAGTACGGTTCCTGTTGGCATAACTGATCTTCGCCCTATTAGCTTATTACCAGTTTTCTCAAAGTTCTAGAAAAAATTACTCATTTGCAAATTGTATCTCATCTAAATAGTAACAATATTTTACTTATATATCAATCTAGATTTCGTAAAAGATACAGTACCTACAACTACACCGCTCTTAAATTTGACGGACAATATCTTTATAGCGATAGATAATAATCTTGCTGTTCTTATGGTTTCGCTTGATTATTGTAAAGCATTAAAAAAAATTGGATCACTCTTTATTATCTGCCATACTTAGATATTACGGTTTTGATAAGCTTGCTGTTATCCTTTTCGATTCTTATCTAACTAATCGCATTCAAAAAGTATATTGAAAATAACATGTTCCTCTATTCAAATAATTTTGTCTGAGATTTCTCAAGGATCTATCTTAGGCCCCTTATTATTTATTAATATACACATCCGACATATCTAATGTGATTAAAAATCTCAAATATCTGCATATGCTGACAATATATAATGTTAATACACTGTTTTAATCCACTTGAATATATACAGGCTAACGACGGTATTAATGATGATCTTAATAGGAATTTTGGATTACTCGGCTAAACATAATCTAAATATTAATGAAAAAAAGTCTAACGCAATGATTTTAAGTTCATAAGTTCACCCTGAGTTTTTGAAAGGGCATATTATGATCAACATTAATAATCAGATTGTACCATTCTCAGCTGAGGTAAGAATTTAGGCGTCGTCTTTGATGAAAATTTAAGATTTTTTAGCACATTAACAGCTCCCTTCAAAAGACTAATGTAAGTCTAAAAACTTTATATAGCAACCGTTATATTCTAAATTTCAAGATACGCAAACAACTCTGCGAAACCCTGGTACTTTCTATTCTAAATTATTGTGATTTAGTTTATTATCCATGTCTAGATATTATTTGTAAAAATAAAATTCAGCGTGTACAGAACATTTGTGTTAGGTTCATTTATGGTCTAAGAAAATTTGCTAACGTTTCTACTAAAATTAAAGAATTGAAATGGTTGAAATTAAGCAATGTTGTTCAAATGCATTATGTAGTTTTTGTCCACTAGCTGCTTTTAACTTCAAGCCTTTCCTATCTTGAAATAAATTAGTGTTTCGCCATAATATTCGATCGCCAAACTCGACAATCACATTTACTAACTTTACCACAACATTCGACAGCACTCTTCAGAAGGTCTTTCACTTATACTGCAGTATCAACTTATAACTCAGTTAAACATGGTTAAACTTTATTTTAAATCTATGCCCTTACATACATTTCGAAGACAAATTAGAGCCTTATTCTTTACAAGTACACTTGATTAGAGCATAAATATGATAATTTTATTTTATTGTCTTATTTAATGAAATAGTAGATTATTTTACTAGGAGTTATTTTTTAACTTCCAAGTGAAATATATTATTTAATCTTCAAGCGTTTATTGCTAGTTTTCATTGGGTATTTTCAAATTTTGAGATTCTCGAGTGTTATAGTGACGTTTTATTCTGGACGAATGAAGTTGTTACTTTATTGTTAAATTAATAATATGACATAATGACATACCAACCTCTAAATTGTTATGAAAACAAAGACATGTTGCTTTTAATGTTTTAGACAGTAAAAGCATTTTAGAGAATCTGCCAGTAGTTCAATAATTTTACTGTCGCTTGAAGAAAAATCTTTTTACTACTGTTATATTAGGTTAAGTGTAAGAATAGCCTTAGGCTAAATTTCCATAATATTAACGCAGCTCATTTATAGAAATTAGTAAGTTTATTTAAATAAAGACCTATTATTATTATTATTATTATTTTTGTTTAAAGCATCGGCTATTCAGGCCATTAGCTGAATTTATATCAACAGGTGGCTTATATTCCATCAGGTAAGTTTAAAATTACTATATTTTTTCAAATATTTCCACCTTTTTTAAGAATCTTATTGTAGATAAAATCTTTTCTTTTCAGACATTCCACCACTGCAACACCTCGCAATTCGTACTCCTGACGTTGTGGTTCGTACATCTGACAAGTTTCAACGATATGCACAACGGTTAATTCTACGTTGCATAAAAAACACATCGGCTTCGGATCTCTACTTAAGATATAGCTATGTGTTAGTCTAGTATGTCCTGAACGTAACCGGAAAGCACGTACAATATCTGGCCTTGGTAAGTTTATAAAAGTGTATGTGTTTTTCACCTCGGGTTCAATTTGCCTAAGCAACGTAACCGCAGTACTCCACTCTCTTTGCCATTCTGTCATTATCTTTTCTTTCACGATATTTTAAATACTGATTTTGTTGGTGTCTCATCATTTATACGAGTTTCCACAATTTGCTTGTGGAAATTTTTTCCGATTTTTACCAGGTATTCAGAGTATCTAACTGCCAGAGGTCTGGTTATTGTTGGTTTTTGGCATAATCCTCAAGGTAGAAAAAAAATTTAAATTTGGGTTTCTGGAATTACACTTTACGTTCGTAATGTAAGAGTTAATTAGTACTTTCCTTCTATATTGTAGAGGGGATCATTCAGATTCGCAGTACAAACTTTGCCGAGGAGGTAGTGGAACGCACCCTAAACAATATCGAATGTCTATGCAATGGATCTTATCGAGCATCATCAGTTGCGTATTTCTTGCCGAAGAATATGCTGCACATCCGTAATCGATTTTTGATAGAACGACGGCTTTATATATATTCAGCAAAGACTTTGGATCTGCGCCCCATTTAGTGCTGCTTAGTACTTTTATGACGTTAAGCGCTTTTTTACACTTACGCACCACTGAATTTATATGTTCTCGCCAGTTAAGTTTACAGTCAAACATCAGACCCAAGAATTTAACGACGTTTACACATTCTATTGCCCTATCTCCTAAGTAAAGTAAGGGATCGTAGTGCGGTTTTCTTAATCGACAAAGTGAACACATTTGGTTTTTCTTGAGAAAATACATACCCTATTTCTTCACTATTGTTGATAATTTGGTTTATTGCTGTCTGTAATCGTCTTGTAATTTGTCCGACTACCTTGCCGCTACTAAATATGGCCAAGTCATCTACATACAGGCAGTACCGCACTTTCGTATCGATTTTCATGGCTATATCATTGATTGCTATTGCAAACAAGGTGCAGCTGAGCGTAGATCCTTGTGGAACACCGTTTTCTAACGTTCTTACACTAGAATAGTTATCGCCATTTCTTAGTCTAAAGCGTCCATCAGTGAGGAAGGATTTGACAAATAACGGAAGTTTTCCTCTCAAACCAAATTTATGCATCTTTTCGAGTATTCCGTACCTCCAAGTCATATCGAACGCTCCTTTTATGTCAATGAACACTGCGACTAGGTGTTCACGCTTTCTAAAAGTTTCTTGAATGTGATGTTCCAAAGTACCAAGTGGTCAGCGGTCGATCTCTTTTTCTATAACCTGCCTGTTGTTTCACTAATAGATTATTTTCTTCTAGAAAAATTTGAAGCCTTTTGTTCACCATTCTCTCAAATATTTTGCCCATGCAACATGTAAGACTAATGGGACGAAAACTAGAGGGCGGTAGTTTAGATTTGTTCGGTTTTAGAATTGGGATAACCGTTGCCTCTTTCCAGGAATCAGGATAGTATTCTCTTTCCACAGTTTATTATATAATTTTAATAAAATGTTTTTCATTTCAGGTATTAAATTCTTGAGCATATTGTTGGATATCGTGTCTGGACCAGGAGCGCTGACTTTGGATTTGTTGAGGGCCTCTTCGAGAGTTCCAACAAGCTAAACGGTAAGTTATAGTAATAGCTGTTTTCAGTATTAAAGTCTAATGTAACTTCTTCTCTTAGGTCTTTATTTTGGAGAAATTTTGTGCTATAATTGGTCGTCTTACTCACACTCTCAAAATAGTTAGCCAACTGTCTCTGAATCAGGAACAGGCTGTCTTTAACTGAAGTCGCCGTCGACTTTCTTAACGACCAAGAACAGAGGTATGACCGCCTTTTCTTGGCTCGCGTTAGGGTTTTTAAAAGGACCCTTACCTTCACCCGAAATTGAGGAGCGGGTGCTCCTGAAGATTCGTCCATGTTCTTGCCGTGTCCGTCAACATTGGGCTTACAACCCGCGTTAGAGTTAGCCCTACCCTCTAACGCATCGAGGCATTACTATTCACGTAAATTACATTATTTTGCATTTTTAAGCTACTGCCAGCTATACAGGTTGTAAAAACGTCCACCTTGACAGAGCCTGTCGTACCGTTAACTTAATGACGGTAGTATCAAGGTAAGGGGATTTGATACGACAGTGGTCCCCTGGCCCGCTGAAGAGCTCAGGGCCTTTGGGTTCGCTAAGCCCGTACCCGCATGCAGGCCCCTGAGGGTATTATTATTATTACTTTCATCAGCATTAATTATATCCAATCCTGAATTTTGTATATATGGTATGGTATGGTATACAACTAAACTTAAATATAATAGACTAGTCTTTAAGCGCGTCCTACGGACGCATACATTTTAACCTATAACTTTTGACGTTAAGGTCATAGGTTAAAATGATGTATACAAAAGATATTTGTCTTGTCAACACAAACATTTTTGGTAACAAAACAAAAATTAATTTTAAAGTTTGGGGAGAGTGGGTGTGGCCAGCCCCTAGGGGGTTAAGTTAGAGTTTCAAAAACCTTTGCATCCAGACCACCTTAAAATTCTCTATCGAATTGTGTATTCAGTTTTTTTTTAAACACCTCGGAGGAGATAATAAACAGACAGACAGACAGAGATTTCAAGGAAATTATAAGAATTAGATATTTCTGTATCTCAGATCCAAATTAGGTCAAATCCAATAATATGGTTTAGAAAGGTTTATTATTAGAGATCACACTTGTAGATTACACTTTATTATAGCAGAAATTCGACACACAATGACAACCACAAAACAACCTCTGCAATTTCGCCAAAGCTTAAAATATAGTAATATAATAGTGATGGTCAAGTCACTATTTTACCGCACCGATACGATATAAGTAGTTCGTCAGTAATGCGTCACGCATAAGCATCGTCAGCGCTCCACGATTTTTCCACGAATTTATCGTTAGGTACAGTATACGTGTCGAAAATTAAAGACAAAGCGTAGAACAAACGGTTTCGCGACGAACTCGTAACGTAAGAATCGTTTAACGATAAATTGCAAAGAATCCGTCACGATTACTCAACTACTTCTTGGTCGTCACGAATTGTTACTTATATTTGTTTATATTAAGATAAAAAACGATCAGTTTTTCAGCCATATTGCCCTAGCGGTTGTTTTGTTAACCTCATTCAAAAACACAATTAAGTAGCCCTAAAACAATGAATTAAGCATTTGTAAGTACAGTTGTCATTTAAGCGATTTAAATTGCATTTCAAAGAGCTTCTTTAATTCAATCACAATGCCTCCAGTGCGAAGACGCCATAATTTTCGACAATTAAGCGAGTTTGATAGGGTAGAATTGTGGGATTGCGTGAGGCTGGTTTGTCTATGAGAGATATAGCCGCTAGAACGCAACGGAGTTTAAACACTGTGGCAGTCTGTGTTCGGGCATGGAACCAAGAGGGCCGTACACGAAAAGCGAGAGGTACAGGACGTCGTCGAAGAACCACAGAACGCGAAGATCGCCGTCTTAGACTATTGGCTTTACGGGACCGCTTCTCTTCTACACGGGCGATTGCGGACCAGTGGTTTGAAGAACATGGAAGACCGATTGGGATGCGAACCGTTTATAGACGGATAAGAACCTTTGGGCTCTTTTTCATACCGTCCCCTTTTTGTGCTACCACTGACTCCAGAGCATCGACGTTATCGTCTAGCGTGGTGTAGAGAACGGGCTAATTGGGACCAAGAATGGAATTCAATTGTCTTTAGTGATGAATCCAGATTCTGTTTGGGTATGCATGACGGTCGTGCAAGGGTGAGAAGACGGCGCGGTGAAAGACAAGATCCCCAATTTTCTGTGAATAGGCATGTGCACCACATAGTTGGAGTTATAGTATGGGGAGCTATTGCTATTGGAAGTAGGTCACCTTTGGTCTTTATTAGAGGTAACATGACCGCTGCGCGCTACATCCAGGAGGTCGTAGACCCCATATTGTACCTTATGTTCAGACCATCCCCAACAGCACATTCCAACAAGACAACGCACGACCTCATGTTGCTAGGGTTTCTTTGGCTCATTTTGAGGCCAATCAAATTGCTTTGTTGCCTTGGCCACCAAGATCTCCCGATCTTTCGCCCATCGAGCACGTCTGGGATATTATGGAAGAAGATTACTCAATTTACCTCACCCTGCACAAACTCTAGCGGCTTTGCAGCATCCGTTACAGATAGCATGGGATGAGATACCTCAAGAAGAAATCGATCACCTTATTAGAAGTATGCCCAGACGTGTTAGTTGAGTGCACAAGACATCGTGGTGGAGCAACACATTATTAAGTTTTTGAAGAAGTTAACAGTTTAATTTTTATCAAATTGTGATCGTTTACTAATCTAATTCGTATACACTAGTATACCAAAAATTGTTCAAATAAATTCATTATTACTGGGTGTTGTTCTTTCTTTGTTTATTTGTTTGTAGAAATTAGTAGTTAATAAACAATAATTAACATCTGATAAACGTACCAAAGCCAAAGCGAAAGCATCTACGGTCCAAAACAATTTGCGTCGTGGCGATGGAATATCCTAGCACCAAAAATGGCTCGGCGTCAAAAAGTCCCAGTGCTCAAATTTCTTGGGGCCAATACGGCGGCGCCAAAACGTCCCATTCCGGATTAGTGATACCTTGCGTACGTCGAATGTTGCTATACAATGTTCCGTGAATGACCATGCTTGTTTCGATGTTTGCCTCTAGCCATCTTATAAATCGATTGATGCATTAACAGGTACCTCTTCCCTCGAGATTCCGGAATTGGTCCAACTATATCGACGTGTAGGTATCTTTGCTAACGGAAGTTGAAACATGTTGTTAGGCGGTGCGTTGTGTTTGGTGAACTTGGTTTGTTGGCATTGTTGACGCGCCCATCGTTTGCAATCCGTGTTCATTTGCGGCCAGAAAATTTGCTTGCTAAGTTTTGTAGCACCTGAATGCGATAGTCGGTGTATGCTGTCGAATGTTTGTCTACGAGCTGGTGTTGTAAACGGCCTTACCGTGTCGGTCAAGAAATCCCACGCGATTTTTGTTTTGTACTTGAGAATGTATAGCTTTCTTAACATGACGCCCGTTGTAGCATCTTCTACGCGTGAGAGTGCAACGCCCACTATATTATAGTTTATTTTTCTGTGACTATATTTTCGATTCCTTTTGACGTGCTATATGTCTGTTGAATATAGGCTTATAAAGTCGAGATATCGGAATTGTCGTGGTGTACAGTTATCCTGGTTTCTGTTGGAACGTAAAAGTTATCGGTTTGTGATCTGTATAGATGGTAAATTGACGACCTTCAAACAGATGGTGGTAGTGGCGTATTGTGGCATAAATTGCTAAGTAGTTCGCGGTCGTATGCCGTCAATTATATTGTGATATTCATCCTGTAAATTATAAGTTAATTAGTTTTGTATTTAAAAATGTAAAATCATATGTCGTTTACCTGTTGTAATTGTAATTTTTCGTTTACAAAACCTTCCACTACCGCAAAGATCCAGGAGTTCCTAACCATCTGGCGTACTTTATATAAAAGAATTTCGAATCTCAGATGATGTCGTTCATAAATCGTTGGAACGTCTGGGTTGTGTTTCGTAGTTCGAATGTCGATACTGGGAATTCCAATAGTCCGAATAGTGTCGTTATTGCCGTTTTTAGGATATCTTCCTTTGCGACTAGGATTTGGTGATATAGTTCGGTTTTTTAAAGTTGAGTAAGACTCATTGTTGAAAAGGGTATGTTGCAATCTTGAACGAACGTAGGTCGTAATATCTATTTATTTTGGTTCGTATTTTATTCAGTAGATGTCCTTTATGTATTACAACAAACCGACAAACATAACTTGTTTTTAGTGATTTTTAAATAATATTACACGGCTTAAAATACCATTAATACTTGTTCGAATTGTGGATATAGCGTACACAATGTAAAATAGTAACCATAACATGAATAGTATATTTAATCCTATATTCGTTGCTTTTGCAACGGTTTCGAAACTCGAAAATTTTAACATTCATATTTTTTTACTTTTTCGAATGAAATGGAGTACGTTTATAATGGAGCAAAGAAAAATTTTGTCTGGTTGACAGACGGCTGGGAGAAGATATCAAGGAAACCACGGGTTTGATTTTTAAGTACTTTGCACATGAGTCTTATTTATAACAGTACAGATTCGATTCGATTTTGAGCATAATTTGTCGACCCAAAAGGGCAGTTAACCTACAAAGATTTTCCCATTCTTGGAATATTTGCAAAAATATCTATCTTCAAATAAAAATTTTTTAATTTAGTTATACACAACTTTCGCATAAATTATTTTTTGATTCTCTAAGTACTTACAGAGCATAAAATCACGTCCAAGAACATCGCAATAATACAAAAACAATCATGGCAGGAAAGTTGTTGGTTTCTCACAAGATTTGTTAGTTGTAACGTAACGATGTTACACATTTTTTTAATCTGTTTTATTTACCCTTTGATACTCCTTCACACTTTTGTTGGTACATGATGTGAAGTTCTGCGCGAAAAAGCTTGTTTATACTGTATTGCACAAAAAAATAACTTACTGTAATGTCTACTAATAATGTTTAATACAAGTTTAACTTATTATATTTTTGTAATGTTTTTTCATCTTCAAATATTCTTTTTATAAACAATGTCGATGTGATGTACAACCAATGTTAAAACGAAATGTTCAAATGTTAAAAACATTGTTTTAATGTTCCTTGTTTAGTAGGGTTGCTTTAGTGCAAATTACTTTTCGGACGTGGTACGATAGCACGAGGCGGCACTAGATGTTGTTACAAACATTTATTATCTAGTCGGAATTTTGCTTTGTTCACTTTAGAGTCCGATGAAGAAAACACAGTTTGAATAAAGTTTCCGAAACGTCCCAAACGTCGAAAAACACACCCAAAAAATTATAATTTAATGTCGTTGCGTAATAGGCGTTAATATGAAGGGGTGGCATTGCTTTTATTACACTGCAACAATTATTGTTAGTTAAACCAAAAAGTATATAATTGGGAAAGAGAAGCAAAGTATTGAAATAAAAAGTAGTCGTGTATTGTGTGTTGCCGAGCAATGAACTTACAATTTTGAAGAATCGCCAGTTTGTGTAAAAAGAAACAGCTGTTAACAATCTACTGTAAGAGAGATACAAATCTTACTTGTCATACGTACGTTAACAGTGTTGTCAGACCATCAACGGTCAGACAAAAAATATTTTATTCCACGTGAAAAGAGATGATTACAGAACTTAAAATGTTAAAACCCGACTAGAATTAGTAAATTTTGTATTTATGAAAAAAAAATTATGCATTTTTTTTCGGTGATATCGTTTTGTTGTGACATTTTCTTAATGCCAATACCATAGAAAAGTAAACGTATTCAGAAACTTCACTCCGAGAATTTTTGGGCTTTCATGAAACTCGCGCACTCGCCCAGCGCACCTTACTAGTATGGCCGATTGTGGCGGAGAAAGCCAATATTTGAATAAAAAATTGTACGCACATGTAAGTGTAATTATAGTGTTCAATTGATTTTAATACTTGTTGGTGTTTAAAACAGTACATCGATGTATTACAAACGTTTACGACAAACACCTGTCATCGTATTCTTGTCGTATTCTGTAATTACCTATTACAAATTCACTGTTATTTAAATCTCATTGTAGTTCGTCGAATTGTAAAATAAATTTAAAATTGTAGCACAAAAATATCAGAGTCGTTGTGTTTGTACATTTTTTTGTAAAATATTCCCAATATTAGCTGTAGGTAATAATGTTGGGAACAAATTCTAATTGAATTAGAAAATGTGTCGTTTGAACACCCTTGTGTTCGATTCCCATTAAAATTTTTGTTATGTCTGTGTACCAGGCTGAGAATATTTTAGTTTTAAAATTTGCTAACAGAAGTTTTAAAACACAAAAATAAAAACGAATAACATAACAGCATAAAAAATTATTAAAATTACCCAATTTGCAAGTATTATAAATAAATAAACACTTTTTTGTTATTTTCTTTGTGTTTATTGAAATTTTATAAAAAAAAGAAGAATAGGCCGCTTGAAGAAATCGTACACTCCATTACAAAATCTAAACAACCGTTCAAATCATGTGTGACTAAAAAGAATGTCAAGAGCGAGGTGCGCAAAAAAAATGACTCTGGCGCGAAAACGAACACCAAACTCTCTTTAACCTGGCCTTAACTTGCCAAATACCTAATAGGTATGACTATGTGTGTTAGAAAGTTTTAAAAGTACACCTATTCCTTTATTATGTAATAATTAAGAGACAACCAGTTTCAACGAAGGTGTCAAATTATTAGGAATTAGGTATACAGCGTCATCCCCAAAGTCCGCACCAAATGGGAAACTTCTTTATTATGGGTTTTTTGATAAAATGTTATCCTTCATAAAAGTTTGTGCATCCTCTAAAGCTAAAAATGCACCAACACAATGTGGCGAAGACGCTTAATATACGAGGTGCATTCGAAAATTTGATTTTGATTTAAGAGTAAAGTGCCCTTATTTCAGCAAATATCAAAAAAATTTATTTGAAAAAGTTGTTCTTCATTAAAAAAACATCACGATTTGAAGTCATGGCCGTCTAGGAAAAATTTAAATTTTTCTAATTTTTTAAAATGGATAAGAAAATGCATAAGAAAAAGGATTTGCTTTAAATGATAATTAAGCGACATCTTGTATACAACAGTTTATTTAAAGAAGCTTGTAATTTACAAATTGCCCAATTATTGTGCTAATTATGCTTACTTTTTATTCATTTAAGAAAACTTCGAAATTTTTTGCAAAGTTCTTTTGATTTTTGTCGACACCAAAATTACGCGTCTTTTCTTAGTGCATTTTAGTTTTAGCGGATGCACAAACTTTTATAAAGAATAACTTTTATCGAAAAAAAATAAATAAGTTTTCCATTTAGTGCGGACTTTGGGAATGACGCTGTATAAGAAGCATAAATGTGTGCAAAATAAGAATAGCATTATTTTTTGAAACAGTAAGAATTTTTAAAAATTCTTTCCGGATTCTGTTTGGGATCGAAAATACGAAGAAAAATTGCGAAGAATGCCTAAGACGAAAATTACGAAGGAAAAACCGAAAAATCAACCCTAACATTTAGTAATTAGAAAATAGTAAATTGCTTTTTTACAATAGAAACAATTTTATGAAAATGCACAAGCAATTCTACCTAAGTTATTTAAAAGCGCGGTCATGTTGTGAATTAAACAACCAAATTATACACCAAACAGAAACAATTGTTTTGTAAAATTGCAATATGATACGTTGCCAAATAAACAAACGGTATCCGAACAAAACAGTCTCCCTTCGAACAAGTAGTGGCAACTCTGTGTCTACTTCAACGAATAAATCTGTTGAAAACGGTCCAATTCTAGAATGAATTAGTTTGGTTAGTCGGGTACTAGGGGGCTGATACTGAGTGCCCCAAAGCGGCCGACTAACTTTGAGGTATACGATTTTTAAAAACTCTACTCTTTGGTTAAACAATTACTACCTTTATATACCTACATAAGTATATTTTTTTAAAATTATATACATACTACTATTTTATTTATTGTAATTTACAACCATTACGCCAATAACATGTTGAGACATCAAGTGTCGCTTTATCCTATTGTAATACGTCCGTAAGCAACTTTGTCGACAGATGTGTAAGCAATTACATAGTCGATTCTTCGCACTAAACGTTGGCAAAAATAACAATCTTGAATCGCCTGCTGTTAATTTACAAGAGGTGTATCGCAATCTTCAGGTTTCTAGATCTCTTCTTTCAATGAGAGAATAAAATTGAAGATATCTCCGGCACTGCATAAATATTTTCATTTGCTTTGTTTTGTGTGTTGCCTAAAAATCATTTTTGATCTGCAAATATTCGTATTTTTTTAATTCAAATTATAATTTATTAATCGATTTAAAAAAAAATTTATTTTATACTAATATCTATTTACTTTCGTGCAGCGTGAAAATAACAAAAAACATTTGTTATACATGGTGGTGCTTTTGAAAACGGGTCATAGGTTAATGTATTTGGTATCAAGATGAAGCTAAAATTAGTCCATTATAGCTGTTGCTATTAGAGTCAGCTGAATTTCACGTTGTTTTGAAAAATTTGTCAATAAAAATAAAAAGTAAGTTTTGATAATGAGAGAAAATAGTATTGGGTTGCCTAAACAATCAACATTTGACAACAAGGCTGAAAGGAAAGTCATTAATAATAAAAGATAAAAAGCTTTATTCCCAAGGAACAACTTCGAATGATATTAGAACTAAATTAAATAGGAAGGTAACAATAAATAAATATCAAAAATTACTAATTTTATTGTTGAATTTTAAAAGACCGTGTATTCAGTTGATTTCTGATAGCGAGCACTATGCACAATAATTTTTGCTGCGTTTGATACCAAAAACATTTTGTAACCTGAAAGGGCGAGCAGGAATTCGAAAAAAAACCCGTTCACAATGCTAAATCCAGTTTTACTCTTGTAGCATATGAATAAATAGATTAAGGTGTACATTTACGTATAGCGCCTGGTCAGCGCTTGAATGAAATAAATTCACAGACCACCTGTAGATAAAAACATTTTTAACATCTTATAATTTATTAAATTCAGTTTCAATACTGTATATTAATAAAATTTTAGGTACATTCACTTCTATAACAAATCAATTAACTTCATACATTATAACTACAAAATTCTATAGTATCAGAAATATTTTAAAAAGCTGTTTTTAATTAGTTTCTCAACGAACAATTATCACAAATACTGTTAGGGTTACTAACTTTTCCAGCAAAACTATACTTCTAGTAGGTTTATCTACTAGAAAATATGCAAAAATCTCTGTTTGCATAAAATTTAGGAGGAGGAGACTTATTTTGTAAGGAACCACCTAAAAATTTGGCATTACAGTGAAATGTCAATTGATGAAATGAAGATGTTTACCTGCTGCAGATGCCGCAACCGTCCCTTCTTCGTTTACTTCTATTTTCGCTTCCTGTATGACTCGAGATATGTATAAATAATGGGGAAATATTCCTAAAAGGTCGGCCGTATTTGGATTAAATACGTCTCTTATCCCCATCTAAAAAACAACAATATTGCCAATTTTAAAATAGTAGGTAAAAAACCTTACGTGATCTAGTATTTCATTTAGATTTAAGTCGGAGTTAATCATAAACCGTGGCAGATAAACTTGAACGAGTTCTTCACCAAATTGTTCTTCGGCAATTTGGAGTGCGTTTAAGACGTAACTGAAAGGAGTGTTACCTAGTATTTTCAAAACAGAATCGAGAGATTCGCCTTTTCTGGGTAAATAACAATCATCGACATCCTATCGCCCTAAAACATAGAAAAGTTCATACGAAATTATTGAAAAGTGGCATAAATACTTTTCCGTATGGTAATTCTACAGCGTGACTCTTCAGATTGTTCAATATGGTGTATGGGTACTGTCCAATTTGATACATCATATTCACTTGTCCTTTTAGCATTTCAGAGTCATCGTAGAATTTATCGAGAAGTGTAGCGGTTTTGTTAAATGGTGTTTTCCACCGTCCCTTAAAGAACAGTGTACTTACAGCCATTATTTCAGCGTTTATTACATCGTCTAAAATATTTTTAAGTGCAAGTATGAAAAACAGTGAATTTATAAATACCTACCAACGCTCACAAAATTTCTTATTCGGTTTTGGGTGGCAGCGGCAACGTGTGAATGATCGAGTTCACCGCTTCAGCCACATTTTTAAAATTTGTAGGCATTATATCAACACCGTAGTAATTTTTAACCATACTTTGGTACATACGATTTAAATTTTGGTCTTTTGACGTAAAAATGGCACTGTTCAAGTCCAACTGAACTCCTTCTGCTTGTTGCTAATATGAAATAATTAAATAATGCGCGTACATGTAGGGCATTCATTACCTAAGATATTTAGTGAAAGATTTATAATTACGTCTAAACAAATCTTTATTCCGTGGTAACATTAAAACTTGTTCCAGTTGGAAGGCGGTGTTACCGTTTGCTCCTTCCGCTATAATTGATAACAGTGACCATACTGTGTAGGGCGATATGGCTAGTTGTTTGAATTTCCTAATTTTGTGGATGTTTCCTAAAAATATAGTTTGCGACAAAAAGCTAAAGATTCTCGAAAGTTCTTACCGACAACAGTTTTAAAGCAAATTGATTTAACGACTGACTGACGTTTCTAATTGCATCTATTTCACTTCCTTGAGCTCGTATAGTGATACTACATATGCTAATGATTAAGCACACATATAACACTGAAAGAAAAAATTGAAATATTAAAATGGCTGGGTCAGGTGATATCATCTTTAAAATGTTTAATAGGACGCCCTATATACTATTTACTACTTTAAACATATTCTAATGTTAATTAAACAATACAACAAGTCAGTGTGTTTTTGTTAGTATAGAAACGATAAATGCATTTAAGTGGCAAAGAAAATTACTAACAGAAAACAACAACAAAACACTTTTACAAATATTACATGTGATGCTCAAATTGATTTCCACGTTCATTAATGCATCATTGAAACCGTCTAAGTAAGTTTCTTGTGCTTGCTGCTTAAATTATTTCTGGTGTAACAGTTTGGCAAGGTATACAGAGTGTTCCGTTAAAAAATTTTAAATGATATCATGTAAAATGAAAAGTAACGTTTCAACAACGTCATTTATTACTTACAATGGGCATAACTACCGACTGTTTATAATTGCCATATTTCTATATCATGTTCAGATAGTTTTCGAGATATAAACAGGCCAAAACCTCATGGGGTACCCTTGAATTAATTTAATATTTCTAGAATTTTGATATTTTTTCTCCGGCACTTTATTATAAGCAAAAGTCTTCTAATATCTTTGAATTTATTTATTATTTAAATCAAACCGTATAAAATTATTTTATAAGCGATTCATTATCAGATGTGAAGTTCTGTGACGTATTACATATTTAATGAATTCTAAATAATTTTAGGTTTTTCATAATTAAAAATTTTGGTTTGTAATATCCTCCCCTACTAATGAAATACCGTGTACATTATTAAAGTAGTCTTATATTATCAAATTTTAAAAAGGACTTTTGACTATCGAATAAAATTTGACAATTTTAAAGGCAATTAATAGCATCTCCAAACAAACAGAACACAATATACAAGAGGTAAAACTGTACACTCTTTGGCCGTTTTCACACACACAGGCAAAACCGGTGTCGGTGACGGTGCCGGTGCCGGTGCCGAATACAATCTAATTAAATTGCAATTTTCACACATAGCCTGGTCTGACATATTTGCAGGAACAGCCGCCGACTCCGGTTTATGTAGCCGGTGTTGAGCTCGACAAAACGGATGAGGGGCAGGCCTTCGGTTCAATGATTTCTTATATACGTTTGTACATACAAACCCGTTCTGAATTGACGGCGATGAAGAATATTGTGATGGGTGCTTTGTTTCTATTGCTGAATAGTCGTTGGTTTGGTAGAGATCAGTGCGTTTGTATTTGATGATACACTTTTGTACTAAAAATGAGTAAATTTAAGATTATCTTCTCTAACTTTTTATATAGCGTGTAAAATGAGCCTTTAAGTATCCACAGTCAAGAATCTTTTATATTTCATTTATTCATACAATAACCCGAGCAATAACCTAGAATATAACATCTGTTGTCAGCAGTAAGAGCACATATTAATATTCATGCAGTGTCTAACATATACTGAAACAGATCGGCACCTGAATGCCGGTCTAGTGTGGAAGACACTGTAGTACGGAACCGGCACCGGTTTTGCCGGTGTGTGTGAAACCGCTCTTGCTCTCCAGCGCCGACAAGTCAAAACGAGTTTGTGTGTACAAACGTACATAAGAAAGCATTGAAGCCGACAAACCGGAGGCCGACTCGTCTTGCGTTTTGTCGAGTTCAACACCGGTTGCATAAACCGCAGTCGGCGGCTGTGCCGGCAAATATGTCAGACCGTGTTATGTGTGAAAATTACAATTTGATTACATTGTATTCGGCATCGGCACCGGCACCGGTTCTGCCGGTGTGTGTGAAACAGCATTACAGTACGGACTAATTATAAAATGCGAAGAAGTCGCTTTAGTGAAGTTTTATTTAAACTATTTTGAGATATTTTTAACTCGTGTTGAGCTTTGAAGAAATTACGCTTGGTTGGTGTACCCTAGCTGATAATACCTATCGACTGTTTCGTGACCGAAAAGTTAGGGTTAGATATAATTAAACTGCCTCGAAGCTGCCAGCTGAATCTATAGGTACATAATATCTAAAAAAACTATAGTCTAATTTTAATGAAAGTTCATATTTTGGGTTAATACGACCTTTACTAAACCGTATCTTTAAGAATATTAATTATACAAAATAATTATAAAAGAAAATATTATTGCAAATTTTATTAGAGTAGTTATAACTTGTAAAAGTACTTTTCACGTGATATGCGCAGTATACAAAATTAACACTTTTACAATTGATGGGTACTTTCACGGTTATTCCGCACTTTGTACATATTTGTTAAATAAATCTGTTAATATGAACAATATGTATAAGCTAAGTAAATGCCAACAGTTAACTGTAAAGACTAGTGTGCGTTAAAGTGCACGGCGCCATCTAAGCGATGGTTTTAATGCTTAAAACAACACGTGAGTCGCTAAAGCCAAGATAACTTGTACAAGCACACACGCACGAAAAGAACACCTGGTGCAGCATTTCGCTCTTATTATGAGCTTTTATTACTTTTTGATAATATCGAAGTATGAATAGATTTTGAGCAACATTTCCAATACTTAGGTTTAAATAATCATCATATTTATTTAAATATCCGAAGTTTTTCAAGTCTTGGGCAAAAAAACCATAAACGCGATATCCTTTAGAATTTTTATAAATACCGTAAGTACTTGAATGATTTTGATGAAACTTGATTACTTTTTAATAAGATCAGAAATTTGAATAAATGTTAGGCATACTTTTTTTTTTTTTAAAAACGTTCAAAAATATCATTTTTCTAATTTTGGCATGTAAAATATTTTATTTTATGTTATGTTACACGTAACGAAACATGATTTTTGTAATGTGATATTAGGACCTCGCTAAGCTCCTCCCAGAATTAACACATTCAAGCGTTTCGTCACTAGTAACATGATTAGCTATTTTAAATACAATTTGTTTTAGTTTAATTTTACATAAGTTCGATTAAATAATGTTTTTTGTTTCCAATTTAAGATTACACAACTTTTGTTCAGCAATCAAGTCGGTTTTATTTTAAAAATATTTTCAAAAAATGATGTATAAATAATTGTCAACATATTTTTCTTTTTCTAAAATACATGGGTTTCATTATATAGACAAGGTTTTATTCAAATACTATCTTAAAAGACAACTAGAGTTTGGTAAAACTTGGTACTTAATTTTTTTAACATTATCGAAAATGTGAATAAATTTTGAGTATGATCGATCGGGTCAAAAACCCTATTGTTTATTATTGAAGAGCAGCATTCTTCATGTTACAAAAACATATCGGTGATTAGATCAAAAACAATAATCAACACAGCGCATAAAAATTACAAAACGAAAGTCGTAAATCATATTTTTATAACTGTTAAGGAAAGTGAAATGTGGAGCTCGGTAACGCAAAAAAAAATATTTCAAATTACAGTTGTAAATAATTTAATTTATAACAACTTTTCATTTGGAATTATTTTGTATAATTAATAATATTCTTGAAAACAATCAAATTAAATTATGTTAAAAAGTGCGTAATAGAATATGTTTGTAAATACATATTTTAAAAATAGAATGTCTCTAAATTCGATGTCATTATTTCTAGTACGTGTTCCTGACGTGAAATTATGACGAAAAGTTTAGACAAACATGTGTCCGAAAGCGCCTTGTTATTGATATACAGAGTGCTGAAGTTAAACAAAATTTTTCAATTTTAATTTTTTAAAACTTTACAAATTTTAGAGAATGTTATAATAGATTGCGGCTAATAAATTTGCCATAGAGTATTTCTCTATATCTGCAACAAGGGCAGAAGGGTTCTTTCTTTGAAAAAAGAGTGTGTCTAAAAACTTTTCACTATTTTCAGAAAGAGCAACAAATAGCTTACAAAAATAGACCCTCTTGTTGCATTTTGCTAGAATAAACCGTTTATCGAGAAAATCGAAAAAATGTTCAAAATGTCGATGAAATTTAAAAATTAATTTAAAAAAAAATGCACTATGCCAGATTATTAGCCGTAATACTTTGTAACATTTTGTAAAGTTTCAAAACCGTTTTCTAAAAATTTTTTTTAACTACAACATTATGTATATTAGGCATTTTTAGTCACATATTTATGTAGACTTTTCGTCATAACTTCACGTCAGGAACACGCACCAGAAATTATGACATCAAATTTAAAGACAGCATATACAGGGTGATTGTTTGGAACCGTACATTAGAAGAATCTAGGGATGGGGATATCGTATGGCTCTAAAATTTTGTTGTTGGCCGAAGATCGTTGTGATCTTTCTAATAAAATATTTTCAAGATGGAGGCACTTTCGGAAATACCGGAAGTAGACACATACTCTCTTATTTCAAATACGATTACATATTTTATATGGCTTTTTTGGTTTTAGCAGTTAATTTTAGATGAATTTTTATCAGCATTCCCTATACCTAACTGTAGCCGTTCTTCAGATATTTTAACTTTGCGATATTTTTTACATTTGTAACGTCACGCTTGACGTCATATACCGTCATTACTTTTGCAAGATATAGCGCTAAAATTAGGACGGTGCGCAGCGGAAGTATTATTTTTTTATCGCAATTACGCAAAATGATATAGCTTCTACAGGGTGTCCGAAATTTAATTTCTTAACAAGACAATTTCAAACCACAAAAACTCGATTTTCTCAAATACGATGCTCTACTTTTTTTCGTCAATTTTGATACAAAATTAAATAAGGAATGCATTCCCTATACCTATCTGCCATCGTTTTCAACTTAATGATCTTTATAAAGTTGAGAATCCGTTTGGAAATAATTTAAAAGCATGCCTTGAGAAAAAATTCTCACATTGTACGTCAAAATTAATAGTAATTATCAATACTGATTATCAATAATTGTCATTGTTAGATCATTTAAGATGGAAAATCAACAATATTCAAACACAGATATTTTGAATTTATTTTATATCCATGGATAATGTAATAGAATTATACAAAGAACATGCCGTACGTTCAATGAGAGATACCCTCATCTACCTGCAATGAATCGAATACAATTGAACTTCATAATGTATGAAAAGGTGATATCTGCTAATAGTCGTCAAAAACAAACGATGAAAATAATGAAATTAACGTATTAGGATATTTCAATGCATTTTCCCGGCATCCAATTCGATCTGCGACAGAAGATCAGGACTTAAAATATTATATTATTTAAGCAATATTGAAAAACATAAAATGCACAACTACTCATTTACTAAAGTGTAGAAACTTCACCCAGGAGACGATGCAAGGAGAATTGAATATTGCAAAGAAATGCTTTTAAAATACAAGAGGATCCACTTTTTCTGCGGAAAGTTTTTTGGTCAGATGAAGCTAAATTTCGTAGAGAAGTCAACAAACGAAATTTTCATTTCTGGTTTGCATTTGAAGCGTGAAAATCACTTCCAACGTCAATTCAGTGTTAACGTTTTCTGTCTGCTCATGAGAAACCGATATGCGTTTGTAGTTTATGATAAAAAATTAACAAGCGAAAGGTACATCAAAATTGTATTAAGAGGTGTAGTGGAAGACTTTCTATTAGAACTTCCCCTCAATATTTGGCGAGATTCCTGGTACCAGATGGACGGTGCTCCCTCTCATTCAATCGGGATGTGGATCGAGAGCTGACACAGAATTTCGAGGATAAGTGGATTGGCCGCAACAGTGCTATGCGTTGGCCACCAAGGTCACCTGATTTGACGAGGTCTCATTAAGAACAGGGGCCAGTTCAAACCAGAGAAGAATTGGAGGAACGCGTCAGGGTAGCATTCCGTCAGTTGAATCCAGAACATATTTACAAAGCCTGTGCAGAAGCTGTTCATACAAGGATCAACCGTTGTTTACAAGAAAATGGAGGCCATATAGAGCATTTATAGCATATTTATTTGTATATTAGCTTACCATTGATTTAGTTAATTATTCGTTTCCTTACATTTTGTTAAAACATTATGTTTTAATAAGTTTTAATTTTTTGTAGTTTCATCATTTGTTAGAGGTTTTTGACGAACATTAGCAGATTTTATTTATATCATTTTATTTTGACCTACAATGTGAGAATTTTTTCCAAACGAATTCTCAACTTTTATAAAGATCGTTAATAAGTCGAAAACCATCGTATTTGAAAAAATCGAGTTTTTGTGGTTTGAAATTGTCTTGTTTGGAAATTAAATTTCGAACACCCTGTAGAAGCTATATCATTTTGCATAATTGCGATAAAAAAAATACTTCTGCTGCGCATAGTCCCAATTTTAGCGCTATATCTGCAAATGTAACGACGGTATATGATGTCAAGCGTGACGTTACAAATGTAAAAAATATCGTAAAGTTAAAATATCTAAAGAACGGCTAAAGTTAGGTAAAGGGAATGTTGATGAAAATTCATCTAAAATTAACTGCTAAAACCAAAAAGTCATAACAAATATGTAATCGTATTTAAAATAAGAGAGTATGTGTCCACTTCCGGTGTTTACGGAAGTGCCGCCATCTTGAAAATATTTTTATTAGAAAGATCACAAAGAACTTCGACCAACAACAAAATTTCAGAGACATACGATTTCCCCATCCCTAGATTCTTCTAATGTACGGTTCCAAACAATCACCCTGTATATGTAGATAAAGTGGCGTTTTGACTTGGTGGAGTAAGTCCAATAGTAAATAAAATCTGTAGTATCAATGGTAGTATTATAAATAATGTGTATGTACCAAGTCTCATTAAAATTGGGCTAACGGTTTTTGAGATATCGTATTTGCAGTGGACGAACGGCCGGCCGGCCCAATGTACATTTTTTTGCTTAATTATAATTTTCCAATGTTCTAAAAGTTCAGAAAAGGTGAAAAAAGGTGATATTAAAATTTTCAGTTTGAAAACCGCCGTATACTTTCCATATTACTTACAAGATGGTGTAAACAAGCATTCCGCGCAAATCTCCACATCGTTCTGATACTGACAAAAGTGTGCAGCGACATAAAACATTTTCAAAGGAAAGGAACACCAACTGCAGCGTCTATTTAACCAACAGAAAAACACCAAAACTGCACCAAAAACTTGACTCGGACTGTTCATGGGTAAATTTGAAACTGATATAAAAATAAATTACATTATTTTCCTAGAATTTGGTGTAGATATGTAGATGACGTTTTTGCAGTCATCGACACTAAAGTTTACAGCCCTCAGCAATTTGTAGAAATTTTAAATTCAAAATTTGAGACGATCAAGTTTACCTATGAAACAGAAACAAACCTTAAGTTACCTTTCTTAGACACTTTAGTAACAAGAAATGGCAACAAACTAGATATAGATATTTATCGTAAAGACACTAACACTATGAGGTTTATAACAAATGATTCCAACCATAGTATGCAACATAAACTTGCATCTTTCAACTTTTTGATTCACAGATTATTACATTTCCCATTGTCAAAACAAAACTTTGATAAAGAACTGCGAAATATTAAGCAGATTGCATCATACAATGGTTTTCAAGAGTCAATTGTCACAAACATAATTAGAAAACATAAACATAAGTTAAACATTAGAAACATTACAACGTTAGGAACTAGTAATAGCAAAATAGATAAGAAATATGTCAAATTACCAAATTATCCACATACACAAAAGGTCTTCAAAAAATATTTTCAAAATTTGATTATCAAACAGTGACTTCTAGTAATAACAACTTGCAAAATCTTTTAGGCAATCCAGAAAGACCCAATAGATATGTGTGATAAATTGAGAATATATAAAATTAATTGTAAAGACTGTAACCAAGTATATATAGGGCAAACCAAGAGACCTATTAAAACTCGTTTTAAAGAGCACGTAGCTCATGTCAAATATAAAAGAGTATCAGTATCGCTGATGATAACAGCTTAGCTGTTGAAACACGTGTCCGAGTCAAGTTTTTGGTGTTTTTCTGTTGGATAAAACATTTTGTTCGAAAAAAAAAACAAAAATGTCAATCAGGGTCGCAACTTAATAATTTTGATTAAAAAAGTAAACTTTCGTTTTAGAAAAAAATAGTGCAAACAGAAGTTATAGACAATAAAATTTCCAACAACTTTTTTCTCATCACTTTTGTATAATTGATATTGTTGGAGATATTGTTAAAACATAGTATTCATGTCTCAGTACCTAATTACTTATAGGATAGTTCAAACAAAAGTTGCGTGTAATTAAATTACAAACAAGTTTTATTTGAAGCAAAATAAGTAAAATGAATATTCTAAGCTTTCAAAAATATAAATAGGTTAATCGAAAATTTAGCTAGACAGATTATGCCCAAAATCTAGTTAGTCTGCGCCGACCGGCCACCAAACAGGATTTTTTTTGCTTTTTTACTAACTCTAATTACTCGGAAAAAAGAAAAAAAAGGGTGTTGAAATTTTCAGTTTGGAAACCGTCGCACAACTCCCCATCTTATTTGTAAGATGTGGAGTAAAAATATCGATTTGAAAATGCAAAGTTTTATATCTCGTTCGATAATTTACGGTTCTTATGTAATTGGTGTAGTATTTCTAGAATGCTCAAATAATTCCAAGGTATATTATCACGTGCGACCTATGGAACGGTTTTCTTAAAGAATACCTCAAATAATAATGTAATTTACTTCCAAACTATTTTTGAAAAATCTAAGTCTTTATAACGTTTCAGAGATCTGTGACCTACTTTTCAAACGAGAGTAAGTGCCAAAATATTAAGTACAAAAACAAATCGAATTGCATCAAGTCGGATGACTTGCGGCACTTAAACTTGATATAAACGGTATTGGGAATAAAGAATGTGGTTTTTGTGTTTTTGTGGGCTACAAAAAATTCTTCATCGCTACAAAAACACAAATGATAAAAGAAGCACACGCGCCATTTCAATTTAAAAACCTTTTTGTGTCACCCGGGCAGCTTCCAATTACGCAAGTAACACTTAACAATTGACCAATAGCACCTAAAAAATTAATAAATCTTGGCCTTCACCAAAAATGGTTAATGTTTGTATAATCGTAGGTTGGAAGGTAATTAAAAGTAAGGTCAAATACGGAGTTTCGAGTCAACAAATGTTAAACATACTAGCCCGAAGCAATATTTCTTGTACAAATGTGATTCTGTATGAAAAAGAAAGGTACTTACCAACATTATTCCATCCCATCGTTAGACGTTTTTTTTTGTAAACTATTTTTTGAACGAAACTCTAGAAACGCGTTTTCTTTAATAAATACAATTAATTAAAGTCGATATAAGTGGAATCATTGGACGCGGAGAGTGAACCATTCGATACGACCTTTAACACAATTCGATACGTAATTTAATTTCCGACGATACTGTTTCCGAAACACCTACATGTAACAATATAAAACCTTTCCAATTTTATTTTCGTAAATAAAGGCGAGTTCTGAACGTAATCAGCGATGAACCAGCACTTAGCTTACAACTACCACAACTAAATTGGTTAGACACGATCAGGGAAACCCCAATACACTACGGTGTCGGTATGGTTATCTAACTTTCAAAACCATACAATTCATCATTTTTGTAATTCGTATCATTAAAATCAACTGAAAACAATGTAGGCGTCATCGCCGATTGTTTTGCGTAGGTAATTAACAAAGTCCGCGTTTGTTAACAAAAGAAAACGTGACCAAAATTTGCATTTTATCTCGACGATTACCCAACGACGTCGTGGAATATAGTAATCATCAAACATCATAAAAAATAAACTAGGAAATATCATTGACAGTGTTTTCTATCTATCGATAAGCTCAATGTGAAGTCATTGGTATTTTATCTTAACTTCAGGAAAAAATAAATCCAATGTAAATTAAAAATTTATTATTTTTCAGCTTTCCAAAGTCTGAAGATCAAAATTTAACCAAAAACACCTAATCAGGAATTACCAAAACTGCTTGTCATTCAAAAAATAAATACCGACCAAAACGTGCAAAGAAAACAATAAATGAATATACGGATTAATAACTTTTCAAAAAAACGTTAATAATGATAATATCACGGATGTAGACAATAACCAGACGCGTTTAAAATTATTCCCCGTTAAGAAGAAGTTTATAAATCAATCTAATGGCCAAGGCTATTATGAATAAAGGTGATGTCGAAATAATACAAAAACCAATACCAAATGTGTTTAATTGGTGTATAAAATCGTTTAGTAAAATTTTTGATGTTTGGAAATTTTTTTGATGCCAGTTTAAAAATAAAATATCAGTGGCCCCGAGCGATGCATGCGGTTTTTAAACCACAATAAGATACAAACCCAGGAAAAACTTGATATTATATCAGATTTACATGTAATTAACATTTAAAAATCTTCTTCAGAAAATGTTTTCTTCGCCTACGCATACGTAACGCTTTTTGATATTTTGTGGGACTACAAATATAATGACGTAATTTTATCTTGGATAAAATTTCACAATATTTATTTTGTGTATGATATTAAACAAGGTCGATGACAAATCGATTATAGTGTCAACAAATAATGATTTAAAAATATATTACTAAAAATCACAAAAGTATAGAAACAGAATTTAGAAATTCAAAATATAAAATTAAAATATAGATATATTTTGAAATGTGAATCAACAAAAAAAAATAGAACACAAATGTTGAAGTCAAGTATTGTATTAAATTAATGTAGTGACGTATCCAAGTGAAAATAAAAAACAAACTTTTAACTCAAACAGCATACCACTATAAATATAAAATAATTTAGTTAGAACGCACACGAAAGCGTCCACGAACCCTGTTTATTTTTTAATACTTTGACTAATTACTGTGATTGTATTCTTGTGAAGTAAACTACCAAATAATTTTTTAAAACATTTAATTAAGTTAACAATGCGCTTAATTGTCAAACACCAAAGTATAAATCAAATGAAGACAAAAACAATATGTTTGCCTGAAACAAATATGGGTGTTAAGAATGCTCGTAATTGCAAAGTGTGTCAAAAGTCCTTGCGTAACGATAACTTGGTTAGATTTAACAACCAGCAATTTAATAGTTTATCTTTAAATTGTGCAGGCTTAAATAGAATTTGGGGAGTTATCTAGTACCAAAACTTGGTTCGTTGTATTTTTTCGACAAAGAAAATACTTTTTGTAAAGACGTTGCC
The DNA here is from genome assembly GCA_030710515.1 of Abscondita cerata. NCBI lineage: Eukaryota > Metazoa > Arthropoda > Insecta > Coleoptera > Lampyridae > Abscondita > Abscondita cerata. The sequence continues at coordinate 246,357 of JALBCR010001159.1, forward strand.
ACAAATGAATTTTTGCGTTGAAGCATTTGATTTTAAATTGTATTCTTGGCCGTTTAAATGGCTTCTTCCGCTTCTTTAAAATAATGAAGGGATTAAAAGTGTCAAGTGTCAGCGAGAAATACTAATTTTAGTAGCGAAACATGTCACAAACATATAAGAACCTTACAATCCAAACTTTATGTCAATATAGAGGTGTCCCAAACATCTGGAAATATTCCATAGCGTGTTTACTATTAAAGGCATGAAAATCATTTTTGTAGTGTTCTAGACAATCTTTGGCCACATCTTCTAAAAATATTAATTGTTATACAGAGTGGGCCAAAAGAGAATGACGACCTAAACTTACGTTTTTTTAAATAAAACACTCTATACTTATATTTTATTATTTTGGACAAAATGTCAACAGCTGATCACAATGATGTAAAGTTTAATGGGTTTAAAATTTGTAGTTTCTGATTTATAGCACTTTCTGTCAAAAAAAAATGACCTTTAAGCGAATGGTGATAATTTACTAACGAGGCTAGGCTAATGAAATTTAATCGTTACAATATTGTACTTCCCATTTCCAAAATTACCGATTGCCCTCAAAATTATACCAGGTGATCTAAATTTACCAAAACCTCCTGTATCTAACTTTTTCAAATTGCATCATATTTTTTGGATAGCGCATTAAACTATGGTTGTATGGCATTTACATCAATTTTGGGAAGTTATGATGTGTTAAACTTGAATTCTCATTATTTCAATCAATAAAACTGTTGTAGGTGGTATAGTTGCATATAGTAAGCTTGCGTCATGTTTTGACAAAAATGCAACAAGACTGGTCCAAATGTTTGCATTCTCTGTTGTTTCTGCATCGCCAGTTGTTTTGTGTTTTGTTGTTTGTTGTTTTTTCTTTTTGTCAAATAAATAAGTAAAATATTATTAAATCTACGCTTTACTCCCAAAAGGAACTAATTCGGATGGTTTACATACTAGGCGAAAACGAACAAAGTTGTTTTCTTGCTACAAGACTTTATCGTCAGAAGCATTCGCAGTCAAGATAGCCTCAAGTGAAATCATTTAAAAAGTTAAGGCGGCGTTTTAATGCTTCTGGAACTGTTTCGTATCCGAAAAAACAAATAACAAATTGCACTGGTCCAAATTTAAGATAATGAATTAGCAGTTCTTCTTGCCATCCAGTTAAACACAAAGCAAATTAATCAATTGTAGGAAGTAAGCAAAAGTTCCGTAAACAGCCTTTTGAAAAAGCAACGTTATCATCTTTACCACATGGAGTTATAGCCAGGGTCGTGATTTTGATCTTAGCTTTCTTTTTGCGATTATGATGAATCGCATAACATTGGATCAAATTTCTTCCACCGAATATTCTTTAGTAATGACTACCTTTAAAAGAAATGGTTTGGTAAACGAAAACAACATACATTATTATGAACATGAAAACCCTCACTGGATTGGAAAATCGACCAGAACAGATGACCATTAAATGTTTGGGGTGGTGTTTTACGAACAAAGTACATGATAGGACCGAAAATTAATTGAATTTTCTTAGAAGAGAATTGCCCTGTTTCCTCGAGAATGTAAACTTACTTGAATATATCAACGTGTGGCACCAACATGATGGCCCACTACCCCATTATCACCGACGATTTTGAGAGTACCTCGTTTATTGTATGCCCAACGGATAGATTGGAAGAAAAGTGGGAAGATCTCCAGATCCAACCCATGCGACTCCTTCTTGTGGTGTTATGTTAAAGAGCAAGTTTACGAGGAAAACCAACCAACAAAGAAGAAATTAATACAGAGTCCAAGCAATTTGCAACATTCACCTGGGGCTACAACTCAAACTACCAATTTTAAACCCACAAAACTTTACATCATAGAGGTTAGTTGTTGAAATTCTACCAAAAATAATAAAATAGGTCATTTGAAAAAAGATACGTTTGTGTCGCCATTCTCTTTTGGCACACCCTGTATAACAATTAATGTTTTTAGAAGATGTGGTCAACAACTGTGTACAACACTACAAAAATGTTTTTGTAGTGATCTCTCTGATCTAAATGTCATTCATACTGGTGTATCTCAGGGTTCAATTCTAGGACCTTTGTTATTTATGGTTTACACAAGCAACCTATTTTCTTACATAGAATATAGAAAATATATATCTATACTGTTATACAAATTTTCTAACGATGAGGTCACTACCGTTCATTCTAATATTAATACGGATCTGTCTAATTTGATCAACTCGAGGTTTCTAAACATTCTCTAATTGTTAATCCTAGTAAATCGACTCTTTTGTTATTTTGTTCCAAGTAATCTCGTGAACATCTGCAGCATAACCTAACAATTGGAATTAATAGAGAAATACTCCCGTTTACTAATGTTGCCAAAAACCTTGGTCTTCATTTAGACATTAACCTAACGTTTAAAGAGCACCTTACGCAGTCGTATGATGCGCTAAGAGTTTTATATCCATATCGTTATCTAATGTCTACACGGACACGTAAAAATTTATGTGACGCCCTGGTATTGAGTATGTTTCACTTCTGTGATGTTGTGTATGGTCCTTTTATAGATGAGCTCTCATCCCTAAGAATACAAAAAGTACAAAACTTTTGTATTCGCTTTGTCTTCGGTCTCCGACGACGTCATCGTGTGTCGCCATATCTGATTTCTGCAGGATGGTTAAATATGTTGAGTAGGCGCAAGCTTTACCTTGCTTCGTTCTTTCACAAAATCTATACCTTTAGATCTCCTCCGTATTTGGCCAGGAGGCTTCGTTTCCGCACGGATGTACATCACTTGAATCTAAGGCATCGTGGACTTTTGACAGTACCCAGACATTTTAAATCACTATTCAAAGAATTTTTTTATACAACATAGCTTTATACTAATAACAATATCCCTTTAATGATTAAGTCGTTATCGATGTACAGTTTCAAAATAAAACACAAAAAATACTTACATTATTCTTCTGACGACTAATTAGACGATGCTGCTTGGTTGTATGGGTCTTTCTGTGTCTCTCGAAGTTGTCAAACTCATAAATTAAAATTAAATTTAAATTGATAATTGTAAATTCTGTATTTATTATACTGCGTCTGCGCCAGGTATTGCAATTTAATTTAAACTAGTGGGCTCTAGGAGGACTGATTCACTATTTCCACGGCAATATTTTATTAAGGCATATTGTGTTTTATGGTCATATTTTGGTTCAAATAACCCGCCCTTAGCCTATGTCCCAATAGTTATGAATCACCCTGTATATGCCTCGGGCCATACAACCTAGGACACCCTGCATATACTCAGATCAGAAATAATTTCCGAAATATCTCTTTATTTGTGTTAATTTTTAACTTTATTTTGTTTGAATCGCAATTGCAGTAATTACTATTATGTACATAATTCAAATCCAGGAATTTAAAATTTTTTAACATATTAATATGCATTTTTTTTTAAAGTTAAATCATTGTTGTCAATTTTTTCTACTTACAAATATTGCTTGCAACTCAAAAGTAAAGATTTGAATTACTACTAAGTCTTTTTCAATAAAATTTTGTGGATTTAATGGCTGCTTCCCACAATCCACTATGATGTTGTGATTTAAAGGGAATAAAATCCCATCTAATTTTATTTTCAGAAAGATATGTATACATAGCATCTTCTGAGTGCAATTTGCTGAGTTTCTTTAATTCGTTATTAGCGCATTTAAAATTATTAGCGTTGTCAGACAAAATCTCACGACAAAGCCAACGACGAGATACAACTCGCTTTCAGTTGATAAATTCCCAACCAGTTCAAAATGTACGGCCTTAGAAATAAAACAAATGAAAACACAAATATGCTTTTTACATTCTTTCTATTTCGCCACTTTCCGTCCCGAATAAGAAATGGTCCAGCATATTCTATACAGCATAGTCACCATTTTTGATCCACTGAGTAAGGATTTGCTTTAAAACAAACTACACAATTTTTTAATACAGAAATTTGCAAAAACATTTTCAGTATTTGAATTAATGTTTCGTACGTCAACGAATGAAACCAAAAAGGCTTATTCAGCCATAACTCGGCTTCTAAAAACTGTAATGAAGTAACACCTCTAGACAAAACGTCTGCTGGGTTTTGATTAGAGGGAACATAGAACCTATGTGAAACATTACTAAGCTGTTGGATTTCTAAATGCGATGAGATTCAAAAGTTTTAAGCCTATCTGGTTCTAACTGCAACCAAGCAAGGACTATGGTGGAATCTGTATAAAAAAATGTTTTATTTATCCTCAATTCAAGAGTTCTAACTACTTTTTCCACCAAATGAGCCATGAGTAAAGCCGTAGCTCTAGCGTTGGTATCGTTAATGTTTTGATTGGTGCAACTCGTGACTCAGGAGTTAAAAGTTGCACTAGTATCTTTCTTGAACTAGAAATGGAACTTAAGTAAATGCAGGTACCATACGCCACTTGAGAATCGTCACTAAATGCATGTATTTCAATGATTTGAGGAAATGATACTAATTCCAAACGAGGAATGGAAATATTATAGGTATATTAATAAAAATTTCGAAGTGAATTCATTCCATTTTCTTAACAGAGAAAATGAATTGGATGATCCCAATTTAATTTTAAAAGTCCATAATTCTTGCTTAATGAGCTTAGCTCTTACAATTATAGGTGCAAGTAATCCTAAAAGATCAATACGATTTGTCACTTTGTGATCGTAATTGGGCCCTATGCTAATATAATATATCTAAGTATATCTTCTTGTGAATCCCAAATTACACCCAATGTTTTAGAATTTTTGGTTGTCAGATATTATATAATATTCAGATTTGTATTCTTGTGACATTAGAGAATATTAGTGGATTATTCTGACCACTTTCTTAATTTAAAACAACATTAGTACATAAGAATTTTATTTAAATTGTATTAATGTGATAGCATAATCTATATCTGATGTATCGGTTATTAGGTCATCAACATAGAAATCATTTAAAAGGACTTGAGATTCTATTGGATAACAAATTTTATGTTGATAAGCCAATTCTTGCACATCTAGTTGATAAAAATGAAGCAGAAAAAGTGCCATACGTCGCTGTGTTTAATGTGTAATGCTGTAAAGATTGACTTGGATCGAGTCGCCAGACAATTCATTAAAATCCATATGCTTTGGAGCAACCTTAACTTACCCGTATATTTTAGTAATATCACAGATAAATACAACTTTGTGATAATATCTGCTTTGATAACAATGTTATGTTTTCTAAGCCTTAGTAATATAGAACGTCATCAAGAGACAATCCAGAATTTGATTTACAACTACCATCAAAAACAACTCTATGTTTAGTTGTCAATGAAGAATAATTTGCTACAATGTGATGTAGTAAATAATATGTAATTTATTTATTCGTATGATACATTTTAATATTGTATTGTGATGTAAGTGTTATGTATGGTGCCCCAGAAAATCAGCATAAACCTGTATAGTGTGGTGACGAAACCGTGTGAAATTGTGGATTGGTTCGTCTTGGCTAAACATTTTCTTCAAGGTTTAGGAAAACAACTAAAACCTAAACATCCCATAATATGTCAGACGCATGACCGAATTCTATATACTTAACCTTTAATAAAATTACAATAAAGTTTTTTCATTTCTATTCAACATTCTTTCAAGAGCATAAAAGCTATTTTCAGCAATTTTCTTAGAGTTACCTAATTGCAAATATTTTTTTCGAAATAAAAAGATTTATTAAAAACCGACCGTCAACCAATCTTGTTGTGGTTTCGACAAAGCTTTTCTCACACTCAACCTCTTCTTTTTGTGAAAGATTTGTGAAAACAGTTCGATGAGCCAAAATTTCTCAATTTGTTCTGCATTATATGTGTGTTTGTAGAAAAATTACATTGCAAATCGAGTTTTCTATGTACACTAATTGGCCCTGAAATTACCCACCCTAACTCTGAATTTTGCAGAACAGGTTGATACCCTTACCAAGTTTGATTTGTTCTGACTTTAAAAGATCATAAAATACAGGTGCCCCTATAAAATGTCAATTTTGTCAATTTAGGATCTGCTAATTCTATATTTCCAGGTATATCAAAATTAATTACTGATAAATTCATCTGCAGAACATCTCCAATAATTTTCTCAATAATTAGAAAGTTTAAATTAGTGTAATAATTGTTGTGTAATGAACCAATTACTTGATTTGTAATATTAATTTTTGCTGAATTAATTCCCACAACAGGTAAATTTATTCTTGATTCTTTCAAGCCTAATTTTGTACTAATTCCTTGGTAATAAAATTGGATTGAGATCCACTATCTAACGGACTTGCATTGTTTGATTTTTAGCATTAAGAATGTATATGACAGCTGTTGACAATAAACAGAAACTAGACGTTTGGCTACAACGAGTAGAAATATCTTCAATGACTGTGTTGTTTATTGCATTATTTACTTCATTGCTTTGATGAATTGTTTAAGTTTAAGTTCGTATTAGTATTTGCTGAATTTGTTGAACTAACTATCTCTGTTTCTTGAAGTAATGAGTTGTGTCTTTTATTGGATGTCTTGCACTGTTGTGAACGGCAAACGTTATTGAAATGACGGGTTTGAGACAATTAATACTGTAATGTAACAAACGTAACCCAGGCACTTGTAAAAACAAGATTTGAATAGTCCGCCACTAAACCCGAAGCGAACTTGGCCGATCGAAAAGCGGGAAAAGCTAACTAAAAACATCTACGTTGAATCCAGGAATAAAATCTCTAACAACCGCTAGAGTGTAATGATAAATGTAGTAATATCAGCAATGAAATAAAACACAAGCATGGTGATAACGTAAATTATATTGAACGTTAATTCGTTTTCAATAAAATGATTAATTTTGACAAAATGGTGTAAATATTTAAAGCCAAATAGTACCCCTCTGCCTAGGCTGCCTGAGGAAAGAAGGTAGGAAAACCTCAGATTCCGCCTTAACAATTAAACAAACACAACATAACCAAAGTATGTATCGAAATAATTAACATTCATTGTAGGCAATTATTATTATAAAGACAATTATAATACATGTATCAGGTTGGGGAACCGTTCATCAGTTCATATTTAAACCCGAACAACCACCATTATTAGAATGTAGATGCAAAAATATTTCCGATTCAGAATATAGCAATTCAGCTCATTTATACTTGCATTTTCAGTTAAAACTGAAGAAAATTAGTTAACAGTGTATAACACCGTGTGTAACAGGTGAATTTCACCAGTCGCGAAAGCTCCTACCTGCCTAACAGTTCGAGATCGCGTCAATTTTGAGATGGCCATAATGCAGTCAATATTAAGTTTCACAATTATCACATATACACAATAAAACACACATATTAAAATAAATAAAAATAAATGTGACTACTAGCCATCCCCCTGACCTTCGTCTCTCACGGAACAGAAAATATTAATTGTACAACAAGGCTCTTTCACACACTGGTATTGCTTCATTCTAAATCATACTTAATCAACAGAGCGCTTCAAAATGTATCTTAAATTAAAAGATCATAAACAAGCATCTTACATTCTCTTAATAGTATAGAGATCAAACAAAGAGAAGCGCCAACAAAATAACAGTTCCGCCAATCAAAGACACGTGGTTAAATTATTTACAACGTGAAATCGAGTGCAGCGCAGTGTATATAACATAAAACAGATTGAAATACGCCATTAACACTAATATTATGCCAATATTATGTGTACAAAAAAAAATGCAATCCGAATGTTAGGTCACCATCGCGCTTAACATAAAAATTGAAAAGAAAAACACAAAGCCGCGATAATTCGTTTTTAAATATAAGTTACAATCAAAAGCGCGTATCTTTAAATTATTGAAATTGCGTAGTCAAGAAAAGGAATGCAAATGCTACGTTAGATGGCTGTCTACCCCAAAATAAACGCAAATTATTAAATTTGGTAAAAACAAAATTTACGAACATTACGCATTTAATTGCCAAGCTTTTAAAGTAAATTACAGGTACAAATTTTATACAGACCAAAAATAATACGTAGCAAAAAAAATTTCGTTGTTAACACTCTAACAGTCGGAGGCCAGATGCCAAAACTTTCCTTCGCATCCCTCGACAAAAATGCAGCACATCCACATATTTTAAACCGATTATAAAAAAAATATCCGGGTAATATTTGAATTTAAATAGGGATCTTTCAATACATAATTTAAGTTTTTGATTTCAAGAAGTCAATCCCTAAGTAACAATGTTGTACGACATCGTCAAAGAATTCGTCACGTTCGTGATGTATCTTTACATTTCAGTAGTTTAGAATCTTCGCAGAATTCGTAACTGACGCTGTGGTCAAATCTCACTTTTTTTAATGTTAAAAATCGTCACAAACTCGATACAGAGATACGTGAGTTGTCGTCAAGATTAATCATGGCGATTCTACGTTACAAAATCGACACAATGTCTTGACGTCACGAAAATCAAACTGGATTCTACTTAGAAATGAGTAAGTTGACCTTTGCATTGTAAAATAATAAAGCTGATTCTTATTAGCTTATTATATAAGGGTTAGTTTATACTACTCGCTTCTTATTATAATACTTCGCGATTTTTGAGTATTATGGTATGTTTAAATCTAAAAATGTCTTGCAATTAAAAATTTTATGTTGCCTACTGCAAATTGGACAATAACGTTTGTTAAACTGTAAACTAGAGCTTTAAAACCATGACGTTTAGAAACGGTTGCTTGTTTAATATCGCAAGTTTCTAAAAGTCTGCTTCAATAAACAAGTTGGCTAATCTTTATTGTCAGTTTTAATTTCCCAATCTCTTGTGTTGCGTTATCAAGTTTATTAGAAAGTAAATAAAGTAATATAGTGTTTCCTGAATGGGCAGGTAAATTCGTAAATTCTTTAAAGCTAACAAACGAGTCTCAAGAATATCAGTAAAATGGCTCAAGAATCATTATTAACCGCTGTTAATTCAAATATTGCGTTCATGTGTTCCTTTACTATAACTTTTTTATTTTCATAACGTTTTTTATAAGAAATTCCTAGCAATTTTAGTTAGCTTTAAGATATTGAAATTTTTGCACTTGCAATTTCGCTGAATATTCTTTTTATCAGACAAAGTTGAAACAATAATGAAATAAATAAAAAGATCTTACAAGAATGAAATCACCCCGGACACCCTATATTGCGATCCGCTGTCTTGCCGGCCAAAATGATAGGTACTTCCTGCTGCTGTCTACTGATATCTGCCTTTTGCTATTTATGCTTATATAGCTCTCTAAAGTCTTAATATCCGGCTCGAAGGACCAAAATGTTGATTGTTTGCTTTCTTTATATTGATAAAGAAACATCGAAGTTAAAAGTGAACTGTATTTTATATGCAACTTTTACATTATTTTTATATGACATTAATCAAAAATATTGTTCATTTAACAACCGACATTTTTAAATAACAACAATTAAAAGATAATTCAAAATTCTAACAGTTAGTATCAAAAACATGTGGTAACAGAACACTTGAATTGCCACTTCAAAATACGTCTGTTCAACCAAAAAGCGCCCAAGAGTACCACTTCAGTGAATGAACGTCTTATCTGGCAAAATAATATTTAGAGCAGAAAGTAAGCATTTGCAGACCGTGGGTCCCTGTTGATGCCCGAGTGCAGCAAAGCACCAAAGGGCTGCGAATGCCTTTCTGTCCATGTGACATACAATAGTTTTCACCTACCGTCCAATATTTAAAGTCATATAGATACTTCAAAATATTTATTATCGGGGAAGTGTCAGATCTGCAACAAAATTGTAACTGCACCTACTTAATATTTTTGAAAATTGATTATTTTTAAACGCAGTCGGTAAAATGGAGAACTTGTCGCAACACATTCTAGCCATTTTGATTATTAAAGTACGAATGATATTTAATTAAATTTACTTTTCTAATCTTACCTTTAGAATCAATCAAAGAAAAAAAAGAGATTTCGACACATTATCGTATCCCTCATAAGTAATTTAACTGAGGAATGTGACTGTGTAAATAGGATATGACATGAGAGAGCAACAAAAACATTTTGACATAAGAGGGCTACTAAACCGTACTTTCGGTCAGCAAACCGGGTCATTGCTGATGTACTTTCGGTTTAAGTAGACAAAAAAATAGTTATTTACGAATCAATTTCGGGAGCGAACGAAGTGAGCGAGTGCTTTAATAGCGCGAATGCATAGAATAATCTTCCCGCAAGAGATTTGTACAATATTTTTGTATCGAGCAAATATTTCTTAATAAATGTTAGCAACCATTTTAATTAATGTCAAATTTTAATATAGTTAGCAGAGTGCTATGAGTTGACGTTTTAGTTGTAGTAATATACATACTGGATAAATGGCACTATAAATTTTTAATAACTTTGTGTAGATTTTTCAAGGTTAATTCTTGTTTTATTATCAAAAATCATTGGGAAAATGATTTTTATCAACTAAATATTATATTTGGATTACGTTGTTATTATTTCAATGTCTGTGAATGCCAGTGTTTTTTGTCATTTTCCCGAACTGATGCGGGAAAAATAGCTTCCTGATTGGCTATACACTTATATCAAATGTCATTTCCAAGCAGCGAGTACAAATAGTTTCGCTCAACAATGATATTGTTTAACTCCTAGTAAAATAATCTACGATTTTCGTCAGGTTGTAGCTAAGACCGTCCTATTTAATAATGTATACTTACGGTTTGTTAGAATTATAACACTACTGAAGTCGCTTAATTCTTGTGCGCTTTTGGTTGAACAGCGGTATATTATGAGAGTAGTATTGTACTTGATTACATTGTAAGTATTCGGTTTTCTGAGATAGCTATTTATATGAGTATGGAAGGATTCAAATCAAAGTAGATAAAAATCTGAGAACCAGTAGTATGAAAGTATTCGGTTTTCTGGAATACACGCATTTAATCTGATGGTCGAAGGCTTCAAATTCAGACATATTAAAACGAACATAAAAAACAGCTAGTATATAGTATCATAAAAGTGTGCAACCAACTGTACGGAATTCTCACCCCTTGTTAATTTTAGTTCGACATGCTTAATTTGGGACGGCTAAACATTTTTTCTTCGTAATATGATATGTTTCTTACTGGCGATTGCCGTAAATAATGTTATGTCACAGTCTTATATTAAATGTTGATGCGAAAAGTGCGTTCTTTTTTTTTCTAATAATATTTAGAAAATCATTTTTAACAAATCAAAGTAGGATTTAAGGAATCCATAATTGCCTACCAATTAACCAATTAATACTCTACGTCGTAAATTGTTTATGGTGCAGTGTGTATATGTAATCGGTGTCTGTGATTTCTATGGTCGTATTATCATGAATTATCAGTATTTCACCCTCCTCTCGCTGAAATTAGCAGCATGAGTAATTGTGATTGCTCACGTCGTGCCGCAGAAAGAATAAAAGAAAATTTGCAAACTCGAGAAACGACTATGCAAAATCGAAAACCGGCCTCGAGTATCGTGTACCACCTAAGGGATGAAAAGCTGATTCCCGAGTATGACAAAACACTAAGTTGACAAATTATCAACGAGTTCGAGGGGTATTAAAAAGTGGTTGATAACAACGTGTTCAAAACCACTATCTTTTGGAAGGCTTTGCGAGAAATGGTCTCGTACTAAACGCACACTGGGAACACTTTAAGCGAGTATTGTTTTACTAATCTTGAGAAACTCAAAGAAACTAGTAATCCCTGAATTGCACCTGGTGAATGAGGTGATAAGTGGAATTAGGATAAAGATATTGCGACATCTACACGAGCTTCGCGTTTGCAATCTACCTGCGAATTGTACTCTTATTTAAGCACCTTTTGAAATACATCCAAAATTTCACCTCAGAAGTCATCGGCCATAAACGACTATTCAAACAATGTTGTCCTCAGAAAAGCCCATTACGACAAAAGATACCAGGTGTAAAGTTGCAATGTTTTAACTGTATGTTAAGTTTAGATTGTCAGTAGATATATGTAGACGATAAAAATAATGTTAAAAAGTTAAATTTTGTTAGCACATGTGTAGATGATAAAAATAATATTACCTAAGTTAAATTATCAGTAGATATGTAGACGAAGAAAGTTAGACGTTTGTTGACGTCGTTATAAGACGCCGGTGCAATGAGAATCACACCCAATGTTTGTAACATTTTTTTGTAGGTAAGCGAAGAGTCAAACATTGATTTTATAGGGACACACCATCAGCAGGATGGGTGAGTATACGAGATTCTCACCCCTTGTTAAATTTGTTTGACGTGCTCAATTTTAAACGGCTAGACATTTTTTTCTTCGTAATATGATATGTTGCGATTGCCCTGAAAATAATGTAATGTAACAGTATTATCTGTGGTATTATATTAAACTAGCTGTCCCGGCGCGCTTCGCTACGCCAAATAAAAAATTGTTAGCAGTTATCTGTTATCCTCCCGAAGAGAAGCGAAAAAGCATCACTGATTTTCAAAAAATCATATCTCTGAAAGTATGCGTCCGATCGCAATTTTTGTTTTGTTGGAAAGGTCCATCTTTTGGTTACCTTCGCTCCATACATTTCGACCTCCTCAGAAACATGCACACCCACTGTGCGACGAAAAACGGCTAAAAAGTGGTAAATTTCGTGGTTTTCGCGATTTCAGCGAAGGCAATCGCGAAAATCAAACGTTCATGACCTATTCTGAATCGACCTGAAGAAGCGTGTAAAATTTCATTCCAATCGGACAAACGGTTTAGGAGGAGTTCGAGGACAAACAAACAAACAAACAAACATACACACACACACACATTCATTTATATATATTATAGATATTGATGCGAGAGTACGTTCTTTTAATTTTCTAATACTTGGAAAATCATTTCTAACACGACCGAATTCTAAAGCCTGCCACTTAGCGTAAGCAAAACCAAATCTCTGAAGAACAGAAATAGAACAGTTTTGCACAAACGCGAAGAAGTTGGAGTCTATTAATTTTGTTGCAATGATCTCATTAGCTTCTAGAGTTTTATTTCGGAACAATGACTAATAATTTTAAATACTGCTTAAGCGCACACAAAGTGCTTTACAATTAAATTATACAGGTTTTTTATTATATGATCTGTTGAAGTTCTTAAAAACAATCCACACTAACAATCTCTGTTGAATTATATATGTTTGCACATAATAAACATTAATAAATGAATTTATGATTCACATATTAAGTTTGATAATAACATTGTTTAACAGTGTGTCGCGTGTTATCTAAAAATGATTCACTTTAGTATATTTTGATGAGAGATCAACGTATATTTTGAGGTGTTACCTACTTTGTTGTAAAATATTACTAGTACAAGGACATGATATTTAATGACACGAACAATTTGCTCTAAATAATATAGTTACGTAATAGTTATATTCGCTTTTAATTATTATTAAAACTTGATAACGCATATTACGTTTAAAAACTAAAATCTTTATATAATTGTGCATACCATTCATGCTCTACTTGAAATGTATTTAAAAAATAATATAAAATTATGTACTTAACGCAGATCTTTAAAAGCGTTAGAAAAAAGAGATACATTTATTGTAAAAAAAAGTCAGTTACAAGAAAGCGAAAAATGTAATAAGAGAAAAATGTTTATTATTTTAAATATTGTAGCATACTAATAGATCCTACTTTTCAAAAACCATCACTACATTTCATCATGCACAAGAACGCTTATCTTAAAATAAAAGTTAATCTCGGCAATAGTGACGCATCTAACGTATCAAAATTTAAACGTACAAACAATATAATAAATTACTCAAGAAATAATTAACGAAAATAAACATTCAAAATCATTTCTATTAACAATATAAAATGTGGCGATTTTGTATGTTCTAATAACATTTAATAAGCAACGTATACAATAACAATAATAATATGGGACAAAAATTAAAATAGAGAAGTATAATCCTAAGATTGTTACAAGAATACATGTATATATTTACATCAGAATGCATACAGTGGAATGATGCAAAGTCAGTGCGAATATACGGTACAAAACATTAACAAGTAAAAAGAGATAATTAATTTATATATACGTTGTAACTGTTGTAATTTTGAAAATTTAAATTTATTAAACCCTTAATCTTGTTTGCACCGAAGCACCCACATAACTAGCATTTTCCCTAAGTAGTCAAAAACAATTTAGCAACTAGTAAAATTGCGTGCGATGAAACTCCATGAATCTCAACGTAGGTCGGGATTTTCGTTAATCTGTTTTTTGATGCGCCAAAAGTATGGTTGTGTACCACTGATCCAAACGTGCTATGGAATCATATTCTTTGACAGCATCTGTAAATGAATCTACGTTTGTTCTTCTAGATGCTCTATTAAAGTTTGTAACAATTTATATTCGCGAGAATCTTGAAATGCGGGGTACAATTGTGTGTATCGTTCCAAAGCATGTTGAGCATTCAATAAATCTACACAAAGATGGCAAAGAGCGGCACGAAACAAATATTCTTTCGCACTGTATTTCAATAAAGAGCTTTCTAAAGATGATAATGCTACTTGCTCGTAAATTTCAATGGCTTTTGGTAGTTTTCTAATTGGGCTGCATATTGAGCCACTTTAAGTAGGCATTTGTTCGCAGAAGAATTGCTCTCCTCGCCCCTAAAATAATCGGCAGCTTGTTCATAATGTTGAACTACACGTTCCAAGTCGATGGCATCAGTTTCATACATTTCGGCAATAGTCTGATGATGCTTTGCAGCTAAGGTGAACCGACCCATGTCAGTGTAGATTTCAATTGCTTTTAGCAAACAATTCACAGCTTCTACAATAAAAATTTGTGTTAAAGATTTAGACACCCAAATTAAATCCTAAGTACCGTTGATATCTGATTTCTTGTAACAGTTTGCTGCGTCAACATAGTTAGTGGCTGCATCATGACGAGAACCAGCTTTTGAATGTAGGGTAGCAGCCGCAGAATGCACTACCCGCTTTACCCCAGTTCTTTGCCATTTTAAACAAATTAGCAGCACGCTGATAGCATTCGATCGCATCCTCGACCTTAGCAGATCCTCTAAGAGCAACGATAATCGTAATAACATGCACAAATATTACTGAACAGCTGCACCTACCCAAACAAAGAGCTAAAATCCTTTAGAACCGGACAGCTTCTTCTCTGCCTCCGCGATGAGATGCTGTGCCTTTTGTTCGTTGGATGCCATCCTGTGTAAGACTCAAATATAATAAAATTAATAAATTCCGCTAATCATTCTTTTCTACTCAATACTGACAGCTATAAATTAATTGTCTACCATATCGATAAAATAGTTGCGCGCAAGATCACTAGATGGTCTGTTATATACACGATGCGTCAATTTCATTATTATTTATCGTACTCCTGCAGGTGAAAATTAGTTTCACACTCGTCGAAAGTTTTACAGTAAGAAATACGACATTTGTACGATAATAAATCCACTAATTGGTATTAAAAAGGCGCAGACGGAATCGTTTTTCAAAAAAGATTGGCACGACTGAAATCAAATTGCAATGGCCGCCCATATGATGTCAAGGTCACGCTTTTAATTTCAGTTATATATTATGTTTATGCTGTAAACATAATCTTATTTTTATTCAATGACTTGACATCCTAAAAATTGATTTTAATTTTGTTACTATTTAAAATGGTTTTATTGAGGATGTTGAACGGTTGTTGTCTATGTGTTACGCAGTCTACCGCGAATACAGTTGGTTAATGAACGCATACGTATCGGTAAATATAATTAAACCGAAGTTTTCTAATCAATGATTAAACTAATTTACACTTACATATATTTGTAATGAAAACGTGATATAATTTACACCACGCATGCGCGAACATTTCAAAATTTACCCTTAAATTTTCAGGACTTTTATGTGAAAGACCATTGGATGCATTTACCAAAAGCATGGAGAGAATATATGGAAAATTTAAGTCTAGAAGTTTTAGCTGATATCATCGATATTAACAAACCTTTACGAGTGTAAGTATTTTGAACCTCGAGCACCATATTATAATGCCAATAGTTTTCAGGTGCTTCCTTTATCTTTGTTAAGTTTAAGACAATCTATCAAATATCTAAGTTTACCTCGTCAACAAAATATCAACTGTCTAAATACACAATTCCTTGAATCTTTAATCAACGAAAATGTTTTGGCAAACAAGCATTTTAAGAACTCCTTTTGGAAACGAATAAAATTGAAGAAAAAACACGAAATTGAATTGTTGTCCAAAGTTTGTGTGAATTATTGCTTTGTTTGATTTTGATTGTAGATTTTTAGATGTGTTATAAATTGGCAAGTGAAACTAATTGCTACAACATTGTAGATGTGGGTTCTGGTTTAGGACATCTTAGTAGAATTCTTTCCTACAAATATGGGTTAGATGTATGTGCCTTAGAAGCTCAACAGCATTTATGTTCTAAAGCTAAGTAAGTACCGAGAAAGGAAAATTGAAAAAAATTCCGGTTCATTTAAATTATCAACTTATCTTTTTCACTCAGTTTTAAAACGCTTACCGATGTTGTTGGGTGTTTAATAGATAATATCTGCAATGACCGATTTCTATACAGGGTGATTCATTGGTAAATGCTCATACGTTAGGAATAAGAGTACAGAGTGGCTGTATCTTGAAAATCGTAAATCATAGAGGAAAAATGTTTATGAATAGACGTTTTACTTAGAGAAAGATAGCAATAGGGTGGTGTGGGTAACTGTAGCAGTAAAGGGTGTAGCAGTTTTGCGCCAACACGATTTCCATAAGAAATGTAGATATCACACACTCATTAATGCCATTTGCAAACGTGATCGCATTAGATAATTTCCTAAATTGTATAAATATTCTAAAGTTCTGGAGAAAATTGACACGACTGCTTCTAAAAAATATTTAAAAGTATGACAATCGCTAACTTCAGTTTACTGCAGTTCTTCGTTTGTGATTTCATTCATAATACCTTATCTCGCAAATTTTAATTATGTGGTGAAACACATACATGCAAGTGTAATTTTAGTGTAATTTATATTGATGAACTATTTATGTATTTGTAATCGGGGATTCAACTTATACAGTATTGTCATTTTTCCTAAATTTCAAAATCACTTCCGTGATTTGTTACATTGAAATATATGGAAGTATTACGCCACTACTCTATTTGATGACGTCACATGAAGTGACAAGGACCAACGTAAGTAAAACGTCTATAAAGGGAGTGGGAGAAATGTCTGGAAATGATTTTGAAGTTCATAAATTGACCACTAGGGGGCGTAACTGCTATAAGGAAACATAAAGTGTATATCTCGGGAAGGTGGACGATGAGCTATAACTTTGAAAACATCATTTGATATGTAGGATTTGAGGCTTCCACGGCAAGAGTCATTATTGAAAATGTTATGACTTTTGTCTTTTGAAGTTTCGTTTGGTTTGTTTCAAGTTTCTCGCCCTGATGAAGCCTTTACCTTTCGACACGTTGCAATCCCGGAAGATGTTTTTGTTTCATATTTGATCTTGTGTGTTACGGTATAATATTGCTTTATGACATTTTTCAGTCATAATAAGGGGGACCAACACTTTAATGATCTTTTAAGAGACTTTTTTAATAAATTGTTTAGTTTAAAGCAAATAAACTATTTTCTTAGTAGGTTTTAGCCGTTATAAAACTGGCTATCATAAAGCAAAATTATACCGTAACACACAAGCTATCAGATGATGTTATGGCTTATTGTCTAACTTTCCGAAATAACATGAACCATTGAACTCAATACGTGAACTTTATGTGTCTTCATAGCAGTTACGTCCCTTAGTGGTCAATTTGCGAACTTCCAAATAATTGCCAGACAATAATCTTGCCCTCTTTATTTATGAGGATTTTGATGAAATCTTTAGGATTTATCATTTTCAGATACAGTCGCACCGTGCTCTTATCGGGACACCCTATACAGGTCTCCGATTCTTTATAACATAAGCTACAGAGTGTTTTATTCATTTTCAAACAGAAAAACACCAAAAAACTTTACTCGGACCACGTGTTCGCTGATGATAGCTTAGCTATTGAAACACGTGTCCGAGTAAAGTTTTTGGTGTTTTTCTGTTTGTTAAACTACGCTGCAGTTTAGTGTTCCATTCCTTTGTTTATTCATTTTGTTTATTTCTTAACATTTTCTTCATCGGTCAAGTATCTAATAGCGTATAAACATTAATGTTAATCTAGATACGGACTAAAAAATTTTACTTTAAAAACACACCTTATGTCAAAATTTGTATCTATAAAATTTCTTACTGAATCTAAAATGCGATGTAGCTCCATTGTGTTGAAAGTATATTCCCCAATATCACCTGCATCATCTAACAAAATAGGCAAATGATTCAAAATAGATATTTCCGGTAGTAACTCTCGTCACTTATAAATTGAGGCTTCATCACTGAAACAAGCAACGATACAGAATTCTATTATTTTGTTAAACCCATTAATGGTACTACTAATTCTTCTTGTGCTAATTTTGGGTCGTTTGCACAATGTTAAGTAATTTGCACAATTGTATAAAGTTTCGCCAACTTATTCTGATTAGGTATCGTTTTTAGAAAAACAGGTTCGAAAGTCCTCCATCGGAAAAGGTGAGAAAAGTCTCAATAACAGGTACCGTGCATGAAAATCATGTATTATTATCAAGTCGTAGTGATTCGATTGATAACATAGTTCAAAGATTTTGTGAGGTAGAAGATGTTTCCAATCTACAAGAGCTGTTTCGTAATAAAGGATGAATTGGAGTATGAAGAACTGTACACGTCTTCGGTGCAGCGGTTAGAAAGTGGAAAGTATGTCGTTTCACATCCCTTTCGAGAAACTTCTGCATCTTTGGACAGTTCTTACGATAAAGCTTGGTAAAGGTTTTACAATTTGGAAAAACAATTCTTACGTTCTCCCGCTTTAAAAACAAACTTATCAAGCTGTCATAAACGATTTACATCCAACAGGGCCATACTTGTATGGTCGTTGATCCTAATCGTCGAGAGGATATTATATTCCTCACCATGCTGTTTTAAACCGCATAGTTTAAGTACACCATTACGTGTTGTTTTTGACGCTAGTGCAAAGACTAGTACGTCTAAATCCTTAATGATTTGTTATTTACGGGACCGAAAATGCAAGGTAATATTGTTACTTTATTATTGAATTTTAGATTATTTGCTTATGCATTAACGGCTGATAATAAACAAATGTATAGGCAAATTTGGATTTGTCCTGAACAAACGAAATACCAAAAACATTTGTGGAGAATTAATCCTAATGAACCACTTAGAACATTCCAATTAAATGCAGTAGTGTTTGGAATTGGTTCGTCACCTTTTCTAACCTTGCGTACAGTCCAACAATTAGTACAGGACGAAAAGTATAACTTTCATTTAACAGCTAGTGTAGTTCCAAGAGATATGTATATGGACGATTTTATCACTTCAGTCTCATCGGTAGAGGAGGTATTAAAATTGTATTCGGAAACTAAACGAATATTTCAAAGGGGATTTGAACTTCTTAAATGGACAACTAATTCAGCTATAGTACCTACGTAGTAGTTTTTCAAACATAACACCATTTCAACGATTAAAGACTTTGACTCAGAAACTCATTACAATGCTGTTTTAGGTCTCAGGTGGCATCCACACTTACATCTATTTAAGTTTTCCATTGATTTGAAACCTTGTCGAGGAACAAAGAGATATTCTTTCTATGGTTGGGCGTATTTTTAATCCGTTTGGCGCCAGTAACACTTTTCTAAAATGCTAATCCAACATTTGTGGCAGCAAAAAATAGATTCGGATGAAAACACCACCAGAATATATTTTATCCAAATGGAATAAGTTCCAGGAACAATGTTCAATACTATCATCGATAAATATACCGCGATTCATTGGGATAACAAAGGATGCTGAACTCTCATTGTTTGGATTCTTCATGCGTCCCAAATAGGGTTATGGTGCTGTAATTTATTTAAAGGTCCTAAGGGAAGGGTTTAATCATGAAATTCTGCTGGTATGAGCAAAATCCAAAAGTTGCACCTGCCAAGATACTCTCAATCCCATTGTTAGAGTTGTGTGCTGCTCTTCTGTTGTCCAACTTGATACATGTTACTGTTAATCAGTTTAGAATTCGTCAATTGCAACCTTAAATACGAACAGTTACCGATTCAACAATTGTCCTGTGTTGATTAAAATCATCACCTAGTCGATGTACAAGCTTTGTTGCAAATCGAGTTGCAAAAATTCAAACTTTAGTTGAAATTGATAAATGGTTTCATGTCAACGGAAGAGACAATCCAGCCGACTGCTTGTCCCGAGGTTTAACTCCTGCGGAACAGTGTGCTCACCCTTTATGGTGGACTGGTCCCGATTGGTTGACTAGAGATGACTCTTTAGGGCATATACAATGTTCGTCTGTTGATATACGTGAACCTCTAAAAGAAAAAGCCAAAGTTTGTTCTTTGGCGACCAAGTCTGAAAGATCTAATGTATTTCTTTTATTTACAGAGATTTTCGTCGTTATTAAAACTGAAGGAGTATGGGATATGTTCTTTTGATTTGCAAAATACCCTACCACTACGTAATGTTATTTCGGCTAATGATTTAGTGAAAGCAGAACATTTTCTTGGTCGCATTGTTCAAGTTGAACATTTCGGAGTGCGAGATAAAGATGCCTTAACAACTGTGTTAAACTTCAAGAGGCTTGCTCCTTTTCTGAATGATAGCTTGCCTTATTCGAGTTGGTGTTGGATTACGTAATGAAGAATTGAGTTACGAATACACACTCATCCTATAGTTTTACTTAAATTGTCATTTTACTCGTTTATTAGTTAGGTTTCTACCATTTGACTAAATTTCATACCGGTTCCACTTTGTTGATATCATTGATTAGGCAAAAGTATTGGATTTCGTCTGCTCGATCGATTGTACGACAGGTTGTTCGAGAGTGTAACGTTTGTTTTCATCGTAAACCTAAAGCGTTTTCGCCATTAATGGGCGATCTCCTGCATGTCGACTGACGAAGGTTAAAAGCATTTTGGAAAACAGGAGTTGACTATGCTGGCCTACTATTAATCAGTTTAGGTCGGCGCAGAAAACCTATTGTTCAAAAGCTTTATATTTGCCTCTTTATGTGTTTGGCGGCTAAAACAGTACCTAAAGCTGGTGTCTGATTTATCCAACGCCCTCATTTTATCCGGTTTTAAAGGATTGTTGACTAGACGTGGGTCGTCTTCAGGGTTTATTCCGATTGTTGCACCAATTTTGTGAAATAGAAGATTTTATAAGTTACAATTATCGTCCGATTTCCCGCATCGTTTACATAATAAACTAGGAGATTACAAAATTCGTTGGAAGTTTATTCCTCCGAGCTCTCCCATTTGAGTGGTATTTGGGAGGCTAATATTTTAACTTCGAAGGTGGCTTCTGTCGGCTGGCCCGGCTGGGTCAGGCCTATTCCAGATAGGGCTAATGTACTGTCGATCGAGACTTTTCGTAAGTACGGATTGTAAACAACCAAGCCGAGTCGGCATCTTAGCTGCTGACCCCTGTCGACCAGGACAACTAACTGGGACCGCTTTTGCAGTTGTGCATTTAGTCAATTTAGATGGCACGCCTAAAAAGTTTCTGTTATTTTTGAATGAAAATATACTCGGTGTCCCAAACTGATTTGACCATAACAAAACTATCCTTTTATAACTTCCAATGTTACGTTAATATTGGCTGTTATAATTACCCTACTTTAACTGCCCTTAAAGAGACAACCCCCTCCGTTAAAATTTTAAATAGCACCTATATTTTTTATACATTTTGATGCATGTTATGTCTACGACTATGAAAATTTTTACAATTTTACAGGGTAATTTTTCAGCAAAAATTAAGGGGGGACTTTCATATAAAATTTGTTCAAAATACTTTCCCTCAAGTTACTTAAAGTTAGGGGAAAAACAGTTTCATTAACCATGTCCTATGGAAAAGTTAGAAGAATGACAATAAAACTGTTTATCATTATGACATCATTTGACACCGGCCTACTACATTTTTAAACAAACGATAACCCCTCTGAATGTGAAAAGTAATGACTAATGAGTAATGTTTATTTTGTTGTGATCAAACTAAGAATTTTACGAGAAATAGCAACGACATGAAAAGTTTTAAGTTTGAATCCGTCTTTTAAATAAAACTGTTTTCCCCCTAACTTTAAGGGGACACCTTGGAGGGAAAGTGGTTTTGAACAAAACTTTATATGAGAAAGTCCCCTTAATTTTTGCTGAAAAAATTACCCTGTTGAATATTCGCATCAATTTAGAAACACTCTGTATATTATGACTAAACTTCTTTTGAAAAGAGCTGTTTTATGGGGTGGTGGTGTAATTAAACCCCTGAATCTTAAATTTAACCCATGAATATCAGGTTCATTTATTTTATTTGTTAATATGGAGGCAGCCTAGATAATAATATTATTAAAAAGTACTACCGAATGTAATTTACGCATATCTCCATGCAAAATATTTGCGTCCTTTAATTTATATTACACCGGTTCATATTTTCATACGATCATAAATGCAGCACCAAACAACTCTTTCTATTCTTTATCTAAACACTACATCACAATAATTAAAATAACTTAACACTAAAACATCTGTTAGTTACCTTTAAAGAGTTTTAATAAATATCGATGTGGATAAAACATTTTCAATGAAAAGTAAGCTTTTTGTAGCCAGTACCCAACGTGTTGTTTAAATCGAAGTCTGAATAAAGTCCAGCTACCCAGGTTTTTGAAGATTTGGTGAATGTGGTGTTCTATCATCTATGGTGGATTTATATTAATATTAGCCCCGAAACCATCTTTACGATTACCGAATATCGCAACCATCGATTTTCAGGATTAATATAATTCGTGTTGCTTAAGTCACCTAATTCATCATTTAAGTTCCGCCATAATATAATCATCGCAGATGAAAGAGTGAAACAATTATTATCATCAGCATAGAAATACGCATTTAGATGATTAAAACAGGATATCATATTAACAAACGGGGAAAACACCAAAAACTTTTACTCGGACACGTGTTTCCATAATAAAGCTATCATCATCATTACTCATCGTGTTAAAGACATTATTTATTTTTAATATTTTGGCGGCGATTTTACAGGCATTGGTGGGGTATGCTATTCCGTTAATATTTTGTTCATTCGACATTCAACCTTCAATAAATAAATAGTTCATTACGTAGTATGTAGTTTCAATCTTAAATACAAATTCACTTTAAATACAGTCCATTGCAAATTAAAAATAAATATAGAATTAAATTAAGGGCAAGTACCCAACACATCGGTTCGCTGATGATGATAGCTTAGCTATTGAAACACGTGTCCGAGTAAAGTTTTTGGTGCAGTTTTTTTGGTGTCTTCCGTTTGTTAAAATAGACGCTAAGTTTAGAGTTCCATTCCTTTGAGGATATCATATTATTAGTATATACAGGGTAATTCATAACTATTGGGACATATGCTAAGGGCGAGTTATTTAAGCCCTTAAAAGTATGTGAACTCAAGCATTTAATTAAATATTATCAAACAACCTTAAAGATTTATTAATGGTAGTAAGTTGTTGAGGTCGCTGATCACGTCCGCACCATTCGCAGCTCTCGTGCAACTCCCTTCTAACTTCTCGATCAATAACCCATAATTCCCTAATAAAGTGTTGCTGTAGGAAAAGATACAAGAGCGTTAAATTAAATTTTTTTCATTTTTTGTTAATAATTTCACTGTAAATTTATCAATTCTTATCAAAATCGGCAAAAAGAGGTATAACTTTAGACCAAGAGCACTATTTTATGTATTATTTTACAATTTGTTGTAGAAGGCGCCACGTGGATGATTCATGATGATGAAATCGACTGGTAACTTTTTTGACAAAACTTTTAATGTTTTGATTAGAAATATGACGTAAACATCATTTCTACACAATATTGGTACTCCCTGTTTAAAATACGATAATAATTTCATCTGTTCCGAGAAAAAACGCAGTTGAATAATTCGTAGTGTCAGAAAGGTTTTTCAAATATTATTTCATTTATTAGAGTGTATATTTGGCCGTCAGATAATTATGCTTCTCTGTTGATTTTGATAAGAATTGATAAATACAGTGAAATTAACAAAAATGAAAAGAAAATTTAATTTATTGCCGTGTATCTTTTTCACAGCAATATTTTATTAACGCATATTGGGTCCTATGGTCAATATTTTATTATTAACGGCCCTATGAATCCCAATATTTTATTATTGGGTCCTATGGTCATATTTTGGTTTAAATAACCCCGCCTTTAGCTTATGTTCCAAGCGTTATGAATCACCTATTTCATCTTTGTCCTGTATCTTTTTCCATAGCAATATTTTATTAAGGAATATTGGGCCCCTATGGTCATATTTTAGCCTAAATAACCCGCCATTAGCTTATGTTCCAATAGTTATGAATCACCCTCTGTAGTAAAGTAAGAGCCTCCAATGCTTGGAACCTTGAGGCACTCCATACTCTTCGAATAATCCATAGATTTTAAAAATTCAAATATACAGGGTGTTTTTTTGGAGATTATCGAAGTTGCACCAATTTTTCTTAAACCAGACCTGGATTATAATTATTTTATTACACTATCTATTAGTGTTATCAATACAATATATCCTTACACAAAATGAAAGAAATATTGTGGTGGTTCACAAAGTTATGGCCTTCAAAAAGCATCAGATAAATGAGATAAAATACCCTGCATATCTCGGTTAATAATTATGTTAGACCAATGAACCAAGGCTATTTGGAACCACCAAAGTGCCCTCTACTTGCAGTTAACCTATGGTGGTTTTAACTATGAAACACCCTCTTATAAGTCCCAATGTTTTTCTTGTTTTTGTTTATTTAAATGCTTTATTTCTCAGTTTAATCATTATTTGAATTGTATCCCTTAGCCAAGCAGGTTTTGATTTTGGTATTTTTATGCATCTTAATGGTGCTAATACATCAAGATATTCAATAATACGTTATTAAAATATGAAACATTAATGTTTATAATATTTAGTATATTCTCCAAAGGTGCATTATCTAGAAAAGTAGCTATTCTCTACCAATCCATTTAAAATTTCTAAATGGTATGTTTTTACATTTTATGTAAGTATGAATTAATTAAACTGGATGTTCAGCGGGCAAACGTATCTTCGAGTAAAGAGCCAAATCAGAAAACAGGTCTATAGAGTGAACAAAAATATACACGATACTGTTAATTTTAAGTACTCCAAGAGTTGCTCATGCTCTCCCACCACCACCTCGTGTAGCGCTGTCAACCCCTAATAGATTTGTAGTTTGGAATACTGACTTGATTATTTAAAATATTTTCATTTAACCACGTTTCTGAAATACCTCAAATGTCGTAATTTTCTTGGATTAAGGTGTTCTTTAATATCTGAGTAATGTAGTACCAAAAGACGTAAATTTAAAATAATGTGTAATTTTCCATTCTTCTCCTTCTGCTGTTACAATAATCAAAAATTGCGCAAAAATTGTGGAATTTTCGAGTTCTCATACCAGAATCCATCAGCATAATAAGCCGTACATCATTGCCTATTTAACGAAATTGAATTATCTTAACTTATATTTTTATTGTCACCGGTTCCCTGTTCACGTTGCTAGAGAGGGAACAAGCATACACAGTACTCGGCCAGTGTTAAGTATATCGCGGCGTGCTGTTGCATTGGTAGGATAGGCAACGCACTTCGTTCGTGAAGCTCCTAGGGGCCTGGGGTCGGCTAGTTATTAATAACAAAGATAGCCATACAATCCCTATTCAATTTGGGTTTTCGGTGTAGGCTAGAGGCTAAGTACAGCCTTTGACCTTTAATTTTTTCAGCGGCCATGAAATAGACAGTATCAACGTTGGTGACTTTCGTATCTTTCGAAATATGGGGTTTTCAGTGACGTTACATTGCAGAACAAGTTTGTTACAAAAATTCAATTTTTTCTTCGATTTAAACATTTTACTGTGATTTTCTCTTTTGCATCTTTTGCAAAAATTGAGTAGTCATCATTTGTTAACTGATTTTGACAGAAGTCTGAAACTACTAAAAAAAATATACATACCGTGTTCCATCACAGATACATATACCAATACAGGCAGTCCATGCTTTGAGGAAGTATTGGCAGTTAGCACAGATACACAAAATTATGTTTTTCTTTAAAAATAGTTTGTGTAGCAAGTATTGACAATAGGTAATACCAAGTAAATAACTAAAATTAACAAAAATGTGAAAATTAGCCATTGTTGTTATATTTCAAATAATGTTTCAGTAAAACATATCCAACCAGAACTTTGTTTAGAAGTTGTACCTATGGATAGTTAAAATAGGAAAATATACCAAAATCAGTAAAATTACAAACATAACAAAAATATAGAATGCAACAAAAAGGTAACAATAGCAGAAGTAATAACTTTCAAACAAGTAATAGGTGTTTTAGATCATAACTAAAAATATTAATAAAACTGCAACAAGTACTTACAACAAGCAAAACCTATATCTCCGTGGGTCATTGGTTGAAAGCAAGGTTGCCGAAAGTTTGGGTGGCAATAGATATAATGTTGCATGATTGAATCTGGCTAACCTCTCGATCTTGTATTTGTTGCTGAGAGTTGGGTTGTCAGTTAGCCATATGATCATTTTATAGAGGAATATTTTAACCTGGACATTCCAGTCAAATTTATAGACAATCATGTGTAAATATTATACTCAAATTAAAATTCTAAAACACACGTGTAACACAATTGAAAATACAAACTACCGCTTTTGTATGAATTAGTGACGTTATCATCTATTGATGAATTTTAATTTATTGACTAAAAACTCAGTCTTATAGATAGACTTGATAAAGTCCACACAATGTTGAGCGAAACATTGACAATTGCAACCTACTAAGTTGTTTTTTGTTCATTCCACCTCCACCAAGAAGGGCTCTATAAGAGCATACTCAATCATTTCTAATTTGTTTCTTGTACTTCATTACTTGTACAATGCTATTAAAACGTGACAAAGTGGATAAGATAAGCCGACACTGTTCAAGGGAGAATTTCTAAGAACTTAAATATTTAAGAGTCTACAAACCGAGAAAAGTTTTGTTAAGAAAATAGTCAAAAGAGGTAAGAGAACATCAATTAGGAAGACTCCAACGATTGAAAGATACCGCCAATTTCATATCGCTTAAGATTTTGTATGTACCTAAACTGATCATACATTTTGAGGTGATGTAGAATGGTTAAAACAAATTGATTTTCGAATTAAAAAAAAAAACGTATTTTGTATTTTATTTACATTTTATTAGTTAATGTTACAAATGAAATTATAATTAAACATGGTTCGAAACCTCTTAATATTTATAAAGCTACGACTACTCTGACTTTGTTTTGAACCGAATAGAATGGGTAGAAGGTCATATTTTTTTTGAATATTCAACTTTAAAATGCACCGCTCGAGAGTTTGTTATCGTGGCATCACTTTCTGGTTTCGTACTGGGTAATAATGTCAGACGTATTTCTTTCTTAATAGCATTGTTTGTAGTTGAGCATTTTTCTTCAATTCATTGATTGATTATGGTCATATAAATCTCTAGGTGACGCAAAACTCAACTATAAACTGTCCACGCTTGTGTGCTCTATCATGTAGAGCTTTATCAAGGTTAATTTATTAAAATACGGATTAGCCATTTATAAAGCTCTCACCGACATGGGGCGAAACGTCGGCAGTTTATGGTACATAGCAGTTCTTTATTCAATTCCTCTACCTAGGGTTTATATGAACAACAACATTGTTTATACATGCTTTATAGTTCTACAAACCGATTTAGGTACAATTCGCTGGTTAGTAGATATGCAAAGTTAAAGCGGATTATTTTAAAAGAAATCCCATAACATTATTTTTCAGATTTTGCTTGTACAGTAAAACATTGTTATATGAAAAATTTCTGCCACTCTAACTTTCAGCTTTCATGATTAATCGCAGTTTAACCGGTCCGGCATTTATCATTCAGCCCGCTGGATGAGTCCGAACTTATTTTGGTCGAAACGTCGGCAACAAAAGAGCATGGCTGTGGTATTGATTACCCATTCTCCAAGCCAAATTCTAAAGAAGGCCCAACAATTAATGGGGAAGCCATTACTAATAGTAATAAAACGTTATTATTTTAATTGTGACTACTGAACATCACATATGACATAAGTATCCTGTCTCTGTTATGATTAACGTATTACTGTAGGGTCCCGAATATTTCGATTACCATACAGACGCAAAATGTGTAACAAAAGTAGTGAACATGCATCCTCTCAGTCCAAACGCATCAGGATTAACTCCAGTAGGATCCAGTTAATCGTACTTCTCTTAATAGGTTTTCAATACCTCGCCATAAAGTGAATTATGAATTGTTGTTAAACATGTGTTCGGGTCTAAAGGGCGTGGTTGATTTGAATTCCTTCCTAACGTTACGCCAACACGTGTTGCAAGCTCCTTAGAGGTTCCTTCCATGTTCGTTTCTGTGATGTAGACAGTCTTTCTCTGAAGAAGCTGCCACTCTTATTAGCAAATCTGTAGGAAGATTCCAATCAACCCTTTAGACCCAAATCTAGACACCACAAGTTCAACATCAGGCGGCCTAAACCTAAACCAATTTGTAATTATTGTTACTATAAGTCAGTAAACGAAGATGTATTTCTACATTAGTATAAATTATGAACTAAACTTACAGTTTGGTTACTAGGATCGCTATTCTGTGCGTCGTCGCTATAGTATTTATCCGTTGCAGGGTTCCCGTTGTGATGGATTAAATTTGACATGTGATTCTTATTTATTTTTTAAAGCTAATTCCGAATATGCCTTTCACTTTTCGATATCTCAAACAGTTTTCGAGATATTCGACTTTAAAGTTAGAAACTTTCGAAAAAAATTTAGTTATGAATCATGTTTTTTCGATGCTGATTAGAAAGTCACTATCATTTTACAATATGTCAACCAGAGAATTTGATCCAAACTTACAGTTTTATGAGCCGTATATTAGCGGCTTTTTATATTAAATTGTCACTAACAACTCAATTTTCAGAAAACTAGATTGTACAATGGAAAATTCAATAAAGAACAACGTGATATGTTTTAAAGGAAATATGGGAGTTCATCATCTAAACGTACGAGTGACTACAAATTGCGACGGAGAAGACATTCTACATGTAAGCTAATTTACAATAATTACAATAAAGGGAGTTAACGCGAAGTTGTACACAGGCTGCCAGAGTAGCATTTGGCGCAGATAATGTTCAGTTTGGGATTGTCGGGTTGCACCCTTGCGGTGATTTGGTGGTCCAACCTTGTTGCGATTGTTTACTAGATCGCCTCAAGTAAAATTTATAAATATTGTCGGTTGTTGTTACATGAAGCTTTCATCTCTGTAAGTAAAGGTGATGGACTATATAAACTAATCTAGCTTTATTTAAAAAAGCGACTAACTCAACTGGTCTATACATTAACTAATAAAGAATGCAAGACACTAATTTCAACCAATTAGTAAAACTAAGGATTTTTCAATACCAAAATTTAAAAAAGTGCATAAATGCATCTAGAATAGTCAATAAAATTTGAATACATCTTATTTTAGAAAGCTTTTTATAAATCAATTTTCGATCTGGACAAATTCTTTGATTACATAAATTAAGTTGACAGACACTGCACATAAATATATTCCGTATTGCGCCTTTTTCGCAAATTTTGAACATTTCCACATCGGTTTCTTTTTTCCCTTTTTATTTGTAAAATTTTTGATGGAGGCAGGAATAAATCATGGAGAGATTGCTTTATCACCAATCAAGCAGTTTCCACAGAATTTACTTCACTATGTTGATAAAATACGAACCATTGTGGGGGAGAAGTTGTCTGGTGTCATACATAGTTTTCACAGCGAGGTGAAAAGTTTTCCAAAACGTTGTCGTTGTTGGTGCCATAATAAGCCTTTACTTGCAAGTACGATAAAATCAATACTCATTACATTTTGCGCTCATTGAACCTTTTGGCATACGGTGATGAATCATCAATCAAAGTTTGTGTTTATTCGTTTTTCCCTTATACAACATCATTTGGAGAGTTGATGTATCTACTAAATATATTACGTTAAGAAGACAAAATTATCCGTTACCGATTATATGAACTCTGGACACTCCATTTTTTGGCATAAACCTAATATAAGTTCAATATCTCAACAAAAACTTTCTGATTTTTTTAAATGTCTTCAACATAACTTTTGGACTCTATCTTATTTATACAGGGTGAGTTTTTCGATGTTTAGCCTAGGAATCTCGGAAACTCATAGAGATAGAGAAGCAGTTAAATGGGGGAGAAAGTATTAGCAATGTTTTTTTTTCGAAAAAATGCACGGCCTAACTAGACTATTTCGAAAAATAAGATTGGTAAATTTGTTTGGTGCTTGTTGTTTTGTTATTAATGACTTTATAGAATTTATAGAGGGGAAAAGAAGTTTTAGGTATTTCTATGGTAAATAATAAAGTCTAGTCGAAATTTTATTTGTATAATTTTTTGAGATATGACATGAACTTCTGTTTTTTAATGGAAACCATAGTTCGGCTTTTCACTTCATTTTCAAGGATTTCAATGATATACATACGTCATAATTATTTTTATAAATAAATCATGTATGGTCAATTCTGATTTTTTTCGAAGCTACTTGAATAGTGTGCTATGGAAAAAAATGCTAAGTTTAAGTGAAGTTTAATAATAAAATGAAAGTTAGAGGGGGTATTTCAAAGTTACAAGCTCAATTAGTTTGGGGAAGTTGTTTATTCTGTTCAAGTTAAAAAAAATGTTAAAATTAGTCAACAAATTTCAAACAAATTGAGAGCCGTAATTTGACCACAA
Source organism: Abscondita cerata (assembly GCA_030710515.1). Classification (NCBI taxonomy): domain Eukaryota; kingdom Metazoa; phylum Arthropoda; class Insecta; order Coleoptera; family Lampyridae; genus Abscondita; species Abscondita cerata. Next base: position 277,371 of record JALBCR010001159.1, read on the forward strand.
CTCAGCTTATTTTCGGACCGATTTTCAAAATTCAAAAAGAATCTTACGCGTATAAAGAAATAAACATTTTTGGCCGTTTCAGTTTTTTGACCTCTCGTGTTTTCAAAAGTTATAAGCGAAAAGAAACTTTCCGAAAACATTTCAATCGAAAACTAAAAACGGCCATAATTTCCTAAATTATAATCGATAAAGAAAAACGTTCGTTTGTGCCCCTGTCACATAATGTGTAATAAAATTTTTCTTTTTTAAATTTTCAATAAATTTAGTGTCAATACGAAATACTGTAATTTTTACATTTTATAACTCGGAACTTTGTATTACACGTAAAAATATGAAAAAAACATAAGATTTGTGAACTTTGCAAATTTTCGAATGACTTAGCTGTAGAAGGTTCAATTTCACCCGAAAAAATGTTTTTGCACGAATTTGGTGGGTTGGGTCGCGGAGCCTGCTTTCACAATTTCATTCAACGTTGAAATCTTTTTTAGAACGTAATGTCAGCAATCTTATTATTCCATAATTATCTGTTTGTGCTAGAAATATGGTTCAAAACGAAAAGAATCGTAATTTTGCAAATTTTCGAATATGGCTTAGCTGTGGGAGTAATGTCACCCAAAAATCTGTTTATGCACGAACTTGGTGACTCACACATACATGGCGCGGCGAGCGTTTTGTGAACAAACCGTCGATCTGACCTAAATAAACTTTGTTCTATTATGGGGTCGAGCCAAATTAACCCTGTTCTAAATTTTTATTAAATAATTTCTATTCTTTATTATTTTGGTAAATTAGATTTTTGTACGAGGGCATCTTCGAGGGTTAAAAAATGTTAAAATAGTCAAAACATTTCAAACAAATTGAGCCATGTGACCACAGCACTTTCGCTTATATACGGACCGAGGTGATAAGAAAAATATAAGTTAAAACAAACATGCCAGTACTGGGCCAGTGTTCACTATATCGCGGCATGCTGTTGCATTCGTAGGATAGGCCAACACTTGAGGGAACGGTGTTACTTCGTTCATTATTGGCTCCTAGGAGCCTGGACTCAACTAGTAAAATATAAAGAGAAGGAAGCAAATCCATTGTAATTAATTTCATTGTGTATCGTATTTTTAGGAAGTATAGTTTCAATAGATCAACCGTTTTGGTTAATACAGATGGTAAACCTTTTTAAAACAAATTTTTGCGTTTCAGGTGGAACGTGCATCAATATTAATTGAAAGTTTCTAGTACAGCTTCCCTAAGATCAACTTGTGTGGCGTATTATCTTTGATATACCCCTATCTTTTACCATTCTCCAAATAGAAATCTAAAACAGACAGATCCAGGGGAATCGGGTGGCGTGACCAAGCAGCTTGGGCGCTCTTCTTCATTATCCATGAGTTAGAGGTTCGCTATAACCTGATAATGTGGTGGTACCCCATCATGCTGAACTGAAAGCGTTGGAGCATACCACGTCGAGCAAAGCTAATTCAGCTAACATGTTGTAAATCGTTCTGTAAAAATGAAGATAACGATACCCATCAGTGTACCATTAAAATTTGCAAACCAATAATTCTTGAACCAATGACGCTGCACCAAACTTAAATCCAAGCAACTTGGGGTCTTCTCTGTTCAACGCTGATTATGTCTAAAACATGCCGCATTTGGTAAATTGCGATTCATCCGTACTGTTTGCGCAACTGGCAATTTATATGGATGGTACTTACGTTTCTTTAGCATTCGTACAACCGTTGTAATGAGCCTGCTTCAGCTTCAACTTTTCGAGTTAAAATCGATGGATTTTGCATGCTAATACATTTACGTCTACCTCTTACTCTTCATTAATACACTTTATAATATTTTGGATCTACAGAAGATCCATACTCCCCAAATTCGTTGCGCAGATTGTACGACATTTTATTGCATAAAAATAACTCTATCATATCATGTTTTCTTCATTAAGATAAATTCATTGATGATGGTTTCAGATACCTTAATCAACACAAATAGAAACATAAGTGATTTCCACTTGGTAATAATCGGATGTTTCCATAACAATTCTAAAAAAGAATTAAATCAAAATTAAGAGATAATTGGTTTATATATAAAAATAAGTAGGCAGAGAAATAATTATTGAAATCGTTGAAATTTTTTTAGTCATAACCGCTTTGTCGGCACCAAACGACACCACCAACAAACTTATTTTTCGAGATATCTAGTTAGCCGTGCATTATTTTTCGACCCTGTATACCTATACCGGTTGGTAAATTGTCAGGCGCACCGTAGGAATAGCAACCAGTATTATAAAAGTTTACGCTATTTTTAAGAATAATTTAGATTATGTATTTTTTATCGATTTGTGTAATTTTGTTTTTATAAAAATGGCATAGAATAATAGAGTCCCATTCCTTCAAGTTTACTAATTCGCTTCAGAGCAAGCAATTCTGATGCTTGTATATAATTACAATAATAGACGCACTGCAACAACGTACATTTCAAAAATTGTTAAAAATATGTTCAGCAAAAGCAATCATGTAGGCGAGGGTGGTTGTTTTGGAAGCTATCGTGTCGAATCGACGAAAGTCTACACTTCCTTTTGCGACATGTGGGTCACTAAGTATCAACAGCTAAGATTGAATGAATGGGGAGATGCACGTTTTTATATTAGCATCGATATTAGTCTTTGTTAATCTCTACAGCTGATTTACCGACGACTGTTTAACTAGTTAACTAATCAAAGGACTGGTATTCTATTTACATGTAATAACTAGGTAATCGAAATTCTACTTTTCTAAGAACGTGGAGCCCACTGTCTTCCAGTGTTCCATTTTCTTGTGACATCAACACCTAAATAAATGTGTTGAAAGACATTTAGGGCATCTGTGTTCAATATTTTACAACTGCGACGTATACCTTGGTGGTGTTAATATCAATCACTTTCTTTCAGAGGTTATCCCTTAAGTACGTACACCATCAAAACAAATTTTGATTTAGAATACATGCTTTCGCAGAAGTTGCTGCCATGCTATAGAAGCTTACATTGTCGTGAAACCGGATACCACAAGCAATTGAAAGTTCCGCTATCGCTGCCTTAGAAAATTATTAGTGAAATCGGCGAGTTTGAATCCTCTCAAGTGTGCAGCGTGAAATGCACTGATAACTATCATTCTCGGAGTAAGTACCAACTACCACTAAATCGTCATAAAACCTATACTATTTTAGGTACTGCACTGCGCGTTAACTAATTTAAAATTCACTTCGACGAATCGGAGTTCAAATCAGAAAGAGATCGAATTGGACTTGAGCAAATGGAGGATGTTGTCGTTTTCTATTCGCTGCGCCTAATGATTGCACCACTAGTAGAAAACATTTTAACTCTAGATAGGATGTTGTACACCTCTCGGTCCGGTAAATATCGTTAACAACAATTCTCTCTTGTAAAATATGCGTGTTTAGGTCATCGTTGCAAAAGTGAATTCGATTTTCAATCCCGAACTATCGCCAAGAAATCAGGTGTTTACCGCTATTAAGTAGACATCACAGATGTTTATTTTATGTATTGATGAAAATATACGTTTTACTTTGAAATTGTTTATTGTACATAGCAGTAGTCTGATGAAAGCACGTTGTGCAATACATCGCAATCAACAGAATTCGTTGAATTTAAATAATAGGTACGATTTGTCCTAACAGTCTTATAAACATTAACTTAAATTATAAACGCAGTTCATTTAGATGAAAACAATTGCGTTATTTTTCTGTTAAAATAATTCACGCACAATCAATAGAAATTAAAAACAAAACAACTACTGCTAAATCGAACATTATGCTTTGAGCTGGTAAAATATGATATTGACGTTTAACTCCCCGCAAATCAGTTGACTTAAAAATTTCTTTAAAGTATGGGACGCACTGGAAAGTAATAACCGTTGCAAAATAAAGAGTACATAAAGACATCAACATTTAAACATGCCTTGTTATAAAAAAATACAAAACCATTTCCGCATTACACAATACCATTTACATACAAATTCACAAATAACAACCTCATTCATAGTCACACAAAACGAATTCGGCACTGTCATTAAACGTAGATTTAAATGTGATGTCACACAACTTATAACTTAAAATAATTTAAAATAAGCAGCGTTCAAGCTTCGAGAGCTGAACATAATGCCAGGTCAAACTATACAACATTTATGTAAGTCAATCCCTTGCCGAACTTTAGGATGGGAAACTTAATCTAAACCTAAAATTCAACAACTGAATTTGTAGAAGAATATAGGTACGGAACCTAATCTACAAGTTAAAAATTAATTTAAAAAAATATATGTATTGTGCTTTGTCTTTAGTACACAAATGAATACTTGGCAAAATTTCCCATGCTTAATGAATGTCCATGAGAGTAAGTACATTTGAGCATTTATAGGTTTTAAAATTATTTATACTACTGACTATACGTGTAGACATTGTTACATTGTTCCCTGGAATTACGTAATGTCCGATCAGGTTGGCATTAACAGGGTAATTCGTAATGCAATCCAATGGTTGCTGATTATACAAACAATTGCATTAAAATCAAGCGTTTTACGCAGAACTACACATCGTTACAATATTAACAAACGTGTAAAAGAGTATCGAAAATGTGCAGTGTCGAAAACAACTTTGCGCGTTGATCTAAAATAAACATTTCCACAACCAAATTTTTAATAGAAAAAGTAAAAAACTTATACCGTAAATAGTAAACTGAATTTTAAGGATAACTCTTAAGACAGACAAAAAATAGATATACTCCAGTATACTATTGGCGCGGAGTAATAAACCTGTCAGAATTATCGAATCTCCCCCGTATTGCAGTGGCGTAGGTACCCGATACGTTTGAAAATCATATTTTTAGTAGGTAAATATATTATAATAGTAAAATCTACCTTGATATGAATTATTATGTGGTTATATGTTATTTATTTTTATTTGTATAGTAGATCACATTACAAATTTTACTTCTTACGTATTATATACCATTATTTTTGTATCTTGGTATAATACCCACATCTACGGCTATGATTCTCGTTTCGTCAGTACCTGGGCTGATGGCAACGTGTTATACAGATTAAACTATTGTTCTCCAGACCCTAGATGGGTCGATATTTATTAGTTTTACTTAACCGTAGAAGTACCGCTTTCACAAGAAAATAAAAGAATTATTTCAAGCAATTATGATTTATTACTCCGCGCCAATAGTATACAGACTATGCTGGGTATTGAGCCGTCGCCGCTGTCTGCCTTTACGTTTTAAGATTTAATTCAAACTGCTTGAAATAGAGGAGAAAAAGAAAATTAAGTTTTTCCAAAAATAGTTTAAACTAAAAGTTATTGATAATAAAACTTCCAAGAAAACTTTTTTCCATAATTTTTTGTATAATTCATACTGTTAAACCAGCCTAAAATTGTCACGTGGTTGTCAGATTATTGTAATACTTATTGGATCCAAGAGTTGTCTATAATTGAAGTACAAATACTTTTATTTGAAGAAAAAATGCAAATTGAATTGTTTTAATATTTAAAGAATTCAAAAATATATCTAGGTTAACGACCCTTTTGGCTCGACAGGGCAAAATCTAATCAGATCTGCGTAATTATAAATAAGACCCATATGCAAAGTTATATAAATCAAACCGGTGGTTTTCTTACCATTTATTTGCTTCATTATAACGTACCAACACTAATCCGCCGGAAAAGTAAAAACAAAGGGGTATTAAATTTCGGTTTAGAAAAGTCACATAGCCCCATATTGTTTATAAGATGTGGAGTAAAAATATATATGTTAGTTAATATTTCGTTTTAGATGGGGGATGCTAGATCATACCAACTTTTGTAATGTTAAGGTGTATATATTTCCCAAGAATTTCTTGATTAGGTATCAAATGACGAATGTGAAACAATTTTATAATAAATAGTGAAACACTATTTTTAGGAACAGAACTGGTAACCATTAGTCACTTTAGTTTCAGGCCAAAACCGTCAATTTTCAAACGTACAACTTTTTATTTCAAACGAATAAACTTTGGGACAAAATGGTTTCAAAATCGGATTGGCAAATACTTTTAATAAATGCAGGGCCGGCGAGAGGAGGGGCAGGCGGGGCTATTGCCCCGGGGCCCGAGTCCGGACAAAAGATTGTTAAACTAGGCCCCTACGAAACCTACGATGCTCCTTTACGGGCTTGGGTCGATGTTGGGCCGAGTCCCACGGCATGGCTGCGAAACAGTAGTCAAATTCAAATTTACTTCAAACAGACGGCGGCGCCCGCAGTGACATCTTGATTGTTTATGGCCATTGGGATCAAAGAAACCACCTCAGAGTCCACCCTCTGCAAATCCTTGTTTTTATTACTTCACAACATTCCGTCGGTCAATGAGTAGATGCAATAAACAAATAATAGAGGGCATTCTCTTCTTCCCATCAGTTTGAGTACTTCAGTTCCAAGTTGTTTAAATCGGATACGGATCTATGAATTTTTCTTTAACATTTTGTAAAGGAAAGCGTTGCTACATAAAATTGTGTTATTATTTTTTGTAAATAATTTTTTTAGTATAAGTGTTTGTGTTTGTGTAATGTGAAACCAAACGCATATAGTTACTAGGACAAAAATCATAGTGATGGTGAAAGTTCGTGTGTGTTCGTTCGTGTATTTCTAATTAATCGTTGTGTTTTATTCCGTACGTCATTATGTGTAATGTATAAATAAGCCTAAACTTTCCAATTTAATTAAGATGTCTTACAAACATAAATCCGGTTCCCAAAAGAAAAAAAAAGAAGAGCGGGAGAAAGAGAGGCAAAGGGGCAACTGTCGTTAGGAATGTTCATGAAGTCCGCATCCTCCGAGCCTTTAAAGCACAAACTGACTCTGCCGGTATCAACGAACCAGCTTCGTCATCTGTCATCAGCGGGAGTTCTCCGAGCACATTGGAAGTGAACATTGAAAGTGCTCCAAGATCCGAAACATTGGAAGTGTCGGACAACGCTGCTTCAGTTGAGTGTGTAAGTGTGAAATGTCCCTCTAGTGATAAAGACCACAGCAGTTTTCCCTCCCTCCATCATCACATGTAGGCCTAAATGAACAAATGAATCTGTGTTGTGATGTTGGTGATCCGACTTTGATGTGTATGTTGACATGAGAAAAGAGCATGCACCGTTGCCGGAAAGTTTCCCTGAAGACTCAGTGGGTGCTTCGTTACCAGTGAGTATTTTCAAGAAAAAACTAGGAAATGGGGAACTTGTGTCCAGAGACTGGCTAGTTTGGAGTGGAGTAAAACAGGCCTTATTCTGCATACCGTAAAATCTACAGCACCCTGCCTGAAAATAACAAATCTAGTTTTGCGACTGCAGAAGGATATTCAGGCCAAAAAAGGTGGAAAAAGCTCCACGATAGGGTCCCAGAGCACGAGGTAGCTCGGCGCACAAAACGTGCTACTTGAAATGGAAAGTAGAAAAGAGAAAATTGAGAGAAGACAAATCAATGAGTGATGTCCTGTTCAAGTCAATGGAGGCTGAGCGGGAGATGTGGACACAGCTCCTGAAGCGTCTGTTGCACGTAACCTTGTTCCTCGCCGAGAGAGGCTTGGCCTTTCGCGGGGACACAGACAGAGTGGGCGAACCATCCAATGGAAACTTCCTGGGGATCCTCGAGCTGCTGGGACGCTACGACCCCATCCTCAACCAACACCTAACCAAAGTACAGCGATCCCAGGAACAAGGAAGAAGACTGCAAGCTCACTACCTATCCCACGACATTCAGAATGAGTTTATTGAAACTTGCGCTGCTGAAGTAACCAGGGTCATCCTCGAGGAACGGAAGCAAGCCAAATATTACTCCATTATTGTTGACGCCACCCCCGATTCATCCCATGTAGAGCAAACCGCTTTGTTGATTAGGTATTTACATGCGGCCAAAGACAGTTGTGTGCCCTATGATATCAAGGAGCGTTTGCTTCTCTTCGCCGATTGCTGCAAGAAAACTGGAGAAGCAATAGCGGCGTTAATCATGAAAAAATTGGAAGAGAATGGAATTTCAATGGAAGACTGCCGCGGCCAAGGTTATGACAACGGCAGTAATATGAAAGGGCCTTATAAAGGGGTACAGGCCATCATACTTTCGAAAAACCGCCATGCCATCTACTCAGCCTGCGCCTGTCACTCCCTGAACCTCTGCGGAGAACGAGCTGCTGAAAGCTGTAGAGCCGCTGTCTCTTTTTCGGAGCTGTTCAAAAGCTTTTTAACATCTTCAGCTCAAGCCCTCAAAGATGGGAAATTCTGAAGGGAAAGATCCACCATTCCCTGCACTCAGCTTCCCAGACCCGTTGGTCAGCGAGAATTGATAGTGTCAAGCCGATCGCCAACCATCTCCCAGGTGTTTTAGAAGCACTTGACGATCTTCTGCTACTTAATTTATCATCAGAATGCAGAAGTGACGTGAATGGACTGCAAAAGTATTTCAAAACATTGAACTGCTTGTTGGTTGCTTCGATTTGGGTAAAAGTTTTAAAAGCTATCGATATTGTAAATAAAGTAATTCAGCAGAGGGGAGGAACTGTAGATGTAGCGTCGAAAAACCTGGAGGCTCTCTTGAAGGAACTGAAAATCATGCGCTGTGAAAAATGGGAGAACATCTTCAATGAAACAATGATTGTTGCGAAGAATATAGGATGGCCATTGCTTTTAGAAGAAGAAAGCAAGAGGGGACGCAAACGCAAAAACTTTGAGGATGAAGGAGGAAAAGAAACAGAGCCGAATGTGAGTGGAGAAGGACAGTTCGTTGTGTTTAAGAGAGAAGTTTTCAATGTAATATTGGATAATATCATTGTGGACATCACTGTGCGCTTCGAAGCTCTGAACACTTTAAATGATCGGTTTTCGGTGCTGTGGACTGCCCATACTAAGAGTGACTCGGACATAGAGAATGTGGCATCGGTGCTAGTCAACGAGTACCACACAGACCTGGATTCTGAGCTTGTGGATGAGCTGAAGAGTATGAAATCTATCTACACAGCCAACTTTGGGGAAGGAACGCTGCCGCCGTTGGACCTGCTCAATGCACTGAGGGAGATGAACCTGGAGGCTTTGTTTCCAACTTGACCATCGCTCTCAGGATTTTCCTCACCATTCCATCAACAGTGGCGAGCGCCGAGAGGTCCTTCTCGGTTCTCAAATCAATAAAGAATGTGCTGCGCTCGACAATGTGCCAGGGCCGACTGTCCAGTCTGGGTGTACTGGCTGTTGAGTCAGAGCTTTCCCGAAGCGTCAACTTCCAGCACATCATAGACGACTTCGCCAGGAAGAAAGCGCGGAAGGTGAACTTTTAGTCGTCTGTTGACTGTTGGTAAGTCTCATTATGTTATTTAAAAGACGTTTACGAGCATGATGACCAAACAGTGCATACTTGGGCGACTAATCAAAATAGGGGGCGGGGGCGGTGAATTCGCTGCCCCGGGGCCCGCCATGGCTCTCGCCGGCCCTGATTCCAAACGATATGTGTAATTTGCATTGTTTCTGGTTCTACTTGTCTTGTCAGTATGTTTCGTATTCGTTAGGTTAAGACCTAACCTAACCGTACATAGTTCAACTGCAAAACCTTTCATTTTGCACTTGCTTTAATTGCATTTCTAGAATAATTTAATTATTGTAGTGCGTCAAATCTAACGAAAAACACAAAAAAAAAGAAACTCCAGGCTATTATAAAAAATTGAAAGCTTATACAGTTGAACTACGACCTAACTTAATCTTGCAACTATCAAACATCTGACAAGTAGAACCAGAAGTTTCCACACTTGCACTGTGGGAATTACAGATATCGCTTGAATTATAGATAATTTATATTGTAGTTAAAACCTAAATTAAATTAAATATATCATTAAAGTAAAAAATTAAATTAAATTTTCCCAGTGCTGGAGCAATTTTAAGTATAAATGCTGAATGTTATGTATATAACATTAAAGTAAAAGTGCATTTAAATTATTTTTTGTTTACAAATCAAATAATACATTTTAAGTGAAATAATCGTTGAAAATCACTTTACTTTTTACAGTTCAAATTCTATATTATGCATAACAAATATTTTAAATACATTTATTATTATTTAAGTACATTTATAAAGTAATATTCAAAATACCTTCTTAAAAATACAACGGCGTATGTTAATGTTATTACACGTAATTTTAACGTTTGATTTACGTATCCAAAAACTTCTAATGAATATTGAAAATCCATTGCCAGTTCAAATAAATAGTTGAATCCTCGTACTTTATCAAACCATTATTAAATATTTTTTTTTGAAATATAATTTAATGTTAGGTAAAATTTTAAAAACAGATTTCTAGTAATTGTAAATTGTTCTATATTAAAATATCCTAAAAACACTTTAGGACATATAAATCGGACTTTGAAATTTCCCCATGTTAAATATAATGCTTCAGATCCTCCGGGATACACGGTATAATCTAACTTATAATTTTATATTTTCGCTACTGAAGTGTTCGATAAGTTTTATTTATTGGACACCCACTTCGTTATTGATCATAAAATCCTACTTTGAACGTTTTAACCGACAATACTTGCGCTTCTTTCCAGATCACAAAACCTGCGCTTGGGTCTACAGAGATCAAATAGAAATTTATATACAGCAGTGTTAATTAAGTACTTGTACGAAACTTTAAAGTGTGAATCTTTGACTAATTTCAAATAAAAAGTTCATATGAACATGGGTCCTAACGGTTTCTGACATACAGGGCGTCCAAAAAGTATTTTATTTGGTTTTGATTATATGAAATTCGGGATACTGGTTATATTGATGACGAGAAACTCAAATATTAACTTAGTTTTTGGTTAATATAAGAGTGCATAAATACAATGTTGTTCTGAATTTAAGTTAAGTTAATCTGACTCAGAAATTTTTGAAAAATAATGGAAAACATGTATCTTCTATTCATTCTGTATGTTAACATTTACAATAATTGCTGAAAATGACCACCGCCTACTTCAGCGCATGCTATTAATTCTTTAACATTAATTAATCAAGTAATTAATACTAATTTGGTGATAGTGATATGTAATGTGATACTGTAACACAGCACATGACATTAAAACGTCTACTACTTCTTGCATTCTTTAGCGTACCTCTTAGTAAATTTGTTAATTGAACCTGATGTTTCAAATTGCTTTAGAAATATTCTTCTAACGCACATCCCTCCTCTCCTTGTTAGTAGTATGAATAATTTACAGGCATTTATTCCAGATATATATTCATTAGGGCAAAAAAAAATTACCATGGGCCATCTGACGTGTATTTCTGACATTATAAGTGGAGACAGTTGTCCACAGTATCAATTCCGCCCTTGGTCGAGTTGTAAAGGTAATCATTGCTAAAATAATATTTTACCTTTTCTAGATGACACAATAATGGCATCATCTTGAAAGCCAAGGCAACTTGACGTGGTTGGTCGTGTTTTGTACTTACAAACTCAATGGGCAATTCTCTCTTATTTTTTTACGACGGTTCCAATACACTTAAGTATGATTTTCTCAATTTTCGACCAGTGCAAGTCTTTCCACAGCAACACTACATGCATCAATTGGAACACAATAGAGCTCATCTGGTTCCTTCCGACATAAACATCTAAATTTTGTGTGTGAATGTTTCAACCCAGCATAGTATTTATATCCCATATTTGTTTGGTTGACTTGGGATGTATTGCTTAAATCCGCCAACTTTTCGTCAATGGTTATGTATTCGCTGACTGTTATTTTTGCAACACCATATCAAATAAAGCTGTAGGTGCCAACTTATCGACCACCTTTCGCTCTTCTCATCCGTCAAAACGTAAATATCGTGGCAAAAACCAGAAATCGCGCTCTGGACACCGTGACGGAACCTCTCAACGCTGGTACATTTCCTGACCCATAGCTCTTTTACGTTAAAGACTGATCACTTCGTAAACAACAAACCAAAATATAACGCAAAAGGTTTTATTTTGAGAAATCAGTCAGGCTTTACATCACAAACTCTTGAAATTTTTTGAATACTGAGTTGATCATCTTGTTCGTATTTTCGACATTCCAAAACGCCAGCAAATAAAAATAGATTCAACATTCCACAGGCGTCTTTGTTTTTTCCTGAAGGACTAACACCAGGAACATGAATAATAATGTAAGATAAGTCGTCTTCTAATTTGCAGGTTAGAAATAATTAACTTTCACACCAATTTTCCATTTTCCCAATAAAGGGTTCTCTTATCGTAGTTCGCATTTCACGGTCGTCATCATCAGATTGCTCTCTTATCCGTGTTTTTCAAAGATGTTCTCAGTGCCCATCGTCCTCGAAGTCGGATTCGTCATCACTATGCTCTTCTTCACCAAAACACTTCTTCAAGCAATCGAAAGTAAATTTCGTAATTCATCTAAAACATTACTCACAGTGTTTATCGCCAAATGTTAGCAAGGTGCGACCTTTTCCTTATCACAATAACACAACACAAGGATTAAGTTCAACAACATTAGCACTCGCGCCGGGTCTAACAGACTGTATCAGTTTTACGCAAAATTAGAAAACCAACGTACTCAAGCTTCATGGTGTAAAACTACGTTAAAATAGGCAGCTAGACAATGCAACCACCCCACCCTTATTACAATAGAAGATGGCATTGAAAGTTTGAGGCGCTGGGTCTGTAGATATGGCCCAGTGCTGGCATACTGCAGGACAATTTTTTGTGCATTATATAAAACGACATATATTTTACGACATCACTTGTAAAAAACAACATCAATAACGTTTTTGGTCTTATTCATTCTTTTCTTTTTGTTACGAAATTCTTGACGAACATGTTTTATCTGAATTTTTCTGAGCGATGCTTTTGAATTTTTATTTTCTTTTGCCTTTTAACATTCGAGTTAGTACGGGGTGGAGTGCTGTGAAATTTAATATTCAAACGATAACGTTAACATTCCTGTGACCATGCGACAACTGTCTTGCTGAAAATAATAAATGTACCCTCTTAGTTTTTTTAATTTCATGAAACTGGCGAGTCCTCCACGCACTTAGTAATATGGGAGATGTAATCTCTTTGTTTTGTGACGTGCACCAAATTTGCCAATGGTTATTCTTCAAAGCAACTGTATTATTGGATTTATAAAGACATTTTCCTATAATTACATTATGTACGCAAGTGCATCTCTAACCCTCAATGCCAGTAAACGCCATATTAACCTCCGAGCATGAGAGACTGTTTCTTCAGAAAGTGACTATTTTTGTATGTACATCTTTATCCACCCCTCCTCCTCTGAGCCTACATTCGAAAAGCAGAAAACTTAAAAGCAGAAAAATAAATTATAACAGTTTCCATCTTTGACACCCCTGTATCTTGTTTTATTATCAACATTTTATTAAAGGCTTGCAGGATCAGATCATTTTACTTTTGAAGTCAAGAGACCTCCCATATCTCTATATAAAATTAGTTACGAACCACCTGTATAAAAAAAAAAATAAAAAATAGTAAAATTTTCGGTCTAGAAAAAAATGTTGCAAACAAAATTGTAAAAAACAGGACAAAAACTTTTATTGTCAATTAGGTTCAATACTAATTTTTTCCACAAATCAAAAATATGTATTTCCAAGAACTTCCATTATCATCACTTTAATTAAAAAACCTTTTGTGAGACAAAATTAATTGAAGATAGAGAAAAGTTAGTGAGGCTATTGTCTAGTAAATTAAGTTGAATTTACTCAAGAAAACGATGAGATTGACAAAAATGGGTGATTCATGATTTTACAGTTATTCTTTATCCAATAAGGAGCGTTATGTTGTTACATCAAAGAAAGTCCAAAGGTGACGAAGAAGCAACAATCGAGGAGACTAGTAAAAAGCAAACATAATGTACCCAGAGTCGAAATGTCCAGTTTTAAGGCAGTACCATTTTGTAAACTGAAGTAGGGGATAAAGTGGTAATGATGAAGTGTTTTTATTCTGAAATAGTAATTTCCTAAAGGCCAGGAAAAATTAAAAACGATGTAAAAAGACTGTTTTTATGAATATTGTCAAAGGCCACTTTTTAATTCGAGCATTTTGTTAAGAGGCCTCTGCCACCTTTCCGAGATCCCAGGCATGCAGTCAATTTAAAACAACCTACATATAATCTACTGATCCCATCAATTCGTAGTGAGTCAACAATGTTAACAACTTCAAATAGTTTCATTTTATAAAGGAGGTTTCCCCTACATTTCTACTTTAAGTGAAGTGGACTGGAGTATATATGCAGTTTTATTCAAACCACTATTTTACGATTCTTTTGAATAAGGTTAACTTTAATAAATTCTATAAATTACTCAGAAAGTAAGGTTTTCTACCTAAAAAAGATATTTTAAATGGGCTTGGATGATTAATTCAATAAACGATTTAAACCTAAAAACTTAGATGTTTCCTTCAAAATTAACCAGCAGATCTTTCTGATTAAGGGTAGATAAATTTATAAAGAGGTTTCTTTATACAGGATGTCTCACCAGAGACGCCATCGATAGATTATAGAAAAACTGTACATGGGAAAAATTTGAAAATTTGGTTAGTATACTAACTTTATCGACAGAGGGGCAGTTCCGCTTAAAATATTTCAAAATGGCGACACTTCCGGTTATACCGGAAGTATGTATCAACTTTCTTATTTTAAATGGAACACCCTATATATTATTCGATTTTGCCCAAAATTCTAGACACATTTGTGTATAATGTCCTATACCTAAGTCTAACTGTTTTGGACTTATTTTTAAATTTTATGTCAACAAATGACGTTTTCAGGTCTAAACAAAAATTATAAAATTTTCCTATACTAATGCCTTTATTATTTAATTGAAATAGGTTTCCTTGTAACGGGGACCTATTTTGAGTGGAGCTATGTCGATATTTTGATAATAAATTAATACAGGGCGATCAAAAAAAGGATTAAAATTAAATTCAAAAACACACAAAGTCATTTTTTAAAATGCCAAACACCATGTTTTTATAACTTTATTTTATTTAACATCAAAAATAAAGGTTGACTTTGTACAAGGTTGTCTATTCAAAAATTCATAGTTTTCAGAAATATTGGCAATTTAACTTTTTTGTTGCACAAATGCTATTGTATTTCTTTTAATATGAATAGTTTATTCCTGGTTGGCCATGTGGCGTTTGACATATCCCTTGACAGATAATTGTTTTCTAACGCCATCATGGCCTTCAAAATCTATCATTAAAAATGCAATAACGTTGACCTGGCAACAAAAGGATTAAAAAGACCATTACCAATATTTGAATAGTGGCTGCTAGCAGCATCAACTACTGATGCTAAATAAGATAAAATCATAAAAACATGGTGCTTGCACAAAAAAATGACGACGTAAGCTTTTGAATTTGAACCCCAATCGCTTTTTTATCGCCCTGGGATTAAAATAGTCCCCTGCTAAGAAAAATATTTTAGCGAAACTGCCCCCGTCGATGTTAGTATACTACCAAATTTTCAAATTTTTCCCATGTACAGTTTTTTCTATAATCTATCGATGGCGTTCCTGGTGGGACACCCTTGAATGTATTAGAAATAAGTGAAGTGAGGTGATTGTAAATAATTCAATAGACGATTTAAAGCAGAGAGAGGCTGATTTTTTCGATTACCGGGTTGAATTCAAAATTTCCAGGTTTTCTGGGTACACTGTTACATTTCAGGTTATTTTTGTACCTATTAAAATTACGTAGACAATATTTGTTGTCCATTTTGTTACAACTTTAGCTTACACGGGCCATATAAAATATTTTATCACTTTACTTTAATGAAAGAGAATGAAATAATTTTGACAATTCATATATTCCACGTTTATAATAAAATTCCCTTACTTTTCCAGAATTTCAATTTTCACGGACAGTTCCAGATTTTCTGACATGCGCAACAACCCTGACACAACCAGATATTTTTAGATTTTTGTACGTAATGGTAGCTGCAATAAGTTCATTTGTTTTATAAAGCGAGATTTCTCTACATTAGAAAAATTTTAAATTTATAATGAATAAGAGTACCTGTAATGAATTTATAAATTACTCGAAAAGACATTTTAATTGGAGGGCTTATATTAATTAATTCATGAATGCTTTCAGGCTGAAATATTGGAGTTATTTCTATAATATAAACTAAAATTTTAATATTTTCTGAATAAGGGTAGCTGAATAATTATAATCTTCCAATTTATAAAAGAAAAGTGATTTTAAGAAGAGTGTGGTCATTGTAATTAAAGCGAGAAGTTGACTACCTAAATCAATTTTGTAACTTGCTTATAAGTAAACAATTGGAATAATGCTTTAAATTGCTTTTTCCAATTCTAATTAAACAGGTCGAGAAAATTGGATTGCTTTCTTAAGGTAAAGCGACAGAGTGAGAATAAATTAAAAAACTCACCTGTGTACCATTGGGGGAAGAAAAAAGCGATGGCGATATTGCCCCACCGATTAGCTGTGCAGTATGTGTAGAAGTTGGACTGGCTATAACTCGACCTCTCCCCGTACTGGATATACATCCTGGATGGATATTAGGTTGACTTCCTTCGGTTAAGTGTGAAGGATCCACTAAAATTAGAAGCTGACAAATTATGTTTGCTAACTAAAAGAGTTTACCCAATGCTATTAAATTATTTGCTGTGAGATTATTGTTTATGACGGCTTGAGTAGTGTCCATTGATACTTCTCTAAACCATTTACTGACATACCATTTACCATATTTACAGCTAAAATGGCGGCTTAGTTAATGCAATATCTTCGAATACCTATATTACCGTTTCTAGCTCCTGAGCATCTAATTGATTCAATAATTTCGCTTGGAGATATAATAGAAACTCCAGGTGGTGGCTGCACAGGGGCACCAGTATATCGAAAATACGGATTCTTAAGGTCTAACGTGTTCGATGAATTGTTGTAGTACCTTCTATACATAATTCTATTGTTACATCTATAGCTTTGCCTGAAATTAGAACCAGTTTGAGAATCACTATAAATTTACTCACTGTTTCCTACCTTTTATTTGCAACCAAAACGACTCGACCAGTAAGTAATTGTCCTTGTTTAACAATAAGAGGACGTTCGGTAAGCATCGAACTTGATACCAATGCGTAAGCGGCTCCGTGGACCTGTACTTAACCAAACCATCTGTTGAGAACCAGCAAATGCAACATCAAACCAAAAAGCTAAGCCATGACAAGTACCAGTTTCCAAAAGATGAAATTCAAAGGTATATCTACAAGCCCCATTCATTTTGTTAATGAGATAAACAAAATCGACATCGAATAATACCAATAGTGTGCAAATCTGTTTCAGACGCATCTAAGAAATCCACAACATGCCTTACAGATTTACTCATGCATATGGAATATCAAACGTGTCAACTATAGGCTGTCTAAAGTATTCTTTAAGAGCACAACTTTGGATCGCTGAAAGATTGACACCGTGAAAACAGGTCTGAAACCTAATTCAGTAATTAGAATTTGCTCGAATATCACAAACGCACCCACCAAAAATTTGCTTTACTAAATTGTTCCATGTACAACGCGTCATCCGTAAAGGGTGCTATGTGTAGATCTCCTCGAGACGGATACATTTTACCGCCCGGTATCAACCATTTCTTTGCATGCAAGTAAGTTTCCAACATTCGTTCGTTATACAACATGTAACCCATTGGTTCTGAAATAATAACGTCTACCTTTTCTGGCAATTCGATTTCTTCTATTTTTCCCGGTATTACTTTTATGTGATCTTGAAGATTATTGGCCGATACTAATTTCTGAAACAATGCGGGGTATTAAGTGTTCAAATAAGAGCATGAAGACATACTTGGGCATAATGAGCCATGGTGGATGCTTCGACTGCGTATATTCGCTTAGCCCCAGCTTGAGCGGCAAAGAATGACAGTATCCCTGAACCGGCTCCTACATCCAAAATTATTTTATCCTGGAAAAAAAATCATTCACGTGTAAAATGCAAACAGTCCCGGAGATACAATTCCAAATGATGCAGTCATTTGATATCGACTAATTCTAAGCTCATAACAAATACGATCATCAGTGGTTGTGCGGTAAATAGAATAGAAAGAACTATCCCACACCAATAAAAAACTTTCGCATTACGAATGATAACGTGTAAAAATAATCAGATTGCGGAAGGTGGATTATGTTTGTGTAAACAAGTGATACGTCAACGTAATAACTCTACATTAAAAAAGTGTTCTAGTTCAATAAAATAAACAAGTTTCTACTTTTTTATTCATATCAACATTTCGATAACTATTTTTTTATAGTAAGTGTTGTTGAAAGAACATAAAAAGTTATGATAGAGACTATGTAGGATAACAGTTTGTGGAAGTCAAGAGATATTCGGGCAAAGTTATGTATTTTGGTGCTTAATAAAATGGGTCTTTGAGATTTTAAAACAAATCGATTATGTAAAGAACAGAAAATCTGTTTTATTTTTTTTCTGAGTTTATTTGTTAAGAAGATAATTGAAAACAATTTTAACATCTTGCCATTGCAACAGTTCCACCATTGCAATCTTCAATTTGTCATATTTTTTAATTGGGTTTTTGCAACATAAAGGTGAAACTAAATTTTGATAAACATGGAAATAAAGAAAATTATAAACCCATCCTTGACTTCCTCCAAATTCTATATACCTTGAAATGCTTCTTATTACTTTGATGTTCAAAATTGTGATTGTTTTTTCTTCACATCTCATTAACATCATCATCAGTCTTTTATAGTCACCCATAAATAATAATTTACCTGGAAAATAACTTAGGGACCACATGTCACCATTGCTTGAAATTGAAATTGGGAAACATTTTAGGTAGATGACGAGCCACTCTCCTAGCATTGTATGATGGAACACCATCTTGCCGGAAGCAAGGGTTATTCAAATTGTTAAGGAAGATGTTGTCGTGGATGTAATCAGTAAATATGTAGTCAAATCTGCGCTCAAATAATTTTCGTAAATGTATGGGACAATGTATCGTAAATAACGCAACTCATACATTTACACTGAAACGTACTTTGGTCGACGTCTGATGTTTGAGTAGAGTTTGAATGTACCGACACTTATCCGTGAATATTAAATTACGAAGAAAATGAAAATTTTGTTCAACAGTGGCAATATATTCCTACAAAACCTACCTTCCGTTCAATTTCTTCTGGATGCAACACTTGGGCGATAAGAATTTTAAACACTGCCTGATGAGGATCCAATGTTGATAATGTTAGTTTCCAAAATGCATAGTGACGTCAAGCGCCCTGAATGTTTTGTGTACAAGAAAAAATTAATTTAACACTTGAAGGTAAGAAAATACAGTTTTGTGAAGCTATAAGTGTACCTGTAAGTTTTCAATTACTTTAAACCCACAAAGCTAAGAAAACCGATCAGATTACTATACTATAAGAAAATGTGCCTTCGTGCATTATTCTGCGTTATTCTCAAATAAGTAAACTCGCATTTCATATTATTGTGCCTCCCAAGAAAACTGGAAGCCTACAATCCAATTCAATACGGGACGACCAACGTGTTGGTTTGGAAAGAAACTTTTGAGAGCCCGGCAGATCTCGGCCAGAGATGACTGAGAAAGAAAAGAAAATGTAGACATACCTGCCTCATCTGAACGAGGAGGGCTAGTAACGTTCACAAGGATCATCATTGCTGTGGGTGGATTCCGCCTCCCCTTACCTCTACCCTAAAGTCCACGAACCTGTACTTCAGAAAACGGTTGGATGACAAGTGAGCTTTTAAAATGGTAGTTAAACATACATCCAAGGGAAATAAGCTTCTTCTGATACCAGATAATCACGAGTATGAAAGAGACCTTTAGTTTACCTGAAAGCCCCCTCTTCCTTCCTTAAGCCTTCTATAGGAGTATGAAAGGGGACTTTTGTTTACCTGACAGCCCCCTCTTCCTTCCTTGAGCCTTCTATAGGAGTATGAAAGGAGGCTTATGTTTACCTGAAAGCCCACTTTTCATACTCCTATAGAACTCAAGTTATTTGAAAAATATCTAAAGATATCAAGAATATTTGCAAATTATTGATGTTGAAACTCCTTATTAATTGGAACTGAAATCCTTTTTTACCAACTCCTAAAAGAAGGCATAAGTGTCGAGATAATTAGTAAGATTAAATATTTGCAAAGAAGATAGCAACATCCAGGTATCATTTCTATCTCCATTAACCATCGAGTCCAGTCTCCCGATGTTGCTGTACCCTCACCATTCAAAACTGCTTGCTTCAAATTTTATCATGGGTACACACTTATTGAGCAATCCCGAACAAAAAATAACCATCTCTTACATCGCCACAGTAACAAATTCGTCATTTTCAGAGAATAGTATGTGCACTCCTGAGCAGAAAGGAAAAAGATGTTTTTTCTGGCCGAGCCAAAGAAGAAAGCGACTAAAAAAAGACTTCATAAATAAAAAAAAAAGACAATTTTTAACAAGAAAAAAAGAGGACATAGAAACAAACAGATTCTACCAGTGAAAGTGAAATTGAATTTATTGTAGTGTGTTCCTTGTCTGGTAGTACAAATACCAATTTCTTGATGCGAAAGATTAATCTGAGGTGAATGTCAATGCAATAAAAGAAATTGAAGGCCCAGGTGTATAGTGAGACGTGCAGACATTGTACTTTGCAGGCGAAATATAGCAAGTAGTGGAAAGCTGAATATTGGAACAAAAGCATTTAGTAGGTAATATTTAGTGATTTCAAATCCTCTCTGCTGTGAATGTATGTGTAATTAAAATACTATAATAGAAGAACAATCTTCTCCCACTTTTTTTGCAATTTGTTAAAGATAACAATATAAAAACTAGAAAATAAAGGAACAGGAAAAAACAAATATTATCAATATATCGTCCTATATTGAGATATTAGAAAAAACGTATTTTTATAAAAATATGTTTAATCATAACAGTCATTACTTAGCTTTTTTCTTCCATTTCTTCTTCTTCTACACTCACCTTTTCTTCTTCTTCGTCCTCATTAATTTGTGTATTATCATCGCTTTTTTCATCTTCGATATTCGACGATACACTACATAATATGTTTTAGTTTTTTATTAATACTGGTCTCTTCGTCGATATCAAAGGATCTGAATATACTAATAAATTATTTAATATATCATTATTAGTTCAACACGGCAATATTTGCCGAATGTTCTCAAAGGTATCGTTTGAAATCCTTATTGCAGGCTTTCTGAGTCCCTTTCGATAATTGGAATATAAAATTCAATTTCTCTCAAGGTCGCAGTTAATCTTGGTGGAATAATGAAGGTAGATGCTTATTAAATAATGTACAATGGGTGTGTAAATTTTGTGAATATTTAAGAATTTTTTGGTATCTTAACCAATATAAAAATCCAGAACGATAAATCGTCGAGAAAGAGAAAAAATACAGCAAGTGGCTGCTTTCTTCGTCAGTTTTTTACTAATTGATTCCCTTAAATGAAATATTCACTTCAAAAACAATAATCAAAGCATTATGACAAAATTATTATATTTAGGAAGCTTTTCGCTATTGCTCAGATACATGTACTTATGACTACTGTATCTTACTTTATACAGACAAAATGTACATAATAATGTTATTATCATTTAGTTAGACTATATTACTATAATGTCTAACCACTAGTTTGCCTCAATTTAAAAAAAATGTTTTGACATTATATCCGAGGTTTCTACAGCGTCGTTTCACTGTGAGGTAGTGCCGCGAGGCAAATACAAATTTTTACAATATTTTACTGTGTGTTTAAAGCAACATTGATACGAAATTGTAGAGGGGAAAAAGTTGCAATGGTAGATGTAATAGGTAATCAGTTATCTTGTCAAATAAACTCAGAAAAAATAAAAACTCTTCCCCAATATTTTTACGAATATCTGCGGAACGCTTCTGGACGCTGGGTCGCACAGTTATTAACTGACAAGCACAAAGAAGTATGACGCTAAAGGGAAAGATTTTTTAAAATCGTTTTAACGAGACATTTTCCATCTTCCACAACTTAGAGTGATATGCTTCATAATTAAAAGAGGCTAGGAGCACAGCGCTTCCAAATCGACGAGAACCTTCAAGATGACATCAATCATCATTATCATTATGTGATTATGTCGAAAAGTGTACATATCTTTTGGTATTACCCTCGTATAATAAATAATTGTCGATATATTGGCTGTGGCAAACATATAACACACCTTCTGCAATGCTAATTATTTTATTTGAACTTTTTTTCAAATCATGATGTGAACATTTTTAAGCGGTATCAGTTTATTTTTTTTTAATTTAAGGTTCACCCAACTGTATAGTCAATACAATTAAAATCGAACGATATCAAATTGTTACCAGCAATGCTATCATCTCCGGGACTACAAGAATTGGCAATAGATTTCTGTCCAAAAATGAACGTTCGGAGTAGTGCATATGACTGAGGCAATCCAGAAATTACTCGTTTAAAGAAATAGCGCGAGGAACAAAAAATATTATATTTTTAATCTGAAAGTTGCAACTACGTCAGTTTTTTAAATGAGCAGTTCATCAAATACGGTCTTGGAAGTGCAATTTTCTTGGTATTCTAAACGTAAAATTGTCAATAGGAGTAGAAAATCGCAATAGTAGAAAGAAAAACGGGCACTATCTTACCTTGAAATCATTTAAATTGCTCAATATTGCTCTTTGGTATGTGTACGTTCTAACAAAGTCTTGTAGCATATTTTGTTGCTGAGAAAGGTATCCATAGAATTGAAAATACTGAGTGGCCGACGAATCCTCTGTTCGCACAGAAAAAACTGAAGCTCCTTTACCCGATTTTGCTTTCTTAACTGCTATTGTAAAACTACATGCGTCTAAATAAGAACGGGTTAAGGAGTGAGATGGTTTAATTTACTGGAATTACTTACCTTCTTCTCTGCAAAATTTTATAAATAATGTTTCACTATCCGTATTATATACAAAAGATTTGGAGGACACGTGGCTGCAGTCTGTACTGGGGTGTATCGGTAATTCCATAGGATTACCATCGCCTAAAAACAAAAGTAATTGATACGGTTGTGCGACAAATAAATTGTGGTGTTAAACAAATAATTAATATTGCAAGATAAATGCAATCATTGCCGACTGCAATTGACTTTTGGCTTTAATAGAAGCGCTAGACTTCCTCATTAATACTAATTCAACCCTACGCTTATTCTAAAGAATTAGGTAGTTACGATAATTAGTATTGGTAGTTCTTGCTCTTTTGAATCATTTATTCATAAGGGCTGATGAAAATATACGTTCTAGAATTGTTTACTGTAATTCAAACTATTTTTTCTAACATTGTTACACAAAAAACATTAACAAAATTACGTTATTTATAACTTTAATTTGAATTAGTTTTTAATACTAGTGCAATACATTTTTTCTCATTTTTTGTGTTAGATTTTCTAATGCAAGTCTACGAAAACAGTTTTCTTCAGTTATTAAGTTTTCAGTTCAAATTTTAAAACTCTAAGTTCCACTGTATTTTAATTCTTAATTTTCTTGAAATTTATCGTAACTTTTTATGAAAACAGCTATGAATATCACTTTACTTCTTCCCATTTAAATTTTAAAACCGATATAATACCTACATTTTATATACAGAGTGTCTCTAAAGGTCTTTACAAAACCATACCAAATTTCAGACCAAAATAAGTCTATTTAACAAAACTTACCTTAGTGACAATTTGCTTAGTTTCGGTGCAATACGGTCCTGAAGTTGCAGTCTATGAAATTATTCTCTATCAGAATAATACCCCCTCAAATAAACTATCGCATTTCGCAGCGCAAAACTCGGTTAAATATTAGTTTTAAAATAATCTGCATTTCTGACGTCGATTTTAAGCTTATAAGCGTGCAAACTCGAGTAGACAAAATTATAAAATACGTAGTAGTCCAAAATATTCTGTAATTGAGATATTTTTTACACTCTCGCATTACACCAGTCACCGTAGACATAAAAATCGTGTTAGGTCGCAAATAATTTCCAAGTCCTGATTTTTTTGGGATGATGTTAGGATAGATACCAATAGTGTAAAACCAAATTTGCAACATCGAAAGACCTGTGCTAACTTCGAGAAGCTCGAAAAACCTCGGAATTTTTGGACTTTTTCAGTTTTTGGATTACAACTTAAAATACGCATTTTACAGCACAGTCATCTACGACACATCTAAAGAATACAAAATTTGAGCGTAAATACAGCTCTCTACGTCTAACCGAACTCGAGATATAGCATTTCAAAAATGGGCAATTTTTTCCAAAAGTTACAAATTTGTAGTTGGTTAGACTTTCGAACAAAATATTGTCTAAAATACTCATTCTACAAGGAAAGTCATCCACTCATCAGAAATTAAGTTATAGAGAAGTTATTTAGCTTTAATTTAAGTGTAACAGAAACTCTTTAGGATCAATAGTTCTCATATTAGGGTCCTCCTCAGTTGTTTTAAAACTGAGATAAATTCAAATCTTTTTGTCACATGATTTTTGCTTTATCTCTAAACGAAATGTGGTGGGGAGTGTTCGAACATTACTTACCACATTTCTTTTAACCGAGGACTAAACCGCCGAGGTATTTTGGTGTACACGTTCAAGGAATTAGTAGGTATTAGTGAGGTATTAGTGGGTATTAGTGAGGTATTGGTGTGTATTAGTGAGGAATTAGAGATTATTTATGAAAAGTTATTAACGAAAAGAGAGCTTATGAGCATGATTGTTCGAATGAAATAATCCCAAAATTATAACCAGCGTGTGTGCATGTGAATGTTTGTAGTTATTTTAGACCAGGTAAGTACAAAATATTCAAATATGCGTCTATAATGTAATGTAAATGCTTATCAGCCAATCAAAATAATTGAGCCATCCTCATCGTTCCACATACCTATAGAAGTTTCTACAACGCTTTAGGACCCTATGGGGAGGTATTTGTTGCATAGTTTTATATTTTAAAGACCACAGAGCACATGGCCGACGTTTTGTTTGTCGAGTTTAAGTTGTATTTTTTCGGCACCTTTAATGTTTTATGAAGGTTTGAATAAAATAACAATAAGATCTAGGTTATATTTAAGTAATTTAAACATTTAACAATATTTATTACTGCGTATTTGATTTATAGTCAAATACAGCAGCCTGTTGAAACATTTCTGCCCATTAGTTCAACAATAACAATGACTATCCGTTTTTCAAAGAATTCGAAGCAAAAATGACAATTCCATCATCTTTGAAAAAATACTAATAATCAATGGCTATGAAAATGAAGTCCTAATTGTCAAAATTTCTCAGTCTAGTTTTGAGAAAATTGAAACATTTTGTAGGGATGAGTTAAGTGAAATTCTCCAAGATTCTGATTTGAAATCCTATATCGGTCCCTACATTAAAAATCCAAAAAGATTTAAAATTGTAATTGGTCACAAAAGTCTGATATTTATGATGGCGGATTATTTAAAAAAAAGATGAAAGAAGACTGATATTAGCTTTCCTAAGAAATTGAATTCTCGTCGCCTTCTTCGATCAGAAGTAGCGTTAACAAATCAGACTCCCCAGATGATAGTCAGTCTCAGACGTCTAATTCCGTTGTTAGCGTTCCAAAGCAATAAAGATATGGAAAGTGATAAAGACTCAAACTCAATAGGCGAGAAAACTCACATAAGAGGAACTTTAACGTCATGGACCAAACGTCAGTTATCCCTGAGAATTGGGAGAAATTTAAAATAAATATAAAGTCAGATAGGATACCATCTACAGCAACATCAAATGCTTTTGCAGCAGCTTTTACAAGATACCCAAGCTGTGTAACCTCAAATTTCCAAACTTATCTACGTAGTAAGCATTCAACAAATAATACATCTCTCACAACGAAAGGATCTTCCCAAAAACTATTACCTGCTTCTTTGAAAACAGTACAACTGTTAGGGGAAACGGCAAAACTTTCCCATCGGAAACATTTTGCATAAGAGAACAAATAGTAATAAACCCGAAAATTCCTGCAACGAAAACCAAAGTAATTGACGGTAGGTTCCTTTTCTTTGTTTTAATTAATTGTGTTACTTTTATCGAGTTTATTATTTTTATTTTATAGATTACTCTTTACAGAAGAATGTAGATAATGTCAACACTAAATGCTGTACCGATAGCAATAAATCTACTCATATGTTTGCCAGGAACATAGACGTTCAGATCAAACTCAAATTACCGACTATTTTATGATTATTGAAAATGTCGCAGACTTTATAAATAACAATGTTAAAATATCTGATAGTCTTTTCCGATTTAACAGATTTCCATCTTCAATCCGAAACAAACCTACCGCCATTGAAAACAATAATAAATAATAAATAAAATGGTATGTTACGAAAACTTATGGAAATAGCAACAAAAAACTGCCCAACCTAGTACTAAAAATCGCGATAGCGAGGCAATTAAACAATTTGCGTTGTATTTATACTATATTGGAGGAAGATTATTGTACCAAACCTTACATGCCAATTTGCTAAATATTCTTCCCTCTATTTCTACTTTGAACCGATATCTATATTAGAAAAATATATTTCTCGCAAAGCACGCGGCACAGAGGGGTACACACAAAAGTAAGAACGAAGCACACAAGTGTTTTGGTACATTTATTTTATATAATTTACTACAACACATGACAACTAGTTTTTTATTCCTATGTAGCTAGATGACGCACATACCATACATATTTCTTTTTGACTCGTTTTGCACTAAATTTAACAATCTAGATATCAAGCGTACCAGTTACCAAGAAGATGAGATATATTTTACCGAGTTAGTGGAATACCTAGAAGAAAGAAATCTGTGTCGGAAGACTAGACCAGAATCACCCGGAAAATCCAATACCAGGCTAAATCTAATAAGAATATAGCGATCTTGGATCAAGGAGCATCCGGATTACACTATTAAGGAAAATTTGTTTATTTAATAACTGTTATCGTTGTATTGAATTAAATGCCCATAATCTCATCAAACTACTTCTAAAACTCAAACACAATACAATCGATCCTGAGTTATTTAATATATCAATACTTTAGCAGCTAGCTTTGCGAGCAGCTGTTTAGGGCAGCGTTCTATGACTATGACACATTCAGTACAGTTATAAATTTTAGTATAAAAGATTTTATCCAAAGAATAGATAAGATAAAAATTATTAATTCGACGGTCAATGATTTGGAGGGTAAATTTCCGAGAGAAATACGAACGCATCTTAAAACCTCATCTGCAGCTGCAGACATTCCAACTTGCCAAGAGATTTACGATTTAAATATTGAAGCCACTGTGAGAAAAGCATTAGACGAGGCCATAATTGTAACGAAGCAGCTGGGAAAGTCCATAAAAAAGGATTCATGGAAATATATTGAGATACCCACAATTAAAGCACAAAACCAACAAGATGAGTCTGATTTAGAAAAGGAAGATAAGGGAGGTACTTCAAATTGTTGTCATGATGAAGAAACTGTAACTGCAATAAACTTTGCGTTTGGATTTGATGAATACGGCGAAGGAAGTGGAGCCAGTTGTTCCTGAGTTTCTAATCTGAAGGATTATTCAAAGAAAGTAAAGAATCTTTCTGGAACTTCATCATACGTAGAACTTAATGTTGGAGATGCTAGATCAGTTACTGTAAAAAACTTCATTCTGTTGGCTTCTTGATGAATCTTAGGCAAAGGTAGCATCTATAGACTTTAAAAGTTTTTAGTACTGGACACTCCAAAAATAAACCAAAGAGGAAGAAGCATTGAACTAAAAGAGAAACTAAGACGTAAAATACAAAATATGAGGTAGCAAGTTCTGACGAAGACAGCTCTACTTTGGAAATGGAATTTGATGATAGTACTGATACAGAATCTGCTATAATCTTATCCAATGAAGACATCTCAAGTTCCAAAACAATAAGGACTGTATTAATGATGGTGACTTTGTGGTCGTTAACTATTAGGATAACTATTATCCAGGAAGAGTTACTAACAAATGCGGTAAAATGTTTTTAGTTAATGCTATGACTATTGCCGGCACAGGAAAATGGAAATGACCCACAAAGACAGATGAAATCTGGTACGACATGAATGAAATTACCAAAAAAGTAAAACCCCCGACAATGATTGATAAAGAGGATTCTTTTCAGTCTCCGAATTGAACTGAATCAAAGGCACTTGTGATGATAACTAATACGTATTTTTGTTTTACTATATAATTTTTCTTTGAAGAATTTATTGTTATTTTATTATTTGTTTCTCAATGTGTAATAAAATTTAATAAAATTATATTCCAATTATTAAACATATATATGTCTTATTATTGCTTTATTACATTCGCTAAGCTAACGTACAATCTTAACATTTTTCACATTTAATTTAATGTTCGATTCACTAATTAAGTAGGAACTCGGTTAGAACGGTATGAGTTCTTACAGATGTTTCATACATTCACTCACATTTAAAAGTTGAGTTGATGTAAAATCATTTCTAAGGACCTTATAGGTATTAAATCTATATCAAAATAAACTGACTTTTCAATGGTGAATACCATTCTTATGTTAGCCAAAAATAACAATTATTATTCAACTTGTACGCAATTAGAAATATGAATTAAATAATTATTATTCGTGATAAAATTAATAGAAATTACTAGGTATTAGTAGAATTAGATGGTAATTTTAGGAATTAGTAGGAATTACTCGACACCAATACAGAAAGTAGTAAGCATTTTAGGAATTAGTTTATAAATTTTAGTCAGTGATTTACTCCTCGAAAACAACATTGACTCTAACTATCGTTAATAAGAGAAAATTTTTAAAGAAAGTCATTTCAGAAACTCGAAAATAATTTCAGCATTTTTTCTGACTACTTCTTTGAGTTTCTGAAATACAGCGGGTTACCTCTGTTAGTCAGACACCTGATATGTAGGTACTCTGAGCTAGAGGCCAAACGAATAGAACGATTTGATTAAAATTTCATATTCAGGGTTATCTAGAGTTCATCAGAGATATATATTTTTCTTTTTTTCTACCCTTAAAATTTTGGGTGTAAAATTGGAAAAATTGATTTCCTTAAAGTTTGCACACGTATACTACAATGTTAACAAAACAGTTAGCTTTTTTTTTTTTCTAGAAAGAACTCAATTCAGATAGAATTTAAACCCTTAAGTTTTAGTCTTTTCAAAATGACTGGAATAATTTCTTCAAATTAAGTTTTTGGATTACAGGTTAAACACCAAGAACTTTTTGGCTATATAGAGGTTCCTCAGAGATAATTTTTTCTTTTTCTTTCAATCCCTAAAATTGAGAGTGTAAAATTAAAAATTGATTTTCTCGAAAACGGTTCTAACGATTTTCCTGAAAATTTGCACACGTATACTACATTTCAATGTTTACAATTGGTCGTTTTCCTTGGAAAATTCACTTCAGGGAGAGTTTAATCCCTTAAGTTTTAGTTTTTCAAAAACGGATATTCCTCAAAATTAGTTCTTTGGACAATAAATTACATTATAAATGCCATGAACTATTTGACTGTCTGAGAGATTTCTCAGCGGTACTTTTTCTTTTTCAAATTAAGGACGTAAAACTAAAAAAATCGAATTTCTTAAAAACGGCTCTAACGAATTTCCTTAAAATTTGCCCACGTCTACTACATTACAATGTTTACAAAACAGCTATCGTCGTTTTTCCAGAAAACTTAATTAAGTGAGAATTTAATCCCTTCACTATTAGTTGTTTAAAAACGACTGGAATGAATTTCCACTTTGGACAATAAATTACGATATAAATACCATGAACTTTTTGGGCAATTTGAGCTTTTAAATTCGATTAAACCAATTTGATTTGTCGAAATCAGCTTGAAGAATTTTTCTAGAAAATTGTAAGTAGAATAATTATGTCAATAATATAGCGATATTGTTTTTTTTTTCGGGATAATTACATAAGTATACTTAACTGTTAGCATGTAATGTTAATACTGAATTTTAAGTTAAAACGACGAGTGAGTTAATAAATTGTTGTAGTTTTTCACCTAGCGACATGTAGTGTTTCACGTCAAATCCCCGCCATTCTTAAAGCACATAAATTCTGGGATATGTACGCTAAAATAAATTTAAACAATAACGCAATTAACCATTTCGATGACTTTGTTGTGTTCCGTGTTTTACTTTAAAATTTAAATTTAATTAAGGTAGAATAAACAAAGGATTAAAAGTCTTGGCGTTACGAATTATGTTTTTACGAATAGTGATAGCGACGAATCAGTCGGTGTTACCAACTTTCGCCGTTACAAACTGTCGATGAAGTTGCATTATTTCTCAAAATGGCGAAAGAAGTTATTAGAAAAAGATTTCTAAATGCAATTTTTAGTACATGTTTCAGTTGCATAAGATAGTTTAGATTTTGTAGCAATAATGTGTAACTGAACGAAGTACAATGA
>JALBCR010001160.1:0-49732 GCA_030710515.1 Abscondita cerata
TCATTGTACTTCGTTCAGTTACGTATTGCTAATTCAATAAGTTCAACAAAATAAAACAGTAGTTTTTAATTATTAATATATTTCTTCAAAGAACGTACATTGCACATTATGCACATAAAAAAATATTATCAGAAACTTAGAACGATATAGAAAGTAGTAAAGAGAAAATAAGTAAAACGATAAAATTGTACAAAAGTAAAAGTTATTCATGCAAATAAAAACACGTACCTTTATAATTTCTACGCTCCTAATACTTAAACATAATTAAACATTTAACCAAATTACGCCTTTTGTTTTTATTGCCAGCAAGGCTTTGTCCTCTCTCCCACACTACCAATTTTTGTTATCTTTCACCCCAACCCTCATGACTTTTTGCCCTAATAAATTCACCCTCTCTACCTCCAAACATCTTCCTCTGTGGATGACAGTTGTCCACCAACCTTATTAGAATTTATTATTACTGTTACAATGAAAAACGTTTGCTTTAAACCTCAATCTGTTTTTTAACTTTATCTTTCACGTTTTTCAACCGAAAATTGAGGTTCAACATGCTAAATAAGTTTCTAATTTTTTAAATTTTCTAATGGTTTATATGCTCAAGGGTAAATCATCCTTCTTATAGGGTCTTATTTACACGCGGATAATAGTTTGAACACCAAGGTGAATCAATCTATTTATAGTACAATAGCATTTTCTTATACAATTTATAACTTTAATGTTTTTAAATCGAAAATTGAAGTTCAAAATTCTAACAATTCATATTTCATCACATGTTCTAATGGTGCTATTTTAAAAACTGAAAAAATTGCCTTTGAATGTGACATTTACGCGTGGATACTATCTTAAGCGTGAGATAAAGTAATCTATTTATAGTACAAAGGCATTTTCTTATACAATTTATAACTTTAACGATTTTCAACCAAAAATTGAAATTCAAAATTCTAACAATTCATATTTCATCACATGTTATAATAGTGCCATTCTGAAAACTGAAAAAATTGCCCTTAAATGTGACATTTACGCGCGGGTAATAGTTTGAACACCAAGGTAAAGCAATCTCTTTTTAGTACAAAGACAATTTCTTATACAATTTGTAACTTTAACGTTTTCAACCGAAAATTGAGGTTTAAAATTTTAACAATTCATATTTCATCTGATGTTCTAATGGTGCCATTCTAAAAACTGAAAAAAATTTCCCTTAAATGTGACATTTAAGCGTGAAGATAAAGTAATCTATTTGTAGTACAAAGGCATTTTCTTATACAATTCATAACTTTAACGGTTTTCAACCCAAAATTGCGGTTCAAAATTCTAACAATTCATATTTCATCACATGTTCTAATGGTGCCATTCTCAAAACTGAAAAAATTGCCCTTATATGTGACATTTACGCGCGGATAATAGTTTGAACACTAAGGTAAATCAATCTATTTATAGTACAAAGACATTTTCTTATACAATTTATAACTTTAACGTTTTTCAACCGAAAACTATGGTTTAAAATTCTAACAATTCATATTTCATCACATAATCTAATGGTGCTATTCAAAAACTGAAAAATTGCCCTTAAATGTGACATTTACGCGTGGATACTATCTTAAGCGTGAAGATAAAGTAATCCATTTATAGTACAAAGGCATTTTCTTATACAATTTATAACTTTAACGTTTTTCAACCAAAAATTGAGGTTCAAGATTCTAACAATTCATATTTCATCACATGTTCTAATGGTGCCATTCTGAAAACTGAAAAAATTGCCCTTAAATGTGACATTTACAAGCGGATATTAGTTGGAACACCAAGGTAAATTAATCTATTTGTAGTACAAAGGCAGTTTCTTATACAGTTTATAACTTTAATGTTTTTCAACCAAAAATTGAAGTTCAAAATTCTAACAATTCATATTTCATCACATGTTCTAATGGTGCCATTCTGAAAACTAAAAAAAATTGCCCTTAAATGTGACATTTAAGCGTAAAGATAAAGTAATCTATTTATAGTACAAAGGCATTTTCTTATACAATTTATAACTTTAATGTTTTTCAACCGAAAATTGTGGTTCAAAATTCTAACAATACATATTTCATCACATGTTCTAATTGTGCCATTCTGAAAGCTGCAAAAATTGCCGTTAAAGGTGTCATTTGCTCGTAAATGCCGCTCTCTGTCATACATATTCTTTTAAGTCAGCATTTTTTTATAGTATGTAAAAGTGTTATTTCCAACAATAGAGCAAAATTAAATGATGAAGTCCAGAATTAACATCATTAACAACGTACGTGTGCCTGTAAGTTATTATGTTTTTTTATTTTATTTACTGTTGTTAATTTTGTTTTAGAGACTTGCGCTTTTGCAGTCCGCTGCTAGTGTCACCGTAAGATAATTTTTGATTTTTACAATGTTTTATAATTCTTTTAAAATATTTACAGCCGTTGCCGGAGTTATCAAATATAATAACCCTGCTGGACAATCGAAGTTGCTCAGTTTTTAACGATGAGGTAGTTATTCAATTAATTTATTAAATCAAATAATTTTAATTTATTATTGCAGGCACCCCTACAAAATCAAAAGAGTGATGATGAAGTCATCCCCTCATCCCAAGAGGTTGTTGGTGAGGAGGTATTTATTTTCGTTTTCTTACTTTTTTTTAATTCATTTTTTAACTATATTTACAGCATCAACCAGAGGTTCTTGGGCCAACAGCCTTGAAGGGTTTGGCGTCATTCCTGGAGTTGTTTGGCAAGAAGGATGAGGTAATTTACCGTTTGTAATATTTTAATTTTTATTTGTTGCTACTTATAATACGTGTCTTAATTTTTCTTTATTTTCCTTTTGGTTCCACAAAAACAAACTCATCCCCTTCAACAGGTTTCTATGGGGAAGAATTGGAATTTGTGTAGGGCGCTGTACGACCATCCTGCATCCAGTTTTTCTTTGGTGGAACTGCCAACTCCAAAAACTGAGGATGACGTGGGGTGGTCATCTTTAAGAAAACAAATTTTGAAAGATATGAGCGAGACGTACAGCAGGGTCTACAAACTTCAGAAAGCGGACTTCGAGGCCGTCACGGACCTCGATGCAAAGCGTGCGGTTTTAGTGGCACGTGTGAAACAATATAGACAAGAATTAAAAATTATTAAAGAAAAACGCACACAGTTTTGTATGAATTAGTATACTTTTAAGTTAGATATAAGATTTGTATAAAAAAATTAAATAAATGTGTGTTGTTTAAATTTAATGCTTTCACTTAACACTTAAATCATTTGTAAATAATATAAAGCAAAAATGCATTTATTATTAAATTTCGGTCTCTGTCATACACAAGGAAATGCAAATACAAAAAAATACTGATAGCGACTAAGGTGAATCATTGTATTTGTAGAACAAACGCACATTGAAGCGTCTGTTCTCAACTTAACAATTAAATTACTTGTAGACATTAAATTTTTCGTGTGCATTTCTAAATCGAAAATGAAACACATTTTTGATTTTAAATAATTTTATTAAAGCGCTAATACATGTGTATTTATAATTAAATGGATGTATTTAGGTTATTAAGAACAAGTTAATTCTATATTACTTTTTATTTATATTAATTTTTGAATTTTTTTCTTATTTCATACATTTTAAGATCACTAGGCAATTGGTGCAACGATTTCAAATACAAGTATAGTTTATATTTATACAATTTATTACATCTCATTGTACAAATTCAATGGTTGTTGTTTTCCCAATGCACCTTGGCCTCTAAATAAATTTTCTTCCTACTACTGATGTCTAAATTTATCTTCTTTATATCGACCTCATTAAATTTTCTTGTGAAACGTTCCGGTAATGTTCTTTTAAACTTATTAAACACTAAAACCATTTTTATACCAAACTTCGTATCACTTTTTGTAAAACTTTTTATTTTGTGTTTTTCACCAATACCTAACTCTCAAAGGCTCACATATGGAAGCACATGAGCTGCCTTATTTACTTCTGTAGACATTTTCTGCTAAAACGTTTCAATTTAATAATATACTGTTAATTGTAAAATAATTGTAACACAATAAACAACTGCCAAAATTGCAATTGTTTACCTACGGTTCCTTTGATCATTTTTTTAAATAAAACTTCAATGAATTATCATTTTGTGTGTAATAATTAAGGATCGTCTGCCTTATATTAAATTGGTTTAATTTTTTACTATTGTTTTCATCAATAGTTTCAACGATAAAGCATATTTACAACTTTTTAGTTGAATTTTTATACACATAAGGGTTATGTTGTATTATTCATAGAATTTTTGTATCTTTGTTTTCAGAAATATGGCTTCTAAATATGTCTTAAAGATCTCCAGCATAAATAAATTTTTTGAAAATGATAATAAGATTATTAAGAGAGGAGAAAATGCAATGGAGTCAAACCATGTCAAATCCATGCAGTTTGATGCTAAACTAATGACGATTAGGGGTGAAATTATAGCTAACATGAAAACTAAAACTTACAGGAATGAGGTAATATGCTATTGCTTACCTATTTTTTATTGCTATAATTCAAAGATTATTTTTTTAGATTACGATCAACAAGTCGGAAGAAATTGTTACCGCAACCTGTGCATATCCGAGAGGCATAAAATGTCACCATCTCGTAACATTGGCGTTATTTGGACATTACAATATTTCTGTAACTGATAAAGAGTGTTTATGGAATATGCCCAAATCTAAAAGTGTTGATATACAAACAGCTGAAGGAATGTAGGTACCCTTCAAAACCGTACTCTGCTATTAATCGAAACTTAGATTCAGATGAATTAAATGAAATACGAGAAAAACTGTCTAAAGTAGGTAGTACAATGGGGTTTACTTGGCTACTGAAAAAACAAAGCCAAGATGAAAGTGATATTGATTTTCCAGTAATCGTGGACATCATTTTGTGTAACGAGTTTCTTGCATGGCCAAATAAAATAGAATTCTTTAAAGAAAAATGTGCTATTGATAACGAACGGAATAAAAAATAGACTATGCAACAACAGGGCAAATTCAAAATAAAAAGTGGTTTGTGGTACGAAAGTACAGAATTACTGCAAGTAACTTTGGACAGATCATTGCATGTTCAAAACGAAGTAGGTTTCCATCTAACATTATTACACAACTTTAATTTTGTACACTATTTACCTAAAATTAAAAAAAATAACAGTTTATAACAAAAAATAAAAGTTTTTAAGAGTAATATTCTTCTACTTCTTTTATTAATGAGCACTGAAAGTTTATAAGTGTACCACACAACTGAAATATTACAGTAATCTGAGACATGTAGTAATGTGGAATATGATGTAAAACAATGTAACATTTTATTCTTCGAATAGCTCTTTCTACATGAATCCTTGCTTTGGCTATCTATTGAGTCTTGTACACCTGAGCTTCAGTAAATTGTGGGGTTGTTAAAAACGGTGATATGTTCAAATACACGCCTTCAGGCAGTAAGTCTTTGAATAGAAAGCCCTTATCTGCAAGTATAAGGTCACCAACGCACATTTGTTTTAGTATTACACTGTGCTCGACTATTTTTTTTGTCTGATAAAGATCCTGGATATGCCTTACTTATACGAGGGTCGTCCTAGAAGTACATAGCCTAACAACGTAAAAACAAAAATTTTGGCAAAAATCGGTTTTATCTCTACATAGATTCCTTTCAACTCTATACACTTAGTCCAGCGATGTTCGAATGCTTCGATCACTTGCTTGTAGTACGATATGTCAAGCTCCGCAAAATAGCCATCAACCGCCGCTTTCACTTCTTCATTATTCGAAAATCTTTGACCACCCAACCATTTTTGAGGTTTGGAAAAGAAAATAGTCTGAGGGTGCCATATCTGGAGAGTAAGGTGCGTGGGGTAGCAGTTCGAACTTCAACTCGTTGATTTTGGCCATCGCGACAACGGACGGTGACAGGGAGCATTGTCATGATGGAACAGGAATTTTTTGCCAAATGCGGTCGTTTTATTTCTTCGCTCAAACGTTGCAATAAGTTTGCGTAATATTGGCCGTTGATTGTTTTTCCTGGTGGAAGATAATCAATGAAGATAATGCCCTTTGCATCCCAAAAAATTGACGCCATGACTTTGCCTGCAGATGTAACAGTCTTCGCCTACTTCGGAGCTGATTTTCCTTTCCCAGTCCTCTGTCTTGATTGTTCCTTGGTTTCAGGCGTATAGTGGTGGACCCAAGTTTCATCCATTGTGACGAATCGGCGCAAAAATTCGGTTTTATTTCTGCAAAACATCGATAAACATTGATTTGAAACATCTTCACGACGCTGTTTTTGCTCTGCCGTTAGCAAACGCGGCACCCATCTCGCGCATAGTTTTTCATTTCCAAATTATCGGCTAAAATGCGATGTACCGCATTTTTTGAAATGCTTACCATGTCTACTATCTCACGTACTTTTAATCGGCGGTCATCGAGTATTATTTCGTGGACTTTTTGGATCAGTTCCGACGTTTTCGACTTCGTTTAAATTCAGCCACCCTATATTTTATAGTCGCAAATGATGGAGCAGACTCTCCCAAAGTACCATCTAGCTCGGTTTCGATATTAGTTGGATTTAACCTTTTCAAATGAAAATATTGTATCACGTAACGATGGCCAATTTTTTCCATTTTTATGAATACGCTAAACACGTTCACTGAGAATCGCTACTGTTCAAATACTAAACGACCGAACGTGTTCAAACTTGTCATGTATATTTGCTAAGATGCGTGTTGTCGGACGCGCTCTGTGTTTTTAACCTAGTAGCACCATCTATCCGTTAGGCTATGTACTTCTGGGACGACCCTCGTATAAGTTAATATGCCGTTTGGAGCAACACCTACCAAAGTTTTCCAGGTGTTTCTGTGTTTATCGGAGCTGTAGGTTAATCTCTGTTTATCCATACTGCTGGGTACGGCAGAGAATATTTTTGTGCAGTCGGGAATGATTCGACAATTCTTAAAATTGACAAATGCACCTGGAAAACATGCCTGATTGCACCTTAAAGGTATAACGTACTTTGTGTAAAGCGTACAACCAGGTCTTGATGATGTTAGTAACAGTAGATGTGCTACAATTAAATTGAATTGCTAAATCTCCACGAGGCAAGTTTAGTCGGAGCTTCATTAGTGTTATTAGCATTTGATCTATTTTTGAAAGTAATTTTACTTTCCATTTGGCATAATTACTCAAAGTACATTTTTCCAATGTTTCATATAATATTAAATATAAGGCACTTGTTGGTATTCCAGTGTACGGGTGTCCTGTTTTCGACACTTTTGCAGGATATCTCCGTTATTATTGCAGTTCGAGTTTTGGGGTTTTTGCGAACCTGTGTCACTTTTTTTGTAAAACAAACGATAGCGCAGACATAATTATTATGGCCCTCTTCGTTTTTGAAATACAGAGTAAAATTGAAAAGTGTGCATTTTCAGACACCCTATGTAATTCAGGTATTTGATAAGTTATTGACTAAGTAAAAACAAAATCTTACACATTTTTTTATGCAGAATCCAGTGACGTGCTTAGTTTTTTTTTAAGTGTCCCCAATTTTGAGAAAGTTGCCAAAGTTAGGAATTTTTAAATGGGACACCCTGTATGTCAATTTGTATTTACATTCTACTTATTAAGAGTTTCAGAATAACGCGTATATATATTTATAGGTGTTGTTCAAAATGGTTGCCATTTTCCCTAATGCAAAATTTTGTTTAAAGCATTTAAAATTATTATGGGGTGACCTATAAATATATATACGCGTTATTGGTTATTGGTTTTTACTATAAGTTTAATAAAAATAAATCTGTTTGGCTTTTAGTTTCTAGGCTTATTTAAAAAAAAAGGAGATTCTAACCTTCGATTGGGAACAAAGTGCCGACTATTATACATTTCTGAAAGCTCTTAATGAGTGGAATGTAAATACAAATTGACATACAGGGTGTCCCATTTAAAAATCCTAACTTAGGTAATTTTCTCAAAAATGGGTACACCTAGAAAAAAACTAAGCACGTCACTGGATTTTGCATAAAAAAATATGTAAGATTCCGTTTTTACCTAGTCGATAACTTATCAAATACCTGAATAACAGAAGGTGTCTGAAAATGCACATTTTTAACTTCACTCTGTATTTCAAAAACAAAGAGAGCGGTGATAAATCTGTCTGCGCCATCGTTTGTTTTACAAAAAAGTGACACAGGTTCGCGAAAACCCCAAAACTCGAACTGCAATAATAACGGAGATACCCTGCAAAAGTGTCAAAAACAGGACACCCTGTACATGAGTACATGTTCATCGTTGTTCTTAATATGTTTAAAAATTTGATAGTTTTTCAGTAGCTTTGTCTAGATCTTGCCTTAAAAAGTAATTTTCTGCCTGTAATGATGCCCCCGATGTTCCACTTTCACTTCTTGAAAAAGAAAGCATACCTTCTACTCTTAAAGAAATAGTTCCAGTGCTTTCACGTTAAATGGAGGCAGCTTGAAATGATGCTATCAAACTCTTCTCTGTGATTGGCACATTTGCTGTCCTTTTGCTGCAAATAAAAAAACATTATTATAATTAGTTATCAGAAAAAGTAAGTTAATTACCGTTTATCTGGAGTTTCAAAATTAAATTTTCTTTTGATATTAAATTCAAATATTGTTGGTATTACAAACTAATGAGTATTTTGTTGGTTCTCTATCTTTTTTCTGTAAGTATGTTGTATTTAATTAACATAAAACTTTTAGGTAATTATTACTTACTTTATTTTCTATCCACTTTTTCTTCTCCGCTGAATTCATGAAGAAAGTAAATAATCAACATATTTTTTGTTCACTGTAGTGCTTAGGGTTAGGTACAAACACGTAACTATTTTTTATTAAATATCTTCCTTAAAAATATTATTAAAATTACAATTCAGAAACACAAACTAAAAATAAACACATAACCTTAAAATAATTGAAATGGTAATAAAATTTGTAAATATTCCTTTACTAGTCCGAATGATGAATTAAACGAAAATGTGTATTTGTAACAATCGGAAAGTGTGAACGAGTAAGCTTATTTATGTCCCTAAACTTTTAAAAACAGTTTGCAAAAATCTCTTATGGAATTTTTAATGCACATTTCCTTTGTTCGGAAAGGTTTTGCTACGCTAACCTCCTCCCCCCCCTTCCCACTGCCGTCAGATTTAGGTAGTCTATTATCATTTGCTTTACATATCTCATCTAAAGGACATTTAATCAAACATTTTAGCCTTTATTCATCATTTTAATTGTAACCATAAAAATAAACATAATTTCAGACTTCCTCTTAGTACACGAATTGATAGTTAATAAGAAGTGAGAAAGTACTCTTGGCTGTGGATGCTTCTTAAATAGGTGCTGCTTTATTTCACAAATTTACAAAGAAAATATACAAAATGAAAAAAGTGGCAAGTGGTGGGAAATTCCCAATTTCTTAAATGTAACTCACACTAACGGCTGAAAATATCGGTTATGGTTGGTTATGGTGTAGAACTGGACGCCGCTTAAAGCCGCGAAAAAGTTACATTCATATGAAAATAAAAATAATTTTAAGAACATTCTTTTTTTTTAAATAAATTTAAGTTGTTTTCATGTGATCGAGGGTAAACAATGTTAGTTGATAGGTTACAATTATTACTATACAAAAAAAATTCCAGAACCGTACTCAGGACAACTGGACCACTTTAAAGAAGGTGAATGTAAAAGAATCATCACACTTGTAACTGGTCGAGACGACGTTTCGCACCCTAATCAAAATTTAATACTTATTTTATACCCCAATAATATAATACAGAATTTCAATCTTTAGATTTGTCACTTATATGTGATAATTTTTATGATATTTATTTCTAAGCTAGCTGATAATTTTTGTTGTTTGTTATATAACTTTTAATTAAGTTGTGACGTTATATGACTAGTTTATATAAATTAGTTTTTAAAAAAATAATTGTGACCTTTACAGTTTATGTGTATTGTTTGTGATTTTTATTATCTTTACTTGTTAGTCAACCCTTTTAACAATTTTGTTCTTCATATGTTTACATACACTATTACCTTATCTAAAATTTTATAGCAATGTAAATTATTATTGTGGGTTTTGTTCGCAATAATTAGTGGCTTAGAAGAATCACCCACATTAGGGTGCGAAACGTCGCCTCCACCAGTTACAAGTGTGTTGGTTCTTTTACATACACCTTCCTTAAAGGGGTTCAGTTGTCCTAAGTACGGTCCTGGAAAAAAATTTCTTCGCCAAGTTTACGGAAGGAAAATCTTTTCAACACAAGATATTTTTATATATCTGTAGGGTTTACTAGTATTTTTTCACTGTAATGTGTTATATTATACTATGTAAACAATTTGAATTTCAAAATAAAATAAAAAATATAATCGGTGTCATAAATAATCAGTATGAAGTTGAACCACCGTATAAGATACGACGACGCGGAGAATTCATGTAACACTTTTCCATTACACAAACTAAATTTGTAAACAGACTGATATTAAAACAGAAATCAAAATGTCATCATATTTTTATTACTCATTGCCCAAAAAATCCCGTTCTAATGAAGAAGTACACATTCAGATCCTCTAACAGCTTGGCTGAATTTTCTTTTCATTTTTTTCTTGCAAGCTTTGAAAAATACGACAAGATATGATTTTTATTTAATATTAAATGTGATATGTGATGTTCTTATGCAGCAAAAGTGTCAAGCGCTCTCATGAAATTTCACACGCATTTTACAAAATTGAAAGCGCTAATTTATTCAGTGTATTTTACTCCATATAAGACTAGACTGTTTCTCAAACACATGTATGCATCACAACTATTTAACATCAAATATCAATTAATCAAGTCTTTATTGCCAGTATCTGACGTTTGCTGCATTTTCACACCATGTTTCGTGAATTCTACATTTTTATATGAATGCAAAGCTAGCCATATCTTCTTGTTTCGCGTGTTAACTGCCCCATTAAGAATGAAATAAATGAACTTGTTTCCATAAACTTCAAATTCCTAATTAGTGCTTGTTAGATACTGAATCTACCTTATATCTAATAATTTAACGTAACAACCGCACTTCTCTATATTCTTTGCTTGAACGTAAAACGTGAGAAAAAGAAACCGTTGCATCTTCCCGTTTTCTAATATTCTAATAAGATTAATGAATAAATAAAGCTTATATTAAAAATTTAAGGTAATATGTGCGTCACCTGCCATTTACCTTCGAAACCCTTGACATCTTAATCAAATTTTGTGTAGATACACATGGCATACAGAAAGGTTACTTGATCGATATTGAATATGTATGTCACGCAGTCCCATATATAATATGATTCCAATATTCGTACAATCCCAAACGTCTCATCATCCGATGGTTAATATCTTTTAGTCTTACATTGAAGTTTATGACCATCGCCTGACCGCATTATAAAATCATTTTAAAAAGCTCAAGAATTTAATCCTACTTCGTCAAACATTTTGCCAATTAAAAAAAAAACATTGAATTTACTTTGACGCATGGATAATGATAGACCATTACAACCCAATTAACCTTTTCACGTTGCAGTCGCCTAATGAAAACATTTTATAGGGTACTGATTAATGTAACTTTGGCACGTATTGCATCAATTACGCAAGCGGGAATCTCGGGGCAGCTACACAAATCATTCTTATCAGCCACAAAATAATATAAACATGTCGCAACATTTGAATATATGTAAACAAGCAATGTGATTACGTGTATGTGGTTTGTGGAAAATGCGACAGGGATACGTTTCTACTTTGGGGTTTACACTATTGTCTCTGGTTTTAACAAACAATAAAATAATTACATGTCAAACCTTTTTATGTTGCGTATGTGGTTTGAGAATCCCAACATTTTAACATTAACTTTAATTATTACAAAAATGGTAGCTTCATTTAATTTCACCATAATTGATTATGTAGTAGGCGTTGTGTTTCCTACCTTTACTAGCTGTAACTGTGACAGTTTCATGTAATCAGTACTGTTTCATTATGCATTTTAAAATTGTGCCCAATTTTTGTTAATTGTACAAGATCCAATTAATCTCAAAATGCTACATACCCTAAAGAAAAACATAAAACCCTTATTATTTACAAAAATGTAGGTAATAATATAATTCAGTGATTTCTTGATAATACTCTTATTTTTACTTGATTTTAGATTTCCTTTCTCAGAAAGTCTTTTATAGGAATGGGATCACGACGTCTATTTATTAAGGTACAATTTTATATAATTAGTAATGTTACACAGAAAAAAAAAATATAAATTTATTATAAAAATTTAAATACTTACAAAATAAAAGTTCTGTTTTAGTTTTGCTTTTTTTCAGGAACAACATCATCCAAATAAAATTCGAAAAGACAAAGGGCGTAACAAAATAAATTAACATTAATTAATTTGAACATACAAATAATTTATAAAAAGAAACAAACAACTGATGTGTTAGTCGAGCTGGCGTACAAGTGTGACTGACATTACAGATAAATATATAAAATTTTAACGAAAGTTATTTCCTCTAATTTTAAATTTAATTAAAAACTTGCCCTATCTAGAAACCCTTCGGGGTTGTGGTTTAAAAAATTTAAACATTTACGTAAAACTGGCCGACGTTTCGCCTCTCAAGCGGGAGCTTTTTTTAGGCTGAAATTTTTATTTGTATAAAATTACAGCAGTATTTTTGTACATATATAAAAATATACGTGCAAAAAGAATTATAAGTAAATATGTCATTTTTCAATTGTTTAGTTAACTATTATTTTATTTAAATTATTCTAAGAACTACTTGTAACGGTTGTAGTTTACAAATAAACAAAAAAAACGACGGCTCTAGCGGTACAACCTAGAGAGAAAAATAAAACAATTTGGGGAGATCCTTAGAGAACTATATAGAAGTAGATTGCTGCCTAACAAGTCGCCACCTGCTGGGTAATAGAAAGAAATAAAACCGACCAACAGGAGTTCAACAGGTTTTACTAAAGGTCTAATACGCTAAAAAAAAACACAAATCAGAGAGACAAATAGACAATTCAATATAGCAAATAAAATTTGAAGTACTAGGAGAATGTGACAGAAATAAAAGAGACTGTCGCATGTGATTACGTGCGTTAGCAACAACAATAATTAAAGCTTGCAACTAATGTGTCGTATTTTAGTTAAGCTTTTTAGTTACACCTCAAATTAAAGTTAACGTTCTAATTGAGGATTGGTTACTAAGAAGACTCGACGTACAAACGTCACTTACACACGGTGACTTAAAACTAACTTAAACTCGGAATAAAAAGGTAAGTAACTCCCGCCAACCCAAAAGGCCTTTTGTTTTTGCTTCAACAATTTTATGCAAAGCGGACAAGCTCTTAAGGAGCTGGCTAAGAACAAAACCAAACGTCGGTGGTGTAGTCTACCCCAAATAAAAACTTGCTTAAATGCTAGAGATTCAAACAGTTTAATGTCACATGTACGTGAGCTTCATTCGTATCAATATTGAATACATTACTTAAACATTAAAACTAAGCTGTATTCTGTAGTATGCAGTTTCGAGAAAAGAAGGCAAATATGTTCCCTCAAAGCAGCAAGTATGCATCATGAACGCTACTGCAGTCTGTAGAGTTCTACGGTTGGTTGCAGTTTAATTGAATGCAAAACCGTGGTAGTCGTAAAGTTTATAGGGAAAGGTTTTAATTAGCCATTCCTGCAACCCTATGAGTTACTCAGGTATAATACATGATGACAATATGAGGTTAACGCACGTCCTAAAGCATACGTCGGAATTAGAACTCACACAACCACGAAACCAAAGAAAGGAAGATAAAGTACTTACTGTGAATGTGGTCGGATTTAAATTTAAACACCAATTCGACTTGGAATTATTGAAGCACACATTTATAGTTTATGTGTAATGTTTTAACTTTAGGAGGCACGCCAAACACATAAGTAGAAGGAAGTAGAAAATGTCCGCTCATCGTCTTCGAAACTTTTGTTAATTAAAAGATCCACCAATTAAAAATTCGCAACA
The DNA here is from genome assembly GCA_030710515.1 of Abscondita cerata. NCBI lineage: Eukaryota > Metazoa > Arthropoda > Insecta > Coleoptera > Lampyridae > Abscondita > Abscondita cerata. Next base: position 14,054 of record JALBCR010001160.1, read on the forward strand.
TGCATAAAATAAACCCGTAACATACTAAGATATAACTTCCACATAGTAAACAACATTAAACAAACTTGCAAAAATTGAAAATGTTTTTCAAATTATAGAAAACTTTTACATTAAATCGATTGGCTTCCTGTTCTTTGTAATATTACTCCATCGAACGTTCGACAAAAAGCAGGGTTAAAACAAGAATGGGATAAATGCCAAATTAACAAAAAGTGACATTGACAACCCTCCTGCTAAAAGACTTAAATCTCAATGTCCTGTATGGTTGCAAGACTACTTAAGTACGGCTTTTTCTGAAGTTGAAGAGTGGAAAAAATTATGGTCTGGAGTTGATGTTTTCAATAATCATATCATTGATAATTCAACAATAGAAGTCCCGGGCATTGATCAAAAAAGAAAAATTTGGTCAAAAGTAAATCGCATAAAAACAGGCCATTCAAATTGCAACTCTATGTTGTTCAAATGGGGTGCGATTTCAAATCCAAATTTTGACTGTGGAAACGAACCAGAGACCGTTACACATATTGTAGAGGATTGACAATTAACGAAGTTTAAAGGACAGTTTCCAAATATTCATAATTTAACGGATGAAGCAATATTATGGCTTACGAATCTGAAGGACATCTGCAGTTCAGCAGTTTTTTGTATTCTTGTCTTGATTATCTGTTTTTCGTTATTTTGTTTGGTATTTCTTTAACCTACTATTTTTTTCGTCATTGTCATGACTGGCGCTTGGACCGGTCTACTATATGTCGTCATGCAATGGCTGTGCTGTTATATTTTAGGTTCTTATTTACCTTCTATAATGTTTACACACTTAATTAATATTATTACATGTGAACACTAGAGGTGGGTAAGGGTTGGCATGTTTAAGTTTTAGTGGTTTTCCTAAACCTTGAAGTAAATGCTTTGCCAATACGAACCAATCCACTATTGCACACGGTTTTGTCACCAAACTATACAGGTCTATACTGATCTTCTGGGGCACCATACATAACACTTACATCACAATACAATATTTGTGTAATGTACCATACGAATAAATAAATAAACATTAAATCTTTAATATTACATATTATAATTTTTTTTAAAAACACTCATCTTTGTTCAATAAAAGTTGATAGTCACAAAAATACAAAAATACTTTTAACATCCATAAATAAATAGATAGACGTCACATTAATTAAAAATAACGTAATACAAAAATAGTACATGCCTCTGTAAATTACACTTTAAAACAAACAGAACGAATGATATACAATGCGGCGAATTTGACTGATAAAGATCGTTATTAGAAAATATTTACGACAATCGAAAGATAATGTAACTATAAGTTAAAATCTATACATTTTTCTTAAAATTTTATTAAAATATGCGTGTATTAAATGAATAAAGTAATGGGTTTTTTATTTGATTTTCTTTAGTATATTGCTGCAAATGACGCTACAATTGTTAGTGTCTGTATTGAAATTTGCATTGTTAGAGTGCTTGTTTATAGCTATTCTGATATGAGTCTTTTTTAAATTTTTGTTTAACATCTAAAATAATTGGTTTTTTGAAATTAAATGTATGTCCAGTGTGTTTATGATGTGTAGAAAGTTTTGTGTCTTCTGTTTTTTTGTTACAATGGTATTGATGATGTTTAATTCTGAAACCTAGTTTTTGTTTCGTTTGTCCAATGTAGCATCCGGAACAAAAATTACAACAAATTTTATAGATAACATTAGATTTTTTGAGTATGTCTGTTTTGTCTTTTAAACGTTACTAGATGTTGTAAATGGTGTTTTTGTTGTACATGATTATTTTTATTTGTTTGGTTTTCAGAACATTAATTATTTTTGGCTGAGTGCAGGTATACCTATTGATAAATTTTTTGTAAGTAATTATTTGTTGTTTGTCATTATTATTATTTACATTCTATAATGTTTACACACTTAATTAATATTATTAAATATAAATACTAAAGTGGGTAAGGGTTACCATGTTTAGGTTTTACTGGTTTTCCTAAACCTTGAAGCAAATGCTTTGCCAAGACAAACCAACCCACTATGGCACACGGTTTCGTCACCACACTATACAGATTTTCTGGGAGACCATACATAACACTTACATCACAAAAATACTTAAAATGTATTAATTAAATAAATAAATAAATTATTAGAGTTAATCAAATTGTTAGAATTGTAAGTGAGATTGTTGTTGGAGTTCAATAGTTTATTAATGAGTTTGACAGGATAATTATTATTCTAAAGTATGTTTTTTAGAAGTCGTTTGTTTTTTTTTCATGGAAAGTGTGGTCACTCAGTCTCAGTAACACTTTTTTAACTGTAATACTTTTCGTCCGCAAACATCTGTCAATGTTAATTATTATTTTATGTCAAATTAAATAAAGTCGAAGTAACCAGTATGAAAACCCATTTTTAAGAAAGGATGAATTTAGTGACTACATAGAATATTACAGTACTTAAGGTACATACTGAAACATTTTAGATACTGCAGAATATTGTTTGTTTACTTCCATTTATAACCTCAATTTCTCAATCCCACACAACTTTGAACAAAAACAATTTGTTGTTCAAATTACAAGTAAATGATTTTAAGTGCTTTGAAATGATATTAATAAATTGTTTATAGTTTCTACAATGTGCGAAGCATATAGAAGAGCCTGGTTGTAATCTCACAATACTCGATACATTGTTTTCAATATGTAACACTTTAACTTCTTTAAAGTTATTCATTTATAAGGTAAGACAGAATTCATACGACTTGAGATTGCTTTAGACAATTTTATTAGGTAACATTTTGATACAGAAGCGGAGTTCCGATACAAAATTTTCACGATCATAAAATACAAAACTTACAGTAGAAGTGAGTTAATTATGGGTACCTTTCTATTACTGTATTTGATTGATGTAAATAAGTAATAATGCTAATGGAAAACACAAGAACAGTAATTACTTGTGAAAAATCATTTGAATATTGATTCTGTCGCAGGAAAAACAAAAATAGAATCATATAAGCCATCAACATTACTGGGTTCAAGATTTATTCGTACACAAAAACAAGGTGAATTTCACAGTTTTCAATAAGCTGAAAGAAGATTATTACATTTTTGAAACATTTTCGGAGTGAATCAAAAACTACGTTTGCATACTTTCTTACGGTCAGGCAATATTTTTATTGAATATAAAATGATTATAAGTCTGACCACGGTACAAACTCAGTCTTATAACTATTATATGTCCAATTAGTAAGAATCGACTTTAATGTGTTTAATAGGAGAAACTTCATTACATCTTTGATCATAAACAATTAAAGAAATGCATTAATTTTGAGGGTAGGCTTCCAACTATAACTACATTTTTAAATATACTTCAAAATAACACTACCTAAATGTAATTTTTATTATTTTAATAAATTATAAAAAGTACATGTTTTACCTATTACCTATCATAATCAAGTGCTATAAAAATTATGTGATTGTTGTAAACAAATGCTTTATCGGTACAATATTCGAACGCGGAAAGCTTTTATTTCCTTTAATAAATTTTGACACAAATGTTACAATACTGAACGGTGAAGTGAACATTAGGTACAATAAAATCAGAACAAACGTAAAATTTTTGTTTAAAATTACTAAACATTTTGTTTTCAGTAAACGGTAATCAATAGAAAATTAATTAATTTAAGGTCAACGGAAAAAATTAATATGTACCTCGGAAAAAAGTGCTTTTAATAACCTCGCCTGTTTGCTTGCCTCGGCTAACGCCTCGGCCAGCAAATTTAGTCTCGTACATAAAAGTGCACTTTTTTGTCCTTGTTACATAAATAACTATTTTTGTACCAATCTGTTGTAATAATGTTATTGTCTGTGTCACGTATCAGTAAGGTATCAAGGAATGGTATTTGTTGATTTTTTTCAAGTCTGTGATGAAAAGCATAATTGTTGAACAGATGTAAAGTAATATCAATCATTGGGTAAAGTCTGATTGGTAAGATTGTTCCACACAATTATCACTAGAAATTACAAAGTTGTGTTGTACATTTTTAAACAAGTGAATTTTTGATTTAATCTAACTTTATTTTTTTGGGAGTTTCTTTTTTGTTTGTATTTAATTACTTACGAAACGTTGCCCAGTTCTACCTAAAAGTTTGAATTTTTAAACCACAACCTCCAACCCCGAAGGGTAACATTCTCTCTAAAAGATAACAATTCTAAGGATTTATGCATATAGTTAATTTTATTGAGAATGAAAATTACGTTAATTTTTGCATGTATGCATGAATTTATTATACATAATTTTTTGTATACGATCCCAAAACTTGCTATTTTATGGGAATTCATTTGAATATCTAAAATGAGTCTTTTTCAGACTATTTACTGTTATGTGAATACAACAATGGCTCAATGTAACAATTAAACAACTTTATTCAATCTAATACCACAATAATTATTTAATTATTTTACAAAATAAAATGAACAATTTTGGGCACCTTGGAAACTATTTCTTCCAAACGAAATACCCGAGCCCGATTGTTGCGGCAGTATCTTCAGTAGTAACCGATATTATGTTACTCGAAAGTTCAATTTTCTTCTCCCCATTTAACATTCTGCACCCCTTTTTCTATTTATTTATTGATTCTTCTATATACCTATATGTAAACAACTGTAAAATTTTATCACAAAATCGTTTTTATATTTAATATTAACATTAATTCTACAGTTACAAGAAATATATTAATAAAATTATATTAAATTAAACGAAATACGTTTGTTTATTATTCATGATTTAATTTACCAGTAAGTCAATTAAAATTGGTTTTTGAGTAATTAATTATTGTGGAAGTTTATAATTTGTAATAAATTAAGTTACATCTGGCAGTGTTACAAAACATACACAATATATTATTCATTTATTGTAATATATAGAAAATAGATACAAAAATGAAACTTTTCGTTATTAAGTATTATTGGTAAGGATATTACATTAATATAATAAATTTGCCCTACTTATGAAATATTTAAGTAAATGTGCAATATACATAATAAAACAATAAATACTAATACAAATTAATTAATTAATAAGCAACTGTTATTGGCACCACTTTCTAGAGATTTATTATATACTCCACTGCACAATACGAGGTCTGGCTATTAAATAACAAGACTATCCGCCTAGAAGGCGCCTTAGACGGATGGGGGAAAAACGAGTAGTGTGTTGGGTATGTAGATATCTTTTCGATGCGCGTACCAAAACACGTTTACGTCACTATTATAGTATTTGTGCAGTAGCAGAAAAAACTCGGACTGAGTTTTATAAATTGTTGCAGGAGGCCTATGGGAACGTGTTTTTGTGTAGTGTAAGCGCTTCAGTGAGGACCGAGAGAGCACTAAAAATGATCATCGCCCAGGTCGCCCTGTCACTGTTTCAACCCCGGAAGCAACAACCAAATTGTGCGTGCAGATCGTCGAATGAGCATCCGGATGATTACCGAGGCTGAAAACGCCGATAAAAAAACGGCCCGAGTTGTGGAAGAACAACTCGTGGATTTTGCACCAGGACAACGCACCGGCCCATAACGCGCTATCTGTGAAGCAGTATTTGGGCGGTAAGCGCACTCCAGTGCTCGAACACGCGTTGTGCTCGCTAGATTTGGCACCGTGAGACTTTTTTTTGTTTTTGAAGATAAAATCTGCTTTGAAAGGGACCCGATTTGAGTCGATGGAAGCGATAAAAAAAAACGGCAGAGCTCCTAAAGGCCCTCACCAAAGAAGACTTCCAGCACTGCTTCGATCAATGGGAAAAACGTTTGGAAAGGTGTGTAGCAAGGGGAGGGGAGTATACTGAAAGGGAGCATTCGAATGTAGAATAATTTTTATAATAAAACCCTCATTGTGTTGTTTGCTTATGAAGCAAACGCACAATTTGTTGAAATTTGTTGTAGGCTTCGTTCGACCTACCCTACATTTATGGTCGATGACGGTCGATGGTGGTTAGATGTTTATGGAAAACGGGGTATAGGAGCAATCTGAAAATTTAGCTATTGCCATAAATAGACAAGATGTATCTTTTCATTTTGGCGGTGTTGCCGCTTTTTCTCAATAGTAGTAACAACTTTTTAATTTTAAATGAAACACCTTATATATTAATTATTTTTTAGAATCGCAATTTTTACTGATAATTTTTCTGAATAGTTCCTTACAAGGTGACAGGAAAGTGGGTACAGTCAATATCTTTTTCTCTAGTAAAGATAAAATTTGAAATTTGGAGCGTTTACTAAAATGACCTTTGAGTTTAATGGAATAAAAATGATTTTTGTATTACTTCCGGTTAAACTGGAAGTGACCCAAATTTTGGATTTTTAAATGGGACACATGAAAAAATTGAGTAAATTTGATAAAAGTAATTTAGGAAACTTTAAAGAGGTATAACTTAATTCACGTGCTAAAAAATTGCGGTTTCTAATTTTTCTAGGCATAACTAGAAGGTTCTTAATGAGTTTTGACTATAGGCGATGTTTAATTTTTTTTTCCTAAAAATTAATTTAAAATTTTTCAAAAAATAGTCAAATCATGTGTAAATAAATTTGCTGATTCGGAAAATGTCAAGAAATACCGGATATCCCATTTAAAAATTCAAAATTTGAGTCACTTCCGGTTTAACCGGAGTGACACAAAAATCATTTTCATTCCATTAAACTTTAAAAGGTCGTCTTTAGTAAACGCTCCAAATTTTAAATTTTTATCTTCAATAAGAAAAAAATATTGACTGTACCCACTTTTCTGTTCCACTTTGTATACCTATCTACATCGGTTTTGAGATAATAATTATTTTAAGTTATTTTTTTTTTCAAAATATGATCCCACCAAAATTTAAATTTAGCTGCTATTTGAACCTATATAAGGTTGAAATTTTAGATGCAGTTTGCTAAAGCCATGTACAGGGCGGTTTAAAATTGATGATTTTGACGTGGCATACAAAAAAAGTCAAAACTTTATTTTTTCAAATAAATAAATAAAATCACATTGTCTTCACATAATTTGCATTAGTTAGCCATGGAACGCCATGTGATTTCACAATTGCTCAATTATTCACTGTGTTTGACAGATGTCGAAGTTTTGAGATTGTGATTTACTACTTAATACGTATTCAAAAACAAAACAATAAAGCGAATTAATTACTTGCTTGAAGTTTTGATGAATCTTTTATTCTTCATGGAGAATGTGACAAAATTGAGACAAAAACATGTAGGAAATTTAATGAAATGTACTCTGATTTGCAGCCAATGAACAACAGAAAGTTTATTGCAAATACAGAAAAACTTTATCAATTACGGTTTTAACCTACTATCAACCATCAATGGGTATATTGAAATAAATAGAAATTTTGAAATGCCCTACGTTGCTGGCCGTCATAAATATATGCATTCTATAAAAATTTTAAATTGACCTACGTTGTTTGGCGTCAAAATACATTGCTATGTATTTAAGGCTTTATTTATAATCAAACGTTACAATGATTAACATCAACATATATAAAAATCTTCACTTAACGTTAAATAAATAGTGCACATCTTTCCTTATTAATTTTTATTTTTTAAAACCGACCATGGTTTCAAAGCCATATGGCTTCATTTTCAAGATAGGTACATCTTAAATTAGACAAACAAGAATGTGCTTAAATTTGTCGTCTAATTATAATTTTTAATAAAAAGCCAAGGTAGTAAAACCATGACTACCTTGGTCTTTTAATTAAAATTTATTAAAGATGTGATGAGAAGCAATGGGATAAGTGAACGCATAATAGAAACATTAGAAAAAATACACAAAACAAAGTGTAGAATTAAAATGAAGGGAAGCTAAGGAATATGTTTTAAACGTAGAAAAGGATGTCCTATAAGCCCAAAGGGTAGATAGGTAAAAATACCTAGGATACATCATAAGGTACGATAACAAGAACAATGACAATATGGGATTTAAGACGAAAAGGTTGTAAAATTGTAGGGCCGATATGGGGGCTGAGAAACATATGAAAAGAGGAAAATAGTTGTTTGAGAGGGTGGTAAAAGGTGTGATGATGTACAGGAGATGGTTAAAATAGGAAAACCTAGAAAGGATTCAGAAAAGATATTGAAGATGGGCGTTAGGTTTGGAAAGAGACACCTAAATATTTAATAGAGAAACAAATGACACTGGAAAAAATAAGAGTAGAATCAGGCAAGACAGCGATAAGATTTGAGAAAAAAATGAAGAATGAGAAAGATCATGAGATTTTGTATGAATTTTGGAAGGAGATAGAATTAAGAAAAATAAAACTTACACAAGAAGAAAGAAGAGCATATTACTGAAGAAAAGGTTATGCAATCAAAGAATTAAGAAGGTTAAAAAAAGAAATATAGGTGGAAGAAGAAATAACAATTAGGAAAAGGATAATCAAATTCAAGAAAGGAGAGTGGGGACCAGGGAAGGAGGTTCAAAATGGGATACGTAAACATAATAGTGGGAAGAAATCTAAGGTACTTTCAGCTAACAATGAACAAAAAAAGTATGATGGCTAGGTTTAGACTATTTCATTAAAAATGAAAAAAAGACTGGATGAAAGATGTAGAAAAGATTATGTAGAATGTATGGAAATTATTGGGAAAAATATTAAACATCTAAGAGAAGAATTGGTGAAATTAAGGAAAGAGGGAATGAGAACAGAAAGTTTACTAGGAGAAAAAGAAGATGATATACTGTAGAAGAAAGAGGTAGACAAGAGAAAAAATGGTTAGAAAAAAGGAAAAGAAAAATAATGGCAGTAAAGCTAATTATCATTTTGAATTACTTTCTGAGTTTTATTTATTTAAGTTTTCTTTTATTGTATAGAATTCATTTGTTAATTTTAAAGAACAAATAAAAATTTGATAAATTAAATTTCTTTCGTTAAAAATTTCATTTATAAAAAACAATTCAAAAACAACTTTTATTCACGTAAAATTTGTAATATAACGGGTTATTGATAGTCGATAGTAAGTTAGACGTTTATAGAAAACGGAGCATAGGAGTATTTTGAAAATTTGGTTACTTCGATAAATAGACACGATCTATCTTTCTAAAATATTTATATTTTGGCGGTGTTGCTGCTTTTACTCAAAAAGAAGTAACAACTTAGTATTTTTTAAAGAAATACCCTATATATTATTTAATTTTTAGAATAGCAATTTCTTACTGATAATATAGTTTCCTATACCTATCTACATTAGATAATAATTGTTTTAGGTTAATTTCTTTCAAAATATGATCCCACCAAAATTTTTATTTAGTTGCTATTTGAACCCATATAAATCTGAAATTTTAGATCCAGTTTGAAAAAGCCTTGTATTTAACAACTATTTAAATAAATTTAATTTATCTTATACAGGGCAGTTTAAATTTATTGATTTTGACGTGACATACAAAAAAGATCAAAACTTCATTATTTTTTTAATAGAACACCCTGTATATTTTTTAAAATTATGATAGACAATTAAAATGCCTTCAAATTGATATAGCATACTTGTATAGCTAACTCGTCAACTTTTCGAAATAATCGCAATAATTATTAAAAACCACGTTGTCTTCACATAATTTGCATTAGTTAGCCATGGAACGCCATGTGATTTGACAATTACTTAATTATTTACTGTGTTTGACAGACGTCAAAGTTTTGAGATTGTGATTTACTACTTAATACTTATTCAAAAACAAATTCTAATGGAGCGAAGTAAATATTTGCATGAAGTTTTGGTGAATTTATTAATTCTTCATGGACAATGTGACAAAACTCTGGCAAAAACATGTAGGAAATTCAATAAAATGTATCCTGATTTGCAGCCAGTAAACAAAAGAAAGTTTATGCTTTAAGCTTAGAACCATAATTAATAAAGTTCTCTTGCATTCGCATAAACTTTCTTTCGTTCATTGGCTGCAAATCAGATACATTTTATTAAATTTCCTACATGTTCTTGCCACAGTTTTGTCACATTGTTCATGAAGAATAAATAGATTTATTAAAACTTAATTCGAGTAATTATTTCGCTAATGTCGCGAGAGCGCGTTAAGGTTTGAGATTGTTAATTGTCTTTTAATTCACGAGTTAGTTACACAACTTTTCCGTCGACAATACTTTGTAATTTTAATAAAATTATATTTTAATAATTCAATAGCAGGTACGTTATTGTGAACGCACCTTTGAAAACCACGCCTTGTGAACTCACTACAATTTTTGAAATATATAATACATCCTAACTTCGTCGTTTCTACTTTTTTGTGAGCTTTGTTTTTAGTAATTTCATTACCTTTTCGTCTTTGTATAGTTAATTGCAAACAGTATTTTATTAATACTAAGTCACTAAGTTTGTGGAAAACTAAAATACTAGGTTCTGAACTTTGCGCCAAAATACAATAGTTTTCATCACAGCAAAACAAGTGTTAAATTTTTTGTGAGAACAATTGGTGAACACCAGAAATCGTTAACAATGTTTGGTAAACCATTGACAAAACCCAAACACATTTCTACATTGGCTGTAACACGTTGAACTTTCTATAATGGCTTGTCACATAGTTCTGAAGAAAGAAATTCTTTTATATCGTTACCGTGTGCAAGCGGTCATTACTTTTATTTAATTTGCTTTTACAGCCCCACTTGAACATTTTAAGATTTGAAGAATGAGTAAACAATATTGAAGAACTGTGTGAGGGAATAGTTTGTAACATTGAAGAGCTGAACACCCTTAAATGTTATTAAAAGTTATTATCCGAATGTTGCGTAGAGTATAAAAATGTCTCAAAGTGTGAACAACTTGAGCATTTGTTATAACTGTAGATTAGTGTCGATTTGTTATTATTAAAATTTGCTTTGCTACAAATTACGACAGATCTTTTATTTATGTTTTCATGTTGAACTTCATTGTCAGATATTAACAAAATGGGAACTTGGTTTACTGATATGTATGTTTAGTTGCCTATACCAAAATCGTTTATTAATAGAAAATTGTTAATTAATTAGGTGCCATTAACGATTAATTTTGTTTGCATTAATGTAAGCCATAAACGCACGGTCGACGGAAAAAATATACTAGCTAGCAATTACAATAGTAATTAAAAATCGTCGTTTGACCAAATGCCAAAATCTAAATGAAAATAAACATTAAAATGAAGCATTCTCTAAACACGATCAGACAACTTAAAAAAGAAATTAAATTAATCACCATTTGCTTTTTGAATTGCATTTAGATAATTAAAAAAGAAAACATAAATCATATCCTAATAAGAACGTAGAGTTTAAGATGGGAATTATTTCATTGTAAAATGAATAATTGCTTTTTCCTAACTTTAATTGAAATCCGTTTTTGATTTGCATTTGCTATCTCTGCAAAAATTAAATATCATTTTGCAAAGCATTCAATATTTTTCTTAATTGTTTTTTTTTGTAGTTATAATTAATCCCGTTTATTTATAGCTTGTTTAAATTTATTGTTTAAAATTTGTAATATGACATGGTTAAATAAAGTAGAGGCAAACTCTTTTTTATATTATCTGAGTAGTCGTGTTTGTTTTAGCGTCGAATTCATTCCTTATTACGAATTATTTAAACATTCAAGAATTATTAATTCACTTGAATCTACGCTCGGGGCGAAATTTAGGTTCGACTAAGTAACTCATTAGCTAACCTGAAACTTTATACGTAACAGTTACTTGTTTTCAAACCTTTGCTGAAACATTTTCAATTTGTATCCAAATATCTTTAATACCTGATACATATTTAAATATATTAGTTGGCCAAACAAACTGTGCTAAAAATAAAATTGTGTTTAAAAATGCGAGTTACGTGCTTTATAGTTTGCGACTGCAAAAGTAAGAAAGTCAACTTATAGCACTAAAACAATTAGTTATGTGTGCTTATCTAGTTTGGAACGACAACGATGCGGGCTGCATTGCGTCCTGTGGGAATTAAAGTTACGCTAACTTGGGGTGACACTCCGTGTAAACTAAAATCATACAATCATGGAGACATACCTTTTTTAACAACTTACTATTAAATTAAACTGACAAAGAAGCTTATATTGTTTTTAATTTAATTTGTTTAGGTTTGTGTAGGATTTAATTTTAGTTAGAATCAATTACCTGAATTTTATTTCTTTATCCGGAGCGTACGACCTATTTAATTGACAAACACATATAGCGTTTAATAGCAATTAGAATATGTTCCTTGTAGAGGACTTTTTTTATTTTTAAAATACTAACCGACTAGAATTTGTTTTGTACAGTTGTGACAATAAAGAAATCTATTAGATAAATACGTCATAAACTTGTCTAAATTGTACAAAATGGTGCATAGACATTGAAATGTTTTAATACATGCGTAATTTACAGTTTTACACATTATTCAATAAGGGTTACTAAAGCACCTTATCATTATGTAAACAAAAATTGTTGAAACAAAACTTGACTAAATATACATTAGGAAAAAAATGTATAGAAATTTTTTAGAAAAATATAAAAAACTACAATTGTTCTTTTTTAAAATTTTGTTAGTACAGGTTATGTCAAAATTAAAAAAATATTTATCAACGTTAAAAATATTAAATACTTTATTTTCACACAAATCTTAGGTAGAAAGAGTCAAAAAAAATGTGTACTGATGGGAAAATATGTTAACATAAATTCAAAAAAAATTTGCAATATTTACTACATAATTTTTCTGTTTAAATAGTGCCCCAAAGTATACGGATAAGTAAACTACCGTTTCCTTAGATTGAATGGAATCGATTAAATCAAACGTACAAATACAAATGTGCAGCTTCCGGAGGAATAAAGTGATACAAAATTCTTTTAACACTAAGTATTTTTCAGAAATCACATAACGTATCAAGTTGAAAATTAGAACAACCACGTCTGAGGAAGATGAATATTGTCAGTTTATAAGCCACACTGCATATTGTAATGGCGCTTTCGACAGATTTTTCTTCGTATGTTTCTGTCATATTTTTCTTATGATCAACACTTTCGGTCCTGCAAGTAAAGTTTATGATAAAAAAAACTAATTTTACAAGGGACACCTGTATATTATATATTATTAAAAATATTACTAAATAAAAATCGCGTCACCTCTATTTAAACATAACATTCCAAAATTAAACTAGTAAAACTTATATTTATCAAAACAAAATACCTATCTTTCAAGCTTTGCTTAAAACGATTATTATTACAGCGATTGTAATAATTACTTTATTTTACAATTTGAAAATAGAGTAGAACACATAAAGTTTTAAACAAACTAACTGTTTAACGAACAAGTAGAAAAGTCGAGATTAAACTTTTCTTTTTCTTACCAATTTTTTAAATAACCATCTCCTTTTCTCTATGTCGCTTCCAAATACTCTCTCCCCCAGTCCCCACACTTCCCCACCAACTTGTTTCCCTTTTTCGCCAATTCTCTAACATGTCCTACATCCTTGTTGTCGTACCTCAGGTTGTACCCTAAATATTTCCACTCATCCACACATTCTATTATTTTTTCCCCATTTCCATACCACCTTTTTATTTCTCTCTCTTCTTTTTGGAATATCATTACCTTTGTCTTTTTGTATTCACTTTTAGCTCTTTTCTATCTTAATATTTTTTATCACTTTTTATTGCTCCCTTCATTTCACTCTCTTTATTCGCCACCACTACAATGTCATCCAATTTATACCCCATCTTTTTTGTTGCGTATTCCTTGTGTCTTCGTATATTTCAGTTATTTTTTATGCGTCTATTGAGATCCCCGTTTACATTTCTTCCTTTTAACGCCTGCCATATGTATTCTCTATTTACTGTGTCAAATGCTGCCTTCAAATCCAGAAAAATTGCGTACACTTTCCCCCCCTTCTTCCCTACCTCCTTATTTATTAATTGCCTTAGAAATATATATATATATATATAGTCTACTGCCTTCCTCCCTTTCCTAAAACCCGTCTGCCATTCTCCAACCAATTTCTCTTCCTTTATCACTTTATTCACTCTTCTTCTCAATATTTCTGCCTATATGTTGTGCCCTATATTTGCCACTCACTCCTCTATAGTTTTATTTCTTTTTATCACCTCCTTTGTATACCGGACATATTACCACTTCTTTCCATGTCCTTGGAATTCCTTCCCCACTCCAAATTCTGCTTATTAACCTTCTCACCTTCTCCCTCATCATTTCCTCGTAAATTTCCATTGTTCTCCTTGAGTTTCGTCTGTTCCTTCTGCCTTCCCTCTCTTTATTTTTTCATCGCATCCTCCACTTCCTCTATCGTTATCTCCCCTCTCTTGCTTTTTTCTTATCTTCCTTATTTCCTTATCCCGTTGCATTTCTTTCTTCCTCTAATAGTTCCATACAATGTGCTAGCCAATTTCTTTCATCTACCTTTTTATCTTTACTCTTCCTTTCTTTCTCCATTTATTTAAAAATTTCCGCATCACCCCCTCATTTCTTATTCCCTTTACTTCTTCCTCTACTTTCTTTTATATTCTCTTTTCTAATTTCACATCTGTCTTTATACCTTTTTCTTAATCCTTTATATTTCTCTATATCTATGTACCCCTTTTCAACTCCTCCTTCCTCTTTTTACATCCTTTTGGCATCCTCACATTCTTTATTCCACCACTTCTTTTTTCGGTACCATTTTGACTATTTTGAACCTTTTCTTTTCCACTTCAATATCCATTTTTTTACTAATTTTTCTAATTCTTCGTCTATGTCATCACACGTTTCAACTTCTTCTTCCATCCTAGTTCTGTATTTTCTATAGTTTCTTCTGTCCATATTTTTTGAATCTCCATTCATCTTTTTTCTTTCACTACCCTTTGCACTGCATCATATAAACACCTCTAGAGGTTGATGATCTGAATCCTCTTGATCTCCTATTATCAATTTTTCTATATTCTCTACACATTCCTCGTTCACTAGCACATAGTCAATTACCGATTCACCCTTTCGCTCATAAATGTGTAATCTCTTCTTTCGCTTTCTTATGTTCCCATTTAAAATTGTCCATCCTCTTTCCTCGCACATCTCTATTAATTTTCTTTCTTGCCCGTTAATTTTCTTAATCCATTGATACCCTTCTTACCTCCTCCCATTTACTATCATTCCCTCTTCCTCTCCTATCTTTGCATTAAAATCTCCTCCTATTAATATCTTCTTTTTTCTTTTCTTCTACCATCTCTTCTATTTTTTCCTTGTTTCTCCATTTCCTTTTCATATATTGTTATTATCGTATATTCCTCACCTTGCCCATATTCATCTGTCTCTTCATTACGCCTTGCATTTGCTTCCCTTCCCCGTTCTTTTCTTTCACCTACTCTCTCTTCACCCCCGTTATTATCCCACCACGTTTTAATTAACCCCACTGTCAAATTTCTTTATGTAATTCCAGAATCTCTCATCTTTGTTTTTCAATCCTGCTACATTCCAAAATAGTATCCTCATTTGATTTCTTATTACATCTTCATTATCCTTATCCATTGCCTTATCGTATTATTCTTTCCTTTCCTTCCCTCTTTCTCTAGTTTTTTGAAACCTTTTCTTAAACTTTTTTCTCTCCGTCGTCCCATTTGTTTCCTCTCCATCTACCCATAATTTTGGAAATTCTATTTTCACTGTTTTTCCTTTGTATTTTAATTTTCTTGCTTCATTTCTTATCCTCATTTGCGTTTCCCTCTCTTTTTTGTCATGTCATTGTCTATGTAAATGTTTGATCCTTGATCTTTTGAGCATGTTTCTCTTCAGTAAAATATTTCTTTTATCATCAAATGTGTGCAAATTAATAACTAAAACTATTTCAGCTATTTCAACTATTTTTTGTATTACCTACTTTCTGCTCAATTCCTAGTTTCGTTATCAACATTTCTTCTACTTTTTATTGATTTCTTCTCCTCCTTTTAGTGTCAAACCTTTTATTATCAAATTATGTTTCGTTTTTTTTTCCATTCTATCTATTCTGTTTTCTAACTTTTCCACCCTTTCTCTCTAGTACCTTACATTTTTCCTCGCATCTCTCTGTTATTCTTTTTAATTCTTCTTTCATTTCTTTTAGCTCTTCATTAGTTTTTTTGAGCACTTCATTGGTTTTCTCCTGCTGATTTCTCATTTTTTTTTTTAACGTCTCCTTACATATTTCCCTTATACCCACTTCTTCATTTTTCTCTTCCATCTGTGGCGTTCTCTTTGTCTTCTTACTTCTTTGCATTACACTTTCTAAATTCTCTTGCTTCCATCTACTACTTTTTGCACTTGAACTCTCCGAATCGGTCATTTATTTACTTATTTATTTTTGTATTATTAATATCTCGACTTTTCTTCCCTTTTCTTGCTTCGCTATCCGTTCCTTCTGATTCCGAAATTTATTTATAATCTTATGATTTGGTACACAAATTAATATTTGATTTAATTTTATTTTTGTAAACAAAAAATTAATACGTTTTTTAATATATAATTAAATAAAATTAATTATTTACTTTTTCCTTACTAAAATCTTTTGAAAACCTTTACCGTAAATTAAATAGTCCAATTCTTCACTTTTGATGGAATTAATGATTCTCTTGCTTCTTCAGCTTTTTCAAAATCTGCTCCATTATATTTGTAGTAAAACACGTTTTTTAACGTAAACACAGCTTGATAATAAAGTTCTGTTTATAAACAAGTAACAATTCTGTTTATAAACAAGTAACATAACAACAACCTAGCAACAATAAAACTTTTTATAATCAATACTAACTGATTCAAATATACTGAAAGGTAATAAATTGGTACATTTTTTTCGTATTAAAAATGAACAATATTTTATTGAAATCGGTCTGAAATAAAATTATCTATGTACCACGAGAATTAATTATAATTTTCTTGATACATAAATAACTTATTAATATAGAAACATAATAACAACTTGTAGTTATCTTAACTGTAGAACTTAAAAATGTTATAAAAAACACCATGTTCAATTTAAAAAAAACATAACTTTGATATGTACAGTTGTACACTCTGTATATAGACACTCAAATATCTCAAAATAATATTTAAAACGTAGTCTTTAAGATCCTTTATAAATCAGTTAAAACAGGTTTTAAAGTCTTTAATAGTTTTCCATATATCGATTGACGCGTATGAACAATTTACAAAAAATGAATAAAAATTAAAAATATCTGAGGCGTACCAAATTTTCACATACAATGCATTTAGAAAAAGTGTTTTTATAAGGTTGTCAATATTTTGATAAATAATTTGAAATTAGAAATAATATCATTCAAAAATTAGCTGTAACAACTTGGGGAGCAAATGCAAAGACAGCTGCAATGGCATTAGTTTATTTTACAGCAGAATATTGTGCTCCTTTCCGGTTGAATAGTTATCATACAAAAAAATTTATGCCCAGTTGAATTGCACTATGCGTATAATTAGTGAACCATTAAATCTAATCTTCTTGATTGGCTTCTTGTTCTTTGTAATATTACTCCATCAAGATTCGACAAAAGCAGCGTTACTATACAAAAAGTTACCAATTTGAATGACACTGACAACCCTCCTACTAAAAGACTTAAATCTCGAAGTCCCATATGGTTGCAAGACTACTTAAGTCCGCCTTTTTTTGAAGTTAAAGAGTGGAAAAATTATGGTTTAGAGTTGATGTTTTCAATAACCATCTCATTGATGATCCAACAATAGAAGTCCAGGCTTTGATCAAAAAGAAAAAATTTGGTCAAAAGTAAATCGCATAAAAACAGGCCATTCAAAATGCAACTCTATGTTGTTCAAATGGGGTGCAATTTCTAATCCAAATTGTGACTGTGGAAACGAACCAAAAACCGTTACACATATTGTAAAAGACTGTCAATTAACGAAGTTTAAAGGAGGGTTTCTAAACATAATTTAACGTATGAAGTAATATTATGGCTTACGAATCTGAAGGACATCTGAAGTTCAAAAATATTTTGTATTCTTGTCTTGATTATCTATTTTTCGATCACTTTGTTTTACCATTTCTTTAACCTACTATTTTTTCGTCATTGTCGCGATTGGCGCTTGGATCGGTCCATTATACGTCGTCATGCAATGGTTTTGCTGTTATATTTTATGTTCTTATTTACCTTATATAATGTTTATACATTTAATTAATATTATTACATGTAAATACTAGGGTGGGCAAGGGTTGGCATGTTTAGATTTTAGTGGTTTTCCTAAACCTTGAAGTAAATGCTTTGCCAAGACGAACCAATCCACTATTGTACACGGTTTGTCACTACACTATACAGGTTTTACCTTCTAGGGCACCATACGTAACACTTCCATCACAATACTATATTTGTATAATGTACCATTCGAATAAATAAATAAATCGTAAAATTTCTGCTACAACATTATCGTATTTTACAACAATACCGTATCGTAAAGCTTTCAATCAACGTATAAATTGGTAAATCTCCATTCTACATTTACTCCTTATCGTTTACCGCAATTTATCACCCTGTGTACATTTCTATATTATTCAAATCTCAATTCTCAACACCAATGGCAACTTCTGTAACACCTTTAGAAACTTTAATTAGCTAACGAGCTACTTTAAAATCAAAAATAACTAAATTTCGTAACTTCACCAAAAATTAAATAACAAAAATTCAAACGATTTCATTAATGTAAAAGAACAGTTAAATAATCTATCAAATATTTACAATGTATATGCAGCGCTTCAAGATCAAATCGAAATTTTAGACTCAACACAAGTCACTGATAGAGACGAATTTGACACAAATTATTATGCATCTAAAACTGAAGCGCGAATTTTTTAGAAAATCTTTCAACAAATTTAACATTAAACAAAGATAGTAATACAAACGTAGTAGATTCTTTAAATCTTCAAACAACATTCTCCTATATCATTACCTACTTTTAACGGCGCTCGTGATCACTGAGAATCATTTTATGAATGTTTCACGTCAATAATACATAATGAGTGAAAATTAAGCAACATACAGAAACTTAATTATTTTAGGTCTTGTTTAAAAGATGACGCGTTAAAAAGAATTGAAATTTTAAGTACAACTAACAAAAACTATGAAATAGCATTAGATATATTAGTTAAACGTTACAATAAACAATTAACAATTAAATATCACGTAACTACTTTATTCAATCTTTCGAAATAAAGAAAAACATTATCCCAAGCCCTCATGGATGAGTTAGATAATGTAACTTTGCATCTTAAAGTTTTATCAAATTAGATTTTGCTACCAAACGAGGTTGGAAACAATTCAATAAAATTAATATTCCGACGTTTCAAGTGCCGTTTTTCAAATAATTAAGTGCATGTATTACAATGGAACTTACTTCACTACAGCATGTCAAGAATATATTGAATTATCAATAAGTAACAGGTTTAAAAGAGTACAACAGCTAACCTTGTGCAATGATTGTCTAAAATTGAATCATATTACACTTAATTTCAAATCAGAATTTAGTTGGCGCACATGCAAAACGCCACCATTCTTTACTTCATAATGACCCTGATAATCAAATCGAATTAACATCACCTTTGACTTCAAACAACATTGTATCAAATCAGTGTTCAAAAAATAAAACTTATCAATCAGTTAGTGAAACACTATTATCTACAACAAGAGTAGAAGCAATTAACGAAATAAACGCATAAACGTTATAGTATTACTTGACGCGTGAAATCAAAGAAATTTTATAACTTATCATTCTTGTCAACAATTAGACCTTAAATTAAATAACATGAATCATTCAATGTTTGGGATAAAAAATTCAAATTTCATCGTAAAACATTGTGCAACGGTAACCATAAAATCGAGACTAAATTCATTTTACAACGAATATCGGCTGCTTAGTTTTAAATAACATAACAATTAATTTGCCACTTACAAGCTTTTTTAGTTTAGCGAAAATTAACATTCCCAACATTAAACTAGCTAACAGCAACATCAATTGGCATTTTATACCAGTTAATTCTCCCAACTTTGGTGGTATCTGGGAAGCAACAGTAAAATCTTGTAAGTCACATTTAGAAAGAACTATTAAGGACGCTCTTCTAACATATGAGAAATGTACACAATGTTGACACAAATTGAAGAATGTCTCAATTCTCGCCCTCTGACCCCACATTCCCCTAATTCCAACAAACTGACCGTATTAATTGCTGGCCACTTTCTTAATAGAGCACCATTAACATCTATTACGGAATCAAATTTAATGGAGCTCAAGTTAAACACAATATCAAGATGGCAATATGTCGAACGCTTACGTCAAATGTTCTAGAAGAAATGGAGCAGCGAATACTTGCAACAGCTTTAAAAACAAACAAAATGGAAAATTAAATCTACCACACCAGTCAAAATTAATGACATCATTTTGTTAAAAAAAATAATTTCTCTTCTCTTAACTAGTCTTTGGGACGAGTCATCGAACTGCATCCTGGCGACGACGATTTGGTGAGATTTGTAACAATAAAAACATCCAATGGAGTAAAAAACGGGCAATTTCAAAAATTTAGTTGCTACCTTTTAATAATTAGTGAAAGGGTAAATGCGTATTAAAGTGCATTGACAATAATTAACGACATACTCTGAAAAACTTTTATTAGTAATAAATATCAATTTGCTGTTTGATTTCTTTATATCTAAATGTAGTTACCATAATCTTGTATCATGTATTATGTAAAATTTTAATCTTGTATATTTTGAAACTATTATTTTAACGGAGGCCAATGTAAAGATCCTCTTTACAACTTGCTAGGGGTAGGATTTAACCCTTAAATACTCGTCCAAATCGTCTGAGAGATCACTACATCAGTACGAACGTAAACCGTAACGTTATCACAATAGTAATAATTGTAAAAGTGTTATAGTGGAGTGTATAATAAAATCGTAAAAAGAGTGGTTATTTTTAGTGCACCAAACCACACAGAACTTTGCAGTTATGGCTGCTCCCCATAGTGTATGAATTAAGATTTAAACTGCAACTACATTAACATCTATTATTTGTCGTCTTTATATCACAATCTAACCTTACTAAATAATTCATCATTTATTTCGCGTTGATGGTCTTGATTGTTTTTGATTGTAAACTGAAATAATAATCTTGCTTCTTCAATAAAGCCATCCTTAGTTCCAGCTTAAAGAACAATAAAACGTTTTTTGTCAAAACGTTCTGGTTTTTTTACACCTCGTACATCATTGTTTTGCCAAGATTTCCTTTTGCTTCTTTTCGCATAAAACCAAGCTTTGTCTAAAAATAAGATGCTATCATTGAAGAAATAAGTATTTATTTAGTGGTTTTTTTTTCAGGAGACGAGATAACTCTACTATTTCTTCGATATTGTGCCTGAATGGTATAAACTGTCCTTTCAGATATTTGGAGAGCCTCAGAAATTCTAACTTTAATGTTATTAAAAGGTTCTAACGGTCCTCCGTTTTTATTCTTTTTTTTGAAATATTGTATCTAATTAATGACAAGTTGTATTGGGATTGCGAGTTTAAAAGCTTTCCTGTCATCGTCTATAACAAAAAAAAAGCAAACAATTAGAAAACACACATTTTTGAAGACAAAATTTTACAAATCGATACAATTATGATTAAAATAAAACTCAAGTTAATTATTACTTACTAATACAAATTATATTGGCGTGGTGCAGTTCCAAAAAATATATTAAAAAAATCTGAAACTATAATGGCACCAAATCTCTAGTTTGTGGAACGGAAATTTAATACTTACCAATCAATGAAACAAAATTATAAGAATCGTTGTCTTCAAAAAAATTATATATTATTAAAATATTTAAAAAACGCCTAAAAAAAATTATGAATTTCAACCTGCATACTACAGAGTACAGGGTGTTTTATTTGACTTTAAAAAGGTATTGCTCTTTGAAGATGTCAAGATGTAACAGCAAAAATGAAACACTTAGTATTACGTCTTTAATCTATAGACATATCTTCGTTTGATATAGTTCATTCTCGTTATACAAATAAATCTCTGAAAATTTAAAAAAAAAAATAAAATTTTGAAATCTATAACTCCTAGCTATGGTATTAATGATGTCGACTTTCGGTAAAACCGGAAGGGTCTGAATACTGAATACATTTTAACTGAGTTTGCCCTACTGGTTTTAGTCATCCTCCAAATTTTCAAATTTTTTCCATGTATACTTTTCCATGAATATTCGATAATCTGGTAACAAATTTAGAAACAAAGTTATTACTTATAATAATTAATATTTTAGAATTTTTTTTCATCTTGGGTACGTTCTGGCTATCTAATTGAAAAGTTAGACAAAACAGATTAGGAAATTTGTTGGAATCTATAACATATAGAAATTAAGGAGCCATTCCACCAAAGATCCCATGATTAAAGAAAATACTTCTTGACGGAATATCAGCAGGATTTAATTCCAATTATTTAGGTTGGATAAACTTTTAATTTTGTGATTTTATTTGCCCCAAATAATTCTAACAGATTGGGTTCAGTATTTGACCAATGTAGTTCAACTTGTAAATCTGAGCAGAAATATATTACCAAATTATCATTTATTGATTCAAACACTTGCTGAGTTAGTTGTATTTCCAGAAATGCAGCGTACAATTCTAAACGTGGTATGGACAAAGATTTAACAGTAGCTACTTTCGTGTTAGCTCAAAGTAGTTAAACTTTAATATTTCTTTAATAATCTGAACTTCCATTATAAATACAAAAAACATAAGACTAACTGGAGGCATCACAAAAACAATGAATATCAAGAATTGTAAAATATTTTCCAATAGTGTTCCTTAGAATTAAAATAATATTAATTTGTAAAAGTTTTCTTTCTAACGATTAATCCATTTATCAGAAAATGTGTCATCTCAAAACAATCTGAAAAACCATAGATGTTGAATATATATTTTTGTTGAAACGAGAACAAGACTAACGAATCCCAATAGATCGCAGTTTTGTGCAAATTTATACTAATTTTTTTTTAAATGTTTGATTTTCTGAATATGATTACCACCCTACTAAATCTCTAATGTTTCGTTGCATTTAATTATTCTAAATAATAAAACACTTAAGGAAAATTTATTATTAAGATTAAGTTTAGACAATATTTTGAGTTCATTAAAAATCCATTTCCTGAGAATAAAATGGAAAGAAGCTGAAAGATCATAAAGAATTTTTAAACTTTCGATAATTCTTGAAGATTATTAGAGCCTGTTGGCAAATCATCAACATAGAAATCTTCTAATATGATTTTTGAAATTTGATGTAGGATACTAAAGTTTAAACCTAATTGTTTAAGACAATTTATCGCTTAATATGGGACACTTGCAATACTATATGTATTTAATTCATATGTATCTATTAGATAATTTTCAAATGCTCGCTAAAGTATACACTGTAGTGGGCGATCTAATGGATTTAACAAATCTGCCTATACATCTTGGTGATGTCATTAGACACTACATAGGTAAACATCTTAAATCTAATTAAAATTTTAAAAATAACATTTTAAACTTTTGGACCACAAAATTGTAAATCATTGAAAGACTATCCGTTGTCACTTTGACAGGATCCGTCAAAAATAATCCTTAATTTTGTAGTTAAACTATCCTTTTGATGATTCTACGGTGAGAAAGAAAGTATTTATCATCTGGAATTTTACTTGAATTAGTTTTTATTCATATGTCTAAGATCAATATACTTCTGCATAAATTACCGGTCATTTAATTGAAGATTAATTTTGAAAATTAAAATATTTTTTAATGCTACATAAATTAGCAGAAAACTCTAAGAGATACCTTACAACAAATTGAGAATTTGTATTTAAATATGTTAAAAGTTTTTCGAAATCTAAATTATCTCTGGACGTGCTAGGAAATTTTCCGTTTCAGAAAACTT
Source organism: Abscondita cerata (assembly GCA_030710515.1). Classification (NCBI taxonomy): domain Eukaryota; kingdom Metazoa; phylum Arthropoda; class Insecta; order Coleoptera; family Lampyridae; genus Abscondita; species Abscondita cerata. The sequence continues at coordinate 37,987 of JALBCR010001160.1, forward strand.
TTTCAGTTGATCATCCTCAGGAATAATTTTTGCAAAATTACAAACAAACTTAAAATGGTTTTTAGGTTACTACCAGATACTATCCAACCTAAATGAGTATTATGTAAGATAGGCATACCTTTCCCATAAATTATTTTACCATCGGTGAGTAATTTCCATTGAAGGTTAGCTCCGATAATGTCATCAATATCTTATCGTTCATTCAACGATAGATCTGCACAATTTATATTATCTGGAATATTTCAAGTATCAGTATTAAATGAAAATGTTAGAATATCATTAGAAATTGCAGATACTACATAAATGGTAATGGTTTTGAAAAATTATTATACTTAGAGTGTAATCTAATAATGCATTTTTTGTTTACATGTAAAGTTACTTGATTTATTCCTACAATTGATTTATTAATGGATAGAATAGGAATATGATATAATTTTTCTGTAATCAAATTGGTCTGAGCTCTAGAATTTAACAGAGCCCTGCACTGTATAGAATAACCAACATCTTTTTTAATGTTAAAAGTTACAGTTGATAGTAAAAATTGACAGTTGTCTGATTGGTAATTAAAGTTTTTATTTATTTAACACATTGTAAGAGATACGTTTTCTGACATTGCAACACTAACCTGACTTGGACCAGAATCCTGTAATGATTCATTCTTTATATGAATTAAGGAATTAAGCTTTGAATTACCTTTTATAAAGGATCTTAATGTACAATCTTCACAAGAGTGACCTGAATGAAAGCAATTTTTGAATAATTTTAATTTCTTTATTTTAGATGTTCTGATTGAAACATCTAAAAATTTAATACAGATTAAATTAAATGATTTCTTTTGCACAAGTTGCGAAATTTTTTATTTATAATATTAACAAGAAAATGCTTTTAAATGGTTCTTTATTAGGTTGATTGGAATTATTATGTTTTTAGAGTTTGGTAACTTTTTGGTTTTGATCTTTAATTTCATCTAAATATCATTTAAATTTGGTAATTTACTATGGGTTTTATACTCTTTCTAGCATCGATAAGTATGTTTTTTTACTGTTGTATGTAATTCATATATTATATTAAATTTTTATTACGATATAGATTTAGATCCAATGGAATTTCGACATTATCAAAAGATTCATGAGTAGGATCAAAATTGAAAACCAATAAAAATACACCGTTGTCTATTGCACTTATCGACTAGTGCTGTGGCAAAAAATCAAACATAAATTAACATTATGGGGTTGTAGAAACAATAGTGCATGCAATTCGCATGTACGACTATTAAGACACTGTTACGGTTTATTTGTAACAAACTCCAAAAATATAGCAATGCTAGAAAACCTCGCCGGCAGCTCTTCTTAGTCGGAAGTGGTCGTGGGCTTATTGAGAATCGTTCGAAATGAAGGCTTCTACACTGCACAAAGAATTTATAAGGCGCTACCTAGGATTTTGTATAAAAGATATTCTAGAGCCCTTAGAAACTCGTAGACACAGAAACAAACCGTACATTGACAGAAATATGTTTATTATTACAGCAATTAGACTTTAATCAACATACATAGAAACACATAGACACAACAATAGATAATATTATTTAGAATTAATAGCAAAATATAGTTATAAAATAATAATAATTTACGAGAGCAAGTTTAAGGCATGAATAATAATTCGAGGCACAAACGCCTCAAATAAGTTAGCGTATTATACACCTTTGACAGTCGTAGCACCGATTTTCCATGCAAACGATTCACCGAGTTCACGTGGCAAATATTGTTCGGAATCTACTTGACAACAATTACGGAGAGTACCGGAGTTTGGCCGATTAATTAAATAGTTTCAAAACGCACAAAATTAATCAGGTTCTTGTAAAGATCTTTTTAGTTCACAAAATTATCTATACAGCGCGCAAAAAGTTGCTAAACTCACGGCCGCAGTACGTATACATAGAACGCGACAAAATTTATGAATGACATGCATAAAAGAATTAACTTAGCTTGTATAAATAGGAAGTCTTTGGTGTTCAACAGTTAATCGGCAGATGTGACAGCTCTCGTATCCAAATCTAAAACTTTATTATTCAATGAAGAAAAGAAAAACCAAAAGGATTCCGTTGATAACAGTTGCTGGGCTGCTTACAAAGAACCAAATAATAATAATAATAATAATAATAATAATAATTTTATTTATCCAAACTGATCATATTGTGATATTAGACATGTCACATACAAAAGGATTACATTAGATAAGTTTCATACAAAAAAAATCACTAACAAGCAAAATCTAAAACAAGTAAATGTTTATACAATCATACAAAAGAATAATACAAAATTAGCTAATTTCAAACTTGTAATCAAAAAACTTGTGAACAGAATAAAATGCATTTTCTAAGAGGATATTCTTAATTTTTCTTGCAAACATGTTTTTAATTCGTTTAATTTGTGAACTTAATTAATTATATAGTAATGCTCCCATATAGCGAGGATTTGATTTGAAAAGCTCTAATCGATGTGCTGTATATTGCAAATTTGATCCATGACGGTTTGTGTAATTATGATATTTATTTTGAGGTGTAAAAAATTCAATATTTTGTTTGTCGTATTTCAAAGTTTTTAAAATAAAAATACTTGGTAAGGTTAATATGCGGTGTTGCTTAAATACTAATCTACAGGAGTTACTAGATTTTATTTTCAACATACAACGAACAGCGCGCTTTTAAAGTATAAACGCTCGATGAGCTGATGGTGTGGATCCCCAATAAATGATACCGTATCGTATTATCGATTCAAAACTAGCATGATAGTACGACCTGACCACTGTAAAAAATAGGTGCACATCTAGTACAAACGTAACCGATGTGATTTGTAAACGACAAGCAATAACAGGTTTATCTTGGGTGGTGTCCTTAACCAGAAGACGGTTCCAAGGTAGGTTGGAATTTCAACGTTGGTGATAATACTAGACCTACTTTGATATTTTATAATTTTAGGATTATTGTCACTTGTCAGCATAACTATAATTAAAGATTCATTGATTAATTAAAAACGGAGTACGTCTGAAGTGACCAGCAGAAGAAAGCAATAAGAAAAACCCACAAAAAAAAGTGCCTGCAATCGATAGAACCCGTGATAACAAATATTTTATTAAAACAAAAGAAAGTGATAAAAGGTACTTACACAAGAACAGTAGTCAAAGACTTATTCCCTAATTTGAATAAGATAATTTTACTTCAATCAGTACTACAAAGCACATGCCTAATTGTTTAATTTTTGACAACATTTTTCATGTACATCTTTTTACGACGGTCAGCAAATAGGAAATAAAGTATAACTTTTGCAAGCAAATGAAGATCAATTGTCAAAACTGGCAATTTCAGATAACTAAAATTTCTAGAAAATTTTTCAATACAAAAATCATATTCAAACCCATGAGTGTAAACACGGTTGTCTACACTGTAGGGAGAAATTGGTCTATAAATCAATTATTTGCAAAATAATACCGTCTCAAATCTAGCAACGTTATTACAAAATAAGCCGAATTGCAAGTAAGTAAGTAAGTATTACATGCTTATTGCATAATATTATATTATCCAGTTTTCCAGAAATAATGTAAATAAGTAATAGATCACACAATACATTTTTGAGGACCTTCAAACCCTCTATGGTAGTTATACTGTCAAATACTTTACCTAACACGTGTCGTAATACTTGAGGAGATTTTTTACTAATGATTATAAATTAAAAATATTTTTAATATGCTTATTAATTAAAATCTTTTTATTGTCAAAACGATCACAGAGTGCTGTATCATAATAATCACAGACAAATTCTACTTGGTCAATTATTCTTTTGACGTAACCATCTAAACTTTGACTCAATAATTAAAATTTATAAATATTGGATAAATTACTTGTTTGCACTACCAAGTTAAAAGTGGCTTTAAATTCCAACCGATGCCGATGTTCGGAATCTCCTTTAAAAGTTGATATTTTTATTTTAGTTACATAAAAAAAGAAAATTTTGATTACTGTCACTTATTGAAATGTCAAAATTATTTTGTAAATTGTTTTTTTCAAAAACCGATTTGAAAGTCCAAAATATTTATCGTATTTGTTTTCAAAATCTTTGTAATATTTATAAATTTTATTTAACTCTAACTCAGTACAAGATGTTTCTAATTGTAACTAAATTTCATGAAATTTCTTTACAGTTCATTTAATATTTAATTTTTATTTTATTCGGTAAATTTTCATTAACGCTGTCAATATATTTTCATAAATTGGTTTATCTTGTTTTAAAAAACTTTGGCTCTTTCCAAACTAGTTGCCATTTTAAAGATACAAAATAGAAAATAAAAGTAAAAAAAAACAGTGAAAATAAAGAACAAACTCACAGATTTTTGCAGTTGTTTAAGTATTAGCTGAGTTTCAGCAATGTTGGTCGTTATTAACGGTGCAAATGACGTCTATATTGGATCACCACATTTGGTCGTTAATTGACTTGGTGTAAACAACGACCATACTGAATCGACTTCAAGCTTTGTTATATAATTGAATTTGCACTTACTAACTTTACTGGATCACAACTAATTGGATTCTTTTGGCAAAGATCCGGCTCGATCGGATTAAAATGTGTATCTTGGAATGATTAGGTGCACTAAATATATGAGTGGATTGCAGTTTTCTTTTATAAGAATGGTTTTGTTAATGGTTTTAATAATGGAACTTTATTAAATTACTAATAGTAATTGATAATACATATATTAAATAGTTGTGAAGTAATAGAGGAATTTTATGAGAATTTTGGAGATATTGTGCGGAACTATTGGGTAATATGAGGAAATGTGAGTACACTCATGAAATTTAAAACTTGGACACCACAATTTCTGTAAACAAAAGTTTGCACATTGTAAGCTGGGCTTAAGGGTATCATTTACAATTCTAACAGCAGGTAGTCAATATATATTTATTTTGTTTTTTTTAAATAACAAAAGAATCGGTATTTTATTTACAAATCAACTTAACTTCAAATTTCTTTTTCCTATCATCTATCCATTTCCTTCTCTCCAACAGTTCCCTCATCCATTGTATCCCCTCTCTCCTTCTCCCTAGCAGCGTCTTCCATTCTGTTTCCTCACGTCTCAGCTCTGCGCACCCGTCTTTCATGTGTGTTATATCCTCCCATTCATCTCCACACAGCCTGCACATTCTCTCCTCCTCACCCCTCCAATACTTGTTTCCATACTCCTCATTACCGGCTCTAAATCTTGCTATAATTATTTTTCTTTTAGGCTTCTACCGTCTGTAATGTACTTCGGCACTTCTTCTGTTGTAATTTGTCTATACTTCTCGTTATATTTACCTTCTTTTATTCTTACTCTTCTTTCTTGTATTTGTACGTCCTTATCCCTTGCTATTATCTCCTCCTCCATAAGCCTTCCTTCTTGTCTTAACCTCTTGATCTCTTCTCTCGCATACCCGCATCGTTCATAATATTTTCTTCTTTCTTCTTCTCCATATCGCCTTTTCTGCCCATCCACTTCTTTCCAGCATTCAAAGAGTATCTCGTTATCTTTTCTGTTCACCATTTTTTCTTCATACCTTAAAGCTCTCTTTCCTGTTTGTATCCTTATTTTTTCTAGTTTTAGTTCTTCTTCGACTATATAACCCGGTGTCTCTTTCTCAAGTCCTAACGTCCACTTACCATATTTTTTCCTGAATCTTCTCCAGTTCATCCCATTCCTTCCATCCCCAAATCTCCGCCCCATACAACATCACACTTCTCACTAGCCTCTCAAAAATCCATATTCTTTTCTTACATCCTTTCCAGCAGGTAGTCTCAGCAGGGGTTATCTTATAGAAAGACTGTAGAATGAATCATTACACTAAAACGTTTTAGAAAATAGGTAATTTACGTTGCTTACTTAATTTTTTCTTTAAAGAATATTTTGAAGGTATCGCTAATTAAACACCATAGCTCGATTAATTATTGAATCAAAATTTTGTTTAGAAATGTTTACAAAATAAAATTAGAAATAATTTTGATTTAAAAAACGTCTACAAGCAATAACTTTTAAATTAAATCAAAAAACTAAACATAGTTATTTGGGTTGACTGATTATTACTTATTTTTAAATAAATCTAACCTACTTATATTTATTTATATAGTAATACCTTTATTTAAAAAAAAAGTTTTCATTTAATTTTAAACTATAACTTGGTATCTTAATTATAATTATGTAATAAATTCTTGTCAAAAACTAAATATATACGTTGACAATAAGAATTGCCTTAGTTTTTATTTTCACTTTTTATATTAACTACAGAAAAAATGAAACGTCATAAAATATACATTTTGTAAGGACTAAATATTATGAATAGAGAGTTTAATGATTTTTTTTAATAACTTACAATAATTAGTAGGTTAGATTTATTTAAAAATAAGTAATAATCAGTCAACCCAAATAACCATGTTTAGTTTTTGATTTAATTTAAAAGTTATTGCTTGTAGACGTTTTTAAATCAAAATTATTTCTAATTTTATTTTGTAAACATTTCCTAAACAAAATTTTGATTCGATAATTAATCGAGCTATGGTGTTTAATTAGCGATACCTTCAAATATATTCTTTAAAGAAAAAATTAAGTAAGCAACGTAAATTACCTATTTTCTAAAACGTGCTTAGTGTAATGATTCATTCTACAGTCCTTCTATAAGATAACCCCTGCTGAGACTACCTGCTGTTAGAATTGTAAATGATACCCTTAAGCCCGCTTCACAATGTGCAAACTTTTGTTTACAGAAATTGTGGTGTCCAAGTTTTAAATTTCATGAGTGTACTATCCGGTAATATAAAAAATATAAGGTACTATCAGGTAATATAAGTTACTATATCGGGAAATAATATGTAATAGAAATTTATTAACACAAATGACACATGCGCAAATTGTTATTTCATCATAACCTGGATTACATTCTTAAAATCATCCACCTATCGTTTGTGGCGACAAGTGTAATGTTGAGAAATAGTGCCATAATTTTTCATTATTAAGCCGAAGAGAATTTGAATTTAGTACTTCCTTTAAGTGTAAAATATATTGATTATCAATGGCTATGAAAATGATGCAGTTATTGCAAATATTAATAAAAACAATTTACAAGAGATTGAAACGTTTTGTAGGCATAATTTGCCACACGTTAATCCAAAAAGAAGAATTAAAAAAATTATAAAGTTGTGGGCCCAAACCACGTATCCAGTTAAATTTGGCTGTCCTTAAAGCCTAATTTTGATGATATAATTATTAATACAACGTACCATGAATCTGGTAAACTCTTTAGCATCGTAAAAATGTTTTTGTGGATCGAGTTATAAAATACAAAAATTGAAAAAAAGCAACAACTGCAAAATGTTGGATATATTCAATTTTATGCCAATTTAAAAAAACATTTGAAACGTTCTTTAAAAGCCTCACACATAGTTCCAAGTGTCACGGATTATTTTGTTAAGTTGAATTAAATTGGCAATGAAACAAAAAAAACTTGAAAAAAGCATTCCAGGTAAGTATTAGAATAAATTAAATGATGTTGATAAGAATATGTATATTGTAGCAGTAGTGTCTTCCTGGAATAGAAAGTAACTCGCGAGCAATGGGTCTGAAAAGCACGTTATTGTTAAGTCTTCTACGACAAAGGAAATTTTAGATGATGAACTAGGAATTTAAGAAAGGCTGGATTCTGTGGCGTTAAAAATTTAAAATAATTAACGATATAAAGATTTAAGATCCTGAATTTACGACACACTGTGAACACGTTCCTGGAACTGATTAAGGTACAGGTAATAACAGTAATTTTAAGATTAAATTAATTTTATTTTACGAATTCTTTCTTTCATTATTTTAGATAACGTTATTCCTTCTACCAGCCGGTGTAAAGAAGTTCAACAAAGTCATGAGAACATTGAGACAGGAGATGAAAAAATATTAATAAAGAATTTATAGTGAGAGAAGAATCGAAAAAAAGCTCAAAATGGTCCGCATTAAAGTATCAAAGATTTAAAGAATAGATAAAAATTAACTTTCATAACAGATTAATTTTCCTTGACGGAAAAAATTGTAATATTGTGACCGCGATAGCGACTGACAACCCACAATCAGCTGAAAGTTTTTTTTCGAAACTTGAAAAAGCGAATTATCTCTTTGACAATAAATTTAATGAAAAGAACTACTTATATGCGACGTTTTTGCACAAATTGCTAGAAATGTCATAACGTAATTCAAAAATATTCAGCAACAACAATTTTATGACGATGCGACTAAAAAATCCTCTCTATATTTGTATTACGTAGGAGGCAAAATGTTTATATGATACACTCCAGGGAATTTAAAAAACACCTTTCCATTTATTTTCACATCCATCACAAAAGCCAGTGATGCGTACGCAATCATGGCTCAGCCTCTGCATATCAAAATTGTAGCTTTCTGTTTAAGTTTATTCGGGACAGATAATAAATTTACATACCGTGAGGTAATACATCGTTGGAGTTTCAATGCTTCAAAAAGCTAAGGAGTATGGCATTTATACGATTGCTAGTTTTTTTCTGATGGAGATGCAAATAAATAGTGCGTTACCTTCACCATCAAAAATCAAAGAGAACTGCCCGTAGCCCTGGTTTCACATGGACGTAAAGAAGAATTCAAAATGCTGCGTTCAGGATACTACTCATATCTTCACTAAACTCCGAACTAGACTCCTAAAACCTAAATTAGTAATTTCTTTGGAAAAATATATGGCAACCGTGGATCATTTAACCGAACTTATTTCTAATATCGCAAAAGATAAACATTTAATGACAATATCTGATTTAAAAAGCGAAGATAAAATGAACTTTTCTTCAGCTGAAAAAATGTGCTCTCGGGATGTAATTAGTCAACTGGAGTATATACTGAATAGTTGTGGCACCCGAACTTATTTGAAAATTATGCGGTATGTTCTATCTTATTTCTGAACAAATCTATAAGTTTAAAGCTACGCATATATTACATATGGTAATTTTTTCTAAGAATGTGGAAGGTATTAATAAAGATCAATAAAAAGTATTCTATTAAAAATATTTTTTAAGTGATAATTGTTATGTTTGCATAGAACTGAATCTCAAAGTAAAGATATTATCCAGAGGAACAACTCTCGTGGAAGAGAAAAGTACGCGTATCCCATCTCGCGCATTGGTATTCGCCATGTTTTTAGACTAGATCAAACGCGCCATATTTAAATTTGAAATCTTTTCTTGAACAAGAAATTGTATAATTTTGGATTAATCTAAATTGTGAAAATATTGATTTGTTCAAAATATTTCTGTTTGATACTGACACTATTTTTGGAACAATAATTGGTGTAAAATTCTGCGTATTTATAAGTAAAATATTTGAAAGTACCACACACATCTCGAACGAAGACGTAGCATATGTACTATGCGTCTGTAAATTTTACAAAAATAAAGTTAAATGCACAGATTAAGCATTGGTTAACCAAAGAACCAATATGCGTGTTTAGATTTTGTTATAAAACATATAACCTGCTCTATTTTGAGACAATTTTTAACACAGTTTGCCTGAGTAAGTACAGCTTAGGTAGGTATTTTAATTTTGTAATGGAAAATTACATCATTGTTTGTTTTTGGTTAAAAACAATAGTTATTTGTGCCACTAGGTCAGAAACTGCCTTTTTGCAAGTGTGAGCACAATGTTGTGCTTGCAAAATTTTCAACATACTCAGGCTTTACAATTTCTAGATTAAGTCCAAACCCTTAAATTCTTGTTTTTGTTAAATTTTAATCCACAATTGAACATAAATTGAGCGTTAAATATTGGTCAAATGTTACATCAGAGAAAATTGTGTGGTTATATTCTCTAGAAGGCTAGAAGGTTATATTCTCAACATTTGTCATATGTTATACGCGACGCAATCGACCTGCCCTCTCGTGTTACCAAACATTAGTAAATTTTTACTGGCCTAGGCCGGTAATCAACTATTTTCCGGCCGATTTTGACAATTGTAAAGTTAGTGTTTCTGAACGCATGTCTGCAAACATTATTACAATAAACAGCTGCGAAGTTTAGCATTAAATTCCTCGATGAACTCCTCTAGGGCTATTCGTGATGGTTAGTTTCTACGCAGTGAACCTTCTCGTAGGAAAATGTAATGGGGTTGAAATGAAACTAGTATTTTATTATTGCCGACGTTTCGACCAGTGAAGACTGATCCTCAAGGCTCTTTAATTGAAAAAGAAAACAAGAATTTGTAGTTAGTTGGTTCACATTCGGTAAAAAGATTAAGGTAATATTATAAACAAACTTATCACAGATAATTATCGCAACGTTAATTAATATAGATACTAGGTTAACATTTGGTGTCTCACCTGAATAATAGTTTACAAAAAGCAGCAACAGATTGATCCTCACTGGACCATTATAAAACAACAATCTGTTGCTGCTTTTGTAAAGTATTCTCAGGTGATACACAAAATGTTAACCTAGTATATAATGTATCGTTACGATAATCGATATTTCTTAATTATAAGTATCATAACCTAAAAATACCATTAATAAATACAAGCACGATTTAAGTAACTTACTTAACACAGAATTAATTAAAACGATAAAAACAAAACTAAAAACCAATTCAAAAATAATAAAACGAAACTCAATAAAAAAATCTATAACTTAATTAAAAACGTTAATTCTATAGTAAAATAATAGAGGGAGATAATAAATGCCTGTATAACTTAACCAACATAAAACTCCCAGGATGTTTCACAATGTTTGACATTTTCACCTTAATTCAATGTTAATTATGGAAAAATAATTTACTTCTGATACAATTAATTAAAGATTGTGAAGATATTCTCTCACTCCATTCACCAGTCAATAAAGATGCTTTAAGATGTAGGGTTGTTAACGTGATTACCAACCATATACAAACTTCAAAAATGGAGGAAAAAATATCTCATATGATGATAAAAGATTTATAAAACTAGTTAGTAATACTAAAAATTTCTTTAATAATCACAAAGATTTACTAATTACAAAATCAGATGCACCACGGCGGTTATCTATAAAAACGATTATAATAATAAGATAAATTTTCTTTTAGAAGATAGGAATGTTTATGCTTAAAAGTGATATAGATCCCACTAACAGCTACAAAATTTCAAACAAATAAAATTGGTGAAATTTCTTTATAATCATGGTCACTTTGTCAATTATTAGATTATAAAAGAATAGTAACATATACGAGTTCGGCATCAAAATTCTATGGACTCATAAAAATCCATAAGAAATGATTTCCCAATACGACCTATTGTCTATATTAAATTGGATCCCCTACATATCAACTTTCTAAGTTTGCTACCAAAATATTAAACAACTTAAATTACATAATTTACTTTCAATATAAACAATTCTTAACTCCAATTAATTAGTAACATAAGTAATTTTAAGATACCCAACAACTTTACATTGATCTCATTTGATGTCACATCCCTTTTACAAACATTACTAGAGAACAGAATTTAATAATATTATTGAATTTCTCTTTGACGCAAGTTATTTTACGTACAATGAGTGTTGTTTACAAACAAATCTTTTTGAACTGCGATGGGAAACCCCCTTCGCCCATATTAGCATCCCTAGTTATGCATGATCTACTAACTTATGTTAAACAAAAACTTGATTTTGAACTTCTCTTCATGAGCAATACGTAATT